>CM053589.1:71066029-71084165 GCA_028646515.1 Pseudochirops corinnae | reverse complement strand
ATAGACTGGGGGAGGGGGGACACACTGGGATGGCTGTTTTGGGGTGGTGGGTGGGGGAAAGAAGGGGAGAAAATATGTAACTCAAAATCTTGTGGAAATGAATGATGCAAACTATAATAAAATTTAAAAAACAACAACAATATATTTCATTTTTTTCCTTTGCAATCATCTAACTACTGCTCTTTGGTTGATAGATGGCCAACCTAAGGCAATTCTTTCTTTGTTGGACCACAAGGATGGAGCTTCTAAAGGGCCCTGATACAGTCATAGCACAGTTGTTTCCATTCAGGGATGAATCAGGGTAAAGGACTATATGTTGGGAATAGCCACACTTTGTTTGTCTGAATTAAAAAATAAGTCTTTGGGGGATGGAAGAAAAAGGAAACAGAAATAGGAGGGGGGAAGAGAGAGGAGGGAGAGAGACAGAGACAGAGACAGAGAGAGAGAGAGAAAGAGACAGAGACAGACAGAGAGAGGGAGAGAGAGAAGGGTAGAGAAAGATAGAAAGATTCAGGGCAGAGTAAACATTAAAATATAAGGAAAACTTAAGGATTCTAAAATACCTCCCTAGTTTTCTTTCTTTTCACTTATGGATTGTGTCAATGCATCTTGAATGCAGTCACCTCCAAGATGGATCAAATCATAGAATGTTAGATCTGGAAAGGACCTTAAAGAACATCTTCTAGGCCAGTCCTCTCACTTAATAGCTGAGGAAAATGAAAGGCAAAGTCTCATGCTGAGAGCCACTAGTTATTAGTAGAGAGATGAATGGGAAGAATATTATATTTGAAGTCAGAGGACTTGGGTTGGAATTCTACTACAATTCCATTCAACAATCATTTGTTAAGTATCTAACCCAGGTCAGGCATCGTACTATTGAGATGGGGATACAAAAATTAAAATGAGGCGGGTTCTTCTGTCAAGGCAGCTGCATTGCCCTGAATGACTCTCAATGATCCCCACTCCCTCCCTCCAAAATACTCTTGCCCTTACTTTATTTTCTTTACATTTTCCCTTCAAATTCTGTGGACATTCAAACCACTTTTTTGATCTAGGAAGTGACCTGCATCACAGACCTCAGTTTTCTCCTCCATAATGAAGTTACACTAGAATGAGATTATCTCTATAATTATCTCTTCCTACTCTAGGTTCTATGAATCATCACATTAGATTCCTAATTCTCAGTCCAATCCACTAAATCAGGGTTCCACTTGCTCCCCATTCTCTGCTAGATCTCCAAGAAAATATATCCATTTTGAATCACAAAACAAGAGGATGATAAAAAGAACTTTGGAGGATAGGATTATAAAAAAGTGAATGTTGAGGTTCAGGGGCCCCCCAAAATGTTGGGGCGCAAAGTCATCTCAAAAGAATTTACTCAGATTATCTCCAAATCAAGTAAAGGCATTTATTTTGGATAAAACAACACATCAAGCAGGTTCCTCTGCCCTTTAAAGGGAGACCCCAGGTTAACGGGGGATGGTAGCCCCCCAAGGGAGAGGAGCCCTCCAAGGGAGACAGCCAATTCAGGAAGATGCTTCTTGCTAAAGGTAGACACCCACTAGCCAGGAGAGGCTACGGATTCTTATAGAGGAAAACCTGCAACGGCCAGGAAGATGAGGTAATCAGAGACAGTAGTTGAGAATTTCTCGAATATCTAGACACAACATTATTCCATTGTTCAGCCCATTTGATTGCTCATTCAATTGATTATCAGTCAGATTTAATTAACTTTGAGGAAGAGTATTGGCTAAGCAGGTCTAGCAAGGAGAGTGTGGCAGAAATAATCATTCCAAGAAAGAGTTTTCACCCTTCTCTTGAATATACAAGGTTCTTAGCTTGAGCTCCAACTTAAAGGGAAAAAAATGGTAGTAAGGCATACATGTAGCAAAGGATGTTATTTAGAACTCATGTTTATGGGAAAACCTTTTTTTTCACTTGCACAGGATCCTCAAGAAGTCCTTTGGTTATAGCTCTCTGTTGGGTTCTTAGGATTGGTGTCTTTATAGTGTCCTTATACCTTTGCCAAGAAAACTCCAAATGGGGTCATGAAGATTCAGACATGACTCATCGACTATGAATAAACAAATAAATAGATGGAAGAGGAGGAGTAGAAAGATAGATGGATAGATAGATAGATAGATGGACGGATGGATGGATGGATGGATAGATAGACAGACAGACGGACGGACGGACGGACGGACGGACGGACGGACAGACAGACAGACAGACAGACACAGACAGACAGACAGATAGATAGATAGATAGATAGATAGATAGATGGATGGATGGACAGAGAGAGGGAGAGAGAGAGAGAGAGAGAGAGAGAGAGAGAGAGAGAGAAGACTGCCTTTCTTCAGTGTGTCTCTCAGTTCTTGATTTGGATGCTGCTGTCAGCCACTGATGATCTGGGCCAGGTCTTGCTACCAGCAAGGTGCAGGACCACCAGGACTTCCAACCTTTCAATATTTACCTAGATATCCAATTGCCTTTTCTCAAGAAACTTTCTGTTATCCCTTGGCATGTCTCTCTTTACTCTCATCTGGATTCTAGAAGCATCTAGAAGTTCCCATATAATCTGTTTGGTAACATTGTCAACAGGGAAGAAAACCCTTTTCTCTCCTTCCTCCAAGAGCTATTGCTTCTTAGGAGACTGGAATCCTTATTTCCTGAATGTGGAGCCCATTCATACTTGATTGACTGACACTGAAATAGCTTGCTGGTTTTTTGTTGTCATTTTTCAGTTGTGCCCAATTCTTCATGACCCCATTTGGGGTATTTTTAATGGTGCATCTTAAATTTAATAATTTATTGTAAATCAGTGAGGGTTTTTTTGTATTGAAATTTTGATGATGCAATATTGCATCATGTACCTGTATAGTATCATATTTAAACAAGTCACTACACACACATATTCCTACTGACGCATGCTGGACTTCCCAACAATGTGAGACAGGCTTGCCTGCCAACACTTCCTTATTAAGACCTGTCGACAGACTTGATCACTGATGGATTACAACTTGTGTGGTTCTTTGGAAAATCATGTAATTACTATGACTTTAACTCTGTTATACAACAGATGAAATATGTATGAATGGTTTTTCTAAATTTTCTTCTCTTCCTTCTTTATATTTCTACCACCCCCTTATTTTCATTCAATGCCTCCCAATTGTACCCAAAGCTATTACTGCCCCCCATCATTCCAGTGCCCCCCAGGGGTGGTATCACTCACTTTGGCAACCCCTGGTTTTAGAATAAGTGTAAATAATAATTGTTTTCTGTTTTGGCCAGAAACTCTGAGGGTCTCTGCCTCCTAGACTGATATCTTTGTGATGATAAATTGAGCCATCTTTTGTCTCCACTCTTACCTAACCTTTAGTCATTGAGTAGTCTGGACCTGAGAAAACTGAGACCCAGGAAAGACATTAATTTAGAAAGGCCAAGGTCACACACCAAACCATGATCCCCCAAAATCCCAGCTTCACCCTTCCCTAAGGACTCTGCTTCCTCCCCACAAAGAACAATGATGAATTCCTGTCTTTCCAAAGATTCTAGCTCGAAGGAAGAAATTTTAGAATTAAACAATAATGGCCTCCTCTCATTTCCTTGGTCTAGGTAGTGTTGTATCTGCAAGAACCTACAGTCATTTTTTAAAATCCCTGGCACCAAATTATTTTTTTGAAGCTGCACTTTCCTAAGCTAGGAAAGGAAAGATGGATCCATAGGCTAAGTACAGGAGATTTCCCATGATAGCCTTTATCTCATCTTTAGGCTAGATGCCCTCAAGAGCAGCAGCTTTGGAAAGTATTACTCTGGACAGGCTATGTCATCAATTATATTGCACATAATAAAGATTCAAAAACTATTTGCAGATTGCTTACTCATATATTGGGGTTTATTATATATTCTCCCAGGGCGGACACCCTGGATGACTCCCCTGAAGAGTCCTGGAAAACCAGTGGTAAAGGTCCAGAATACGCTTTATACCCATATCTTAAATCTTACTTTCCAAGTACCAAAGGTCTCAGAACTGTAAAGTAACACATGTTGATTCTGATATCCATACCATGTATGGATTCTCTACTTTCAGGAGGCTGAAACCCTGGAAAGAGATTCCTCCTAAGGTTGCTTGTTGCCTCCCCAGCACCTCCAGCACAGGTCAAAACCTCCCTTTCCCCCGGTAAAAGAGCTGCATTAAACCAAGTGAACCAAGCCACTTCTTTGTCTAGTGGCCAAAACCAAAAACAAGTAAATTAACAACAATAAAAATGAAGTCAAAGACCCTCATTAACCTCTCTGGGCCCAAGAGCCAATGACTGCTAGATAATCTGAGGCAATTAGTCATATAGTGGGAGGGCAGGCAATGGATCATCTGCCAGGGATAAGGGAAGTGAGAAGAAGGTCAGTTAGGCACAGCGGAAGGGATGATGGGGCTTACCAGTCTTCAGAACCAACCCTTGTTTTGACCACTTTCCTGTTCTAAATTACATATTCTCCCAGGGTGAATACTGGCCACGTATCTTATTAAAGTAACTGGCTGTCTACTGGAGTGATGCCACGAGGTCCTGCCAGCTTCGAAGTATCTCCTCCATCAACCTGCCAGGAATCCCCACCAAGAGAATCAGGGTGTTGGATAATCAATCAATCAAAAACCCTTCATTTAGTGCCTCCCTTGTACTAGACACCATGTTAGGAGCTGGGCGTGCAAACACACAAAAAACAAACCTACTTCCAAGGAGTGTGCATAGGAATGGAAGGAAGGGGAGACAAGAATAATGGAGGGAGAAGGGCCTACTATGAGACAAGTCCTATGCTTTCCAAATATTATCTCATTTGATCTTCCTAACAACCTTGGAGATAGGTGCTATAATTATTCCCATTTTCCAGATGAGGAAACCGAGGAAGACAAAGATTAAATGACTTACCCAAGGTCATACATGTGGTACGTGTCTGAGGTCAGATTTGAATTCAGGTCTTCCTGACTCCACGCACTGCATAATCTAGTTGCATAAATAAAAATATGCAGAATGGACACAAAGAGAAATAAATACAAATGCGGGGCATTATTTCAAAAAGTTCATTCACTCTATTGAGATTCTCAAAAAGGTGAAGGCTCTTGGGTTTAGTTTCTGGTTTTAGCAATGATTCTTCCATGCACTATTTCAGGAACAGCAAAGGAGAATTCTATGCTAAAAACAGGGCAATGGGTGGAATTCTTTGTAAATACTTGGATTATCATGATTACCATCTTTATCATCAATCTCTGCTTTAACCAGAATGGTATCTCCAGTCCTAAAGATGGAACCATGGGAAAACACTGTGGACTGAGTGGCAAAGAATGAGAAGGAGAAGGAATGGTTCCTTCCCATGTAAAGCCAGAAAGGCAGCATGTCTGAATCCTCACCACTTCTTGGCATCTGCCATTCGAAGTTCAACTGAAATGTCACCTTTAGCAAGAGGCATTTTCTGGGGTCTCAAGTCACTGGAACTTTCCCCCCTATTCTAATTTCTTCTATTCTATGAATTTTGTGTTGATCTATTTATATCCATGTTGTCTTCCTAATGAGAAAGTAAGCTCCCTGAGGGAAGGTACTGCTTTTGCCTTTCTTTATACTGTAGCACTGAGCACCATGTCTGGCATATAGTAAGCAATAAATTAGTGTGTGCTGACTGAAGGGAAGGCGAAGGCCACTTAGTATAAAAATAGTTGTATGGGGGATAGGGGTGTACTGGGGAAGAGAGAGAAAGAGGCTTTGGACAGTTAGGAAGGTGTGCTCTTGGGGTTTTCTTGGCGAAGATAGAGTGATTTGCCACTTCCTTCTCCAGCTCATTTTACAGATGAGGAAATTGAGGCCAACAGGGTTAAGTAACTGACCTAGAGCCACATAGCTAATAAGTGCCTGACGCCAGATTTGGGCTCATGAAGATGAGTCTTCTTGACTGTAGGCCTAGCACCCTGTCCACTTTATACCTCCTACCTGGCGTCCTTTAGCCATTTCCTATTAGCATATCAGAGGGATCAGTTTCAAATTCGTTTACTAACCATTACCTTATAAGGCATAGAGAACCTGAATTTTTTCTTTTCTTTTTTTCTTTTTCTTTTTTTTTTTTTGTGGGGCGTGGTGGTGGGAGGAGGCACAATGGTGGTGGTGGTGAAGAATCACTATGGCAATAACAAAGTCCCAGGGTATCAGATCAGAAAGGATAAGCCCAAAACCTTGGGATAACTGGAACTTGAGGTAAAATAGACCTGAAGTAGACTGGGGGTTAGGGAGTAAGGCTGAGAAGTTATAAGAGATCATCATGAACTGAGCACAATATGACTTCTTCATAGTTTCATCAGAATAGAGTTCAAAGAAGTCATCTTCCTGTAAGAGACATCTTACCAAGATTTCACCAGGGATTGTTATTTGAGAGGTAATATGATACAGTAGACAAAGCAACAAATGGGAGTCAGAAAATCTGGGTTCTAGTACTTGGTCTGTCACTAACTACTGTATGACCTTGATTGCATCATTTAATTTCCTTGGGTATCCATTTTCTCATCTGTAAAATGGGTCTAATATGTTCATCAGTGTAGAGTTGTCAAGGATCTTAAAAGTCTTTGACTCTAGCCTCTCTTATTTCACAGATGAGGAAACTGAATTCCAGGGAACTGACATGATTTGCCCTGGATCACACAGTTGAATAGTGGGAAAGAGTTGAGAATGTAACCTAGGTCCCCTGCTTCTAAATCCAGCACTCTGCTGCTTCTGGAACTCCAGCTAGAGCCCATACACCAAATTCTACTTCTCTAGTCTGAGAGTCTGATATTCTTTCTCTTCCCAAAATGCATTTTTCTACTATTATTATTAGCTATTATTATTTTTTTTTATAAAATTCCTTTGGAGATATCTTCTTCTAAGATAAAGGCTCATGTTGCGTTTTCAGCTAGAATATTAAAGAAAAATCAATTCACCTCCTTCTAAGTGATCACTGTTCAGTCATTCAGTCATCTCCCACTCTTCGTGACCCCATGGACTATGGTCCATGCCAGGCCCTTCTGTCCTCCACTATCTCTCCAAGTCTGTCCAAATTCATATTCATTTTCCCATGACATTATCTATCCATCTCATCTTCTGGCATCCCCTTTTCTTTTTGCCTTCAATCTTTTACGACAACAGGGTCTTTTCCAGTGAGTCCTATCTTCATATTAATGTGGCCAAAGTATTTAAGTTTCAGCATCAGCTTTTGACCTTCCAGTGAATAGTCTGGATTAATTTCTTTAAGTATTGACTGACTTGATCTCCTTGCTGTCCAAAGCATTCCTAAAAGTTTTCTCCAGCACCATAATTCAAAAACTTCTATTCTGCAGCACTCAGCTTTCCTTATAGTCCAACTCCACAGCCAGACATTGTCACTGGAAAAACCATAGCTTTGAGTATATAGCTTTTTGTTAGCAAGGTGATGTCACTGCTTTTTAGTGTGCTGTCCAGATTTGCCACACCAAGGAGCAAGAGTCTTTTAATTTCATTGCTGCAGTCGCCATCTGCAGCGATCTTTGACCTCAAAAACGTAAAATCTTGCACTGCTTCCATTTCTTCTCCTTCTATATGCCAGTCTGTCAAGATTTTAATTTTCTTGATGTTAAACTTCAAGCTGGCTTTTATGTTCTCCTATATGTAACATCAGACAAAATCCCCTGCCTTCTCTCCAGCTCAACTTGATACCTGATCTTAATCTAAGATTTTAGTATCCTAGGCTTTAGGGCTGGAGAGGACCTTATTACAAGACCTGTATTATCCAACACAACCCCTTCAGTTTACAGATGATGAAACAGAGGTCCTGGGATGCTGTGTGGCTTGCCCAAGGTCAGAGCCAAAATTTCAACTTGGATCTTCTGATTACAAATTCAGGGTGTTAGACAACTGAAGATCTAACTTCACGGGCCTAACTTTGTCCCTCTCCTACTCTTCAAGAACAAAGGACAAACAACAATAACTAGGGAACTTCAATGTACATTAATTCCTTCCTACCTTCCCTATAACTGTGGGGCAATGCCATCCTCCTAGTGCCCCAGGCTCACAGCCTAAGAGTCAGCCTGGATTCCTCACTCTCTCACCACCCCTATATCCAAGCTGTTGCCACAACCCACCTTTGCAACATCTCTGTCACCACTCTGGTGTAGGCCTATCACCTTGAACCTGGATGATTGCAGTAGCCTATTAGTGGATCTGCCTGCCCCAAGTCTCTCCCCACTCCAATCTATTCTCCAGTCAGTGATTTTTGTAAAATGTAGATAAACTGTAGTGGTTTCATATTGCCACTAGGAGCAAACACAAATTCCCCATTTTGCATTCAAAGTCCTTCATAACCTTATCCCCTCCAACATTTTCAGTCTTATGCTGTGATTCAGTGACCTGGGCATTCTCTCTGGCTGCCCTCCATTCCTGGAATGTTCTTCCTCCTCTGGCTTCCTTTAAGTCCCAACTAAAATCACACCTTCTATAAGAACCCTTCTTCAACTTCTCTTAATTCCAGTGCCTTCTCTCTTTTAATTATTCCCTATTTTTCTGCATATAGCTCTCTTTGTATATATTTGTGTGCATATTGTCTCCCCCATTAGATTGTGAGCTTCCAAAGGCCAGGAGCTGTCTCCTGTCTCTTTTTGCATCCCCATTGTTTAGCACACAGTAGGCTCTTAGTAAATATTTCTTGCTTTGATTTTATTAGAATAATGTGTTAGGTACCTGGAGCTAATATTCTCAGGCAAAAATTATACTCTTCATGATAAAACTTGAGACTATTGGAGCTGAAGGTAGTACTTTGAATGAAATGTCCTCTTGAAATCTTCTCAAAGTCTCTGGAAAGAATATAAGCTCAAGCCCCTGGCAGAGTTACTTTTTGGAGGATAGAGTCTATTTATTCTTGCTTGCTCTATTGCTAATGGACCTGACGTTGCGCATTGCTAGGAAAAGAAACAATAAAATGCACAATTAAAAGAGTTGCTAATGCCTCCTGGAAAGCTCCTATTCTCTGGAGGTCACATTTCCCCATGAATTCATTACCCTTGGAGAATGTCCCCACAGTATTCAGATGGGGTCTGTTACAGGCTTGTTCTCCAGGACACCCTGTTATAGACCCTATGGCCAAGGCATCTACTATCCTCATGCACGCATTTGCCCAGTGGTCTGTGGTTAATTTAAACTATTCTAAGTAAAGTTAAGGGTAGGGGAGAAGGGGTGAGGAAGGTGAGAAAGTGCTGTGGCCTACCAGTGGACTCATATTTTGTCAAGAGACATTTATTAAGCTACTGTATATACTGGCTATGTGACCCTGGACTAGTCACTCAACTTGTCAGTGCTCCTGGCAATCCTTAAGGCCATAAGTTGCGGAAAGAATGCTGGCTTATATTGGTGATGAAGATATCTTCACCTAGAAGTAGCTCCAGATACCAATGAAATTGCAGGCTCAGTATTTACCTTATCCCTAACCCTACTATGTATAGAACACTGCACTAGCCACTAGGAAAAATACAAAACAAGATCTTCCTCCTCTCATGGAGTTTACAATGTAGAAAAGTGATAAATATCTATATTATGCAATAAATGCATTACAGGACTAAACTAGAAAGTAATATAAGACCAGGGGACAGGGGGAAGTTGTTTTCAACAGAACAGTCAGGTCATAGAGAAGATGGCATATAAGCCGGGCTTTGAAAGATTCAGCATTCAAAGAATTCAAATTCCTTTAACAGGAACTCAATAGATGATGGAAAAAGAATGTTCTAGGAATAGAGGATGGTGTAAACAGTCAGGGAGATCAGAAAGCATGGGGCATTTGGAAGAGGTAAGAGAGAGGGCAGAGAATATGTGTAACATGACAGGAAAGGCAAGAGACCAACAAACTATCAGGAACCTCAAATTCTAAGAAAAGTAATATGAAATTTCTTTACAATGCAATATAAAGAATACTGAAGAGATAATTGACATGATTAGATCCATATGATCATAGATTTCATCCTGGAAGGGCATCATCAAGTCCAATCCCCTCATTTTACAGATGAGGCAACTGAGGAACAGAGAAGTTCAATGACTTGTCTAGGGTCACACAGCTAGTAAGTGTATCTCTGGCAAGACTTGAACCCAGGTCTTCCCAACTTCCAGTTCATTGCTCTTTCCCCTATTCCATGCTGCCTCTTCCATGAATGAGGATGATTAATCCAGCAGTGATGAATTGAGGAGAAGAGAAGAGAGGCAGAATAACCTGTTAGCAGGTTATTGCTACCCTCTAGAAAGATGGTTTTGAGGGTCTCTATTAAGATGGTGGCAGTGGGAGAAGAGAGGAGGGGACAAATTGGAAGATACTGTGAATGGAGAATCAATAGGGCCTGTTCATGGGTTGGCTCTGGAAGAAAAAGTGAAGCTGACGACTTTGCACAGCTCTGCCTCACTTAAATCCACTTACAAGTCAAAACATCCCGGTCCTCCCGATATCATTGGTCCTCTTCAAGAATGAATGATCAACAACAACCATAACAGAAATAACCTGGATTTGAGAACTGAGGTGGAGGGAAAGTCAGACAGACACAACATTTTGAACATGGTAGAAAGGTCAATGGTGATGCCACAGAGAGAAATAGAGAAAGGAAAAGGAAGAACAGACTTAGGAGAAAGAAGGTGAGCTTAGTGTAGACATGGTAAGTTTAAGTTTCCAATGGATATATCCTGTAGATAGAAATATGGTTCTAAGATTTAGAAGAAAGGTCAACCCTGGGGATACAGAACTGGAGTTACTTACACAGATGTGGTCTTTGAAACCATGGGAGTGGAATGAGACTGTCAAGAGAAAGAATGAAGAGAAGACAGTCAAGGACAGAACCTTGGAAGATATCCACATTAAGAAGTGAGGAAGATGATGAAGAATCTGATAAGGAAATCAAGAGAAATTGACAAAGAACCAAGATAGAGTAGTATTTCTGATGCTAAGGGAGGAAAGAATAGCTAATAAGATGGAACAGTTAGAAAACAATAGAAAATTTCTTGTTTAATATTTAGAATATTTATTTAGAATAGAAAATAATTATATTTGGCAATTAAATTGTCATAAAGGTCATGTAATTGACCTTTAAAAAAAGTTTTTTGGGGCAGCTAGTTGGTGCAGTGAATAGAGCACTGGCCATGGAGTCAGGAGGACCTGAGTTCAAATCTGGCTTCAGACACTTAACACTTACTAGCCATGTGACCTTGAGCAAGTCACTTAATCCCAATTGCCCTGCCTTCCTGCCTCCAAAAAGAAAAAAAAAATTAAAATTAAAATAAATTAAAAATTAAAAAAGCTTTTATGCAGTGTAATGGGACTGGAATGCAAATTGCAAGTGGTTGGGAAGAGAATGTGTTATGAGGAAGTAGAGGCATCAAGTACAGACAAGTTTTTTCAGGAATTTATCACTAAAAAGGAACAAAGGGATTGGAGAGTAGTGAGATGAGCTATAAGAGCCAAAAGAAGGCTTTCTTAAATTAAGAAGGCCTAAAAATGCTTGTAGGTAGATGACAGGTGCCAGTGGTATGGGAGATAGTGAAATGCCAGAGAGAGGGAGATGACTACCGAATTAAAATCCTAGAAGAGGCAGGAAAAATGGAACACAAGGACTTAATTAGAACCTTAATGAGCCTTAGTAAGAAGTAGGGATACCTCTTTTTTAATGATCAGAAGGAAGGAGGAGAATATATATAATGGTGCTGAAAAGTTTTGGAATATGGAAGAAAGCTTACACTGAATGAACAAAAAGCATTTATTGAGCACTTAGTAAATACAAAGTGTAAGGGATACAAACAGAAAAGCAAGACAATCTCTGTTCTCAAGAGAAAGATAATGCATAGAGAATGACTTCAATCTTATCAATGAATTAAAACATTAATTGGGATTTATATGTTGGGATAAAAAGTCATAGGAAAAAACAGGTTCAAGAAAGTCATTGTGAGACTTTCTCCTTGATAAAGACGACAGTGAATAGAGATGGTTAGAGGAGGAGGATTATCAAGACACTTTGAGAAATCATCAGGGTTATATACCATAAATGTGTAATGTGTGAAATCAACTCAACTTCACAACTTTATCTTCAGGGATGCTTAGCAGTCCTGGAACACAAGCAAAGAAATTAGATGTCAGGGCTTCCCCAGGGTTGAGGAGTCACAAGCTGGGAAGAACATATAATGGAGAGGCATACGGGGGTCATTCTATAGTAGTAACTAGCAAAATATTAAACAAGAAACATTAAGGGAGCATATTGTGGGGTCAAGACTAGGTTTAGAGGGAAGAGAAATCAGAGTTGAGGAGATGGATTAGGAGAATTGGGATGAATAAAGAGACTAGAAATTATATAAGAACAATAACCTACGTATGGTTATAGGAAAAGAGGATGAAGATTCCCACTCCGATGTTGCTAAGTACTTCCTTGAGAAAGGTAGTTTTCATGACCCTAGTACTAGCTGCCATGGGCCTAATGGGAGTTTAAATAAGTTTATTCACCCTAATCTAAATATCAAGTTGGGGAGAGGGGTGACATCTTTTTCTTTACTTTGCTATTGTGTCCTAATTAAGAGCTTTGATATTTGATTTCTGTCTCCTGGTCTAGTCTTTGAGATGCACCATAACTGTAATGTAGCCAACCTTGTAGCCAAGAAGATCTAGGTTTAAGTCCCATCTCTGACACATTACTCTGGACAAATCGCTTAACCCCTCGGTGCTCTAAGCAACTCTCTAAGACTACAAATTGCAGAGAAGAAACAGCATTAGCAGAGGGAATTTCCTTACCTGAGAGTTCTCTATACTAATGAAGTCAAATGTCCATGCCAGATGTGGTAGCAAATGCCTGTAACCCTGCTGCTGGGAATGCTGTGACTAGCAGATCTTTTGACCTCAGCTTCTGAACTACAGTGGGATAAGCCAACTGAGTATCCACAGTTAGTTTAGTATTAGTGTGGTAAGTCCCTAAAAGTAGAGGGGGTGGTTATCCAGTTGCCTAAAGATTGGGGAAGAAAGTGAACCAGTCCAGGTCAGAAACAGAGCAGGTCAAAGCTTCTATACTGATCATAGTGGTGCTACACCCATGAATATCCCCCCAACTTTGTGAGATAGTGAGAAAGAGAGAGAGAGAAAGAGAGAAAGAGAGAGAGAAGGAGGAGGAGGAGAAGGAGAAGGAGAAGGAGAAGCAGGGAGGGAGGAAGGAAGAAAGGAAGGAAGGAAGGAAGAAAGAGAAAGGGAAGGGAAGAAAAAGGTGGGTAGGGAAGGAAAGAAAAGAAAAAAAGAAATCATGAGTCCAATCCCTGTCTATCTTGATCTCATAAAGAGAATGTCCTGAATAAGTAAGGGTTTGGGAACTGGCCAAATTTATATAACAATGATGACCCTAAGCGCTACAGCCTAAATCTGAAGAATAGCAACCTGTACTATTGGTAGGTTTAATGTGAGGAAGAAAGTAGAAAAGGGAGAAGAATAGGAAGTTATGATCAGATTGAAATTTCAAAACCCCAGGTCTTACAGGTGACATTATTCTGAGAGATGATAAGGTCTTAAGGTATGAGAATGGTGGTACTTGAATGAAGAGGGATAGAAAAGAAAGTTGTTGAAGTTGAATTAGATAATTGTTAGAAGGGTCTTCAAAATGACTCCTGAAATCCCTAAGAAATATGGTGATGGAGGGGGGAATGAAATGGAAGAGGAAAATTGTACCAAAGTCATTGAAAAGTTAGAATTATCCATATAGCCTTACAAAAGTTTGACTATTTTTGATCTGCCACTTGTAAGTTTCAGAAGAAAGGATCTTGGTCCTCCCCAAAATGGGATTTTAGAATTAGAAGGGATATATCCTCCGTCATTTTACAGTTGAGTATCTGAGGCCTAAAGAGATGATGAAAGTGGGGAAACCAGGATTCAACCCCCCCATACCCCCAATCTAGGGTTCCCTTGACTGCACTATACTGTTCTGGAGTTCTATGATAGAATTAAGTACATTGTTACCTTCTAGTTGTGGTCTAACCCAGACTAAACTTTTGTTAATATATACTACAACCTTCTCCCAAGAGCCTCAGCTGGTAAGAGTTATGTCAAGCAGCAGCAAAAACTTTCAAAGATATACAACCAGTAGCATCACATTGCCTTGGATACCAGATAGACAGACAGACAGACACACAGACAGAGAGAGGGAGAGAGAGAGAGAGAGAGAGAGAGAGAGAGAAGAGAGAGAGAGAGAGAGAGAGAGAGAGGTGGATGGATAGATAGATAGATAGATAAGTGGATGGATGATAGAGATAGAGAAAAATATAAAGAGATAGAAAGATAGAGACATATAGATCAAATAGATTCATGGATGAGAGAGAGAGGGATGAGAGAGAGAGAGAGAGAGAGAGAGATAATAGAAATATATAAATTAAATTGATAGATAGCTATAGAGAATTTATTAAGCATTTACTATGTGCCAAGTACTATGCAAAGTACTGAGGGTACAAATAGAAACAAATAAGCCAGTCCCTGCCCTAAAGGAGTATACATTCTAATGGGAGAAAACAACAGATAAAGGGGAAATGGAAGGTGGGGAAGAGTACCTGGATAGGATCAAGACCCAGGTCAGGGAAGTGGAGAAATCTAGAGAGTGAATCAAACCAGTAGGGTCCCACCTACAGAATCCCATATTGAAGATATATCACACCTGACCAGCCCAAGGCAAAACTTTACTCAGGGCCTAACCTCAGCTTGAATCCCAGGCCAGAAGCCCTCATTCTGCCTCCTGCTACCCAGGGTTTTCTTATGCCATGCTACCCCTCTCCCATATTTACCCTTTAGCATCCTAGGTACCATCTAGCTAATCTAAGAAACACATCTATTCTGGTGAGAGTGCCTTAGATGGACAGGTAATATGTTTGCATTATAACTGAAGCTTTACAGGGTCCATGTCTTTTCTTATCTAACCTATCAGTGACTCCAATAAGTCAAGCAGGAAGAAAAAATGGTGCCAAGCAGAATCTGGCTCTAAGCAGAAGCTAATGCAGATTATTACATAGTGTAACTTGAGAGGTGCTGAAAGGCATCTGCTGCCCCAAGATAATAGTCTCCCTGCCCCAAGCTGGTGTAACCTTGATCCACTGTATGAAAGCAGGAGACACATCCCAGCATTGACAATAAGACAATGAGAACTCCATGGAAGAAATGATGACAAATCTGATACGGCTTATGAGTTGTTTTCTCTCTCTCTCTCTCTCTCTCTCTCTCTCTCATTCAAGTCAGCCCAGAGATGGGATGGAGCTGACAGTAGGGTGGGAGATGGACCAAGAAGACAGACAGAGCAGATGGTGAAAGGTCCAGACAATGACGTCGAAGGAGAAGAAATCAAGGAAAAAAAAAAAACAAAAAAAAAACAAGGGAAACCCAAAGGGACCTGCTCCTCCAGAGCTGAACTTGCAGCTTTGACAAAGCTGACTTTAAGGCGACCTTCAGCAGAGCTTCTTAGCAATGTACACTGGGCAATCGCTGGTAAATCTTTATTAATTTTAATTGGCGGCACCCATTTATAAGAACCATTAAAAAGGATAAATTGAGCCCATCCGGCGTAATGTCTTTTGTTAATTAGTTTGTCAGCACTGTTTTAATATCCCCTAATGACTTCATATTTCAGGCCTGACATTAAAGGAGACACTGTGAGAAAGGAAATGGTCTTATCACAGTGTACTATACCGTTTTTCTTTTTTGAACAAAAAGTGTCCTTCCAAAAGCTGACCAAGGTTAGATGTCATTTAATTCAGGGAGGTAGATGCTGGAGGACTTTTTAAGACCCTTATTCCATGACCCAGCCCTGACACCCCATCTTTACTCTGCTTTCCTGTTCCCCACTAACCCTATTGCTCCCCCACCCCCCAAAATGGACCAGGAATCTGAAGAAAAGAATCACAGGGATGCATTCAGAAAGAATCAACAAGAAACTATTTTCTCAGACAGGGACTTAGGGGTTCCTTCATCTCCTGTTTATCACAGAGTTTCCCTCAAGAACTAGCATTAATTCTCTGCTTTAGCAGAATAAACAGAACAAAAAAGGCCAAGAATGACAAGAATCAAAGCTAGCTTTTGGTTCCTGACTTCATGGTGGGCTCCTTTGTGGTCTTACTTTTAGAGTTGGGGTTCTTAACCATAGGTAGATTTCAGGAGGTCTGTGAACATGAAGAGGAAGAAATTATTTCTTTGTCTCTACCTTCTAACTTAAATTTAGCATTTCCATCAATTATCAGTGTAGACAACAAAATTATTATTCTGAGAAGGTGTTCATATGCTTCACCATACTGCCAAAGGGATCTGTGACCCCAAAAACCTCAAGAACTCCTGGAGTAAAATGAAAGCCAAAACTGAGACCAAGATGATCTCTGATAATTCTATTTATTTTAAAAAATATTGATTTTTCTGGCCTAGTCTTTCTCTGTCCATCAAACTATCTCTTCCCTAGCCATGTTCCTTTATTCTACCTGGCTTTCCTTTACTTTTGTCCTACCCTTTTTCTGGGGAATTCTGGCTCATATCTAAAGGTTCTAACTTTCAGGCTGGATACTTCCAGTTTCCTAGATTTGGGCTCCCTCCCCACCTGGACCCATAGGCTGGACACCAATCAGAACTACCTGAACAGCATCCCTTCTCTCTCTATGAAACACCTGAGCAATTGTGACCCAGGGGCTGCCATTACTCCTTCCCCAAGTGAGTCAGCAATTCTGACTACATACGCTGAGCTGTCCAGAAGCACTGACCCAGGAGTTCCAGAACAGCATGGATTCCCTCTTCTTGTCGTGGCCTGAAAGCGAGAATGCTTGAGAATCCCTGGTGGCATCCCTGGTTATAGCCCTTCCCTTCATCTTCCCAGGCTTTCCTCAGAGGTGTCACTCTTGGTACAAGGGTAGCAGACTTATTGGGCTGATCATCCCACTCCATTGGGTATTTCCAATAAAACTACGTAGTTTTTCTTTAAACATGCCAAATGACAGGATCTGGTGTTTGGGTAATTGATTAGTTCATCTTATTCTTTGATTGGCAGCTAGGCGGCACAATGGGTAGAATGCCAAAACTAGAGTCAAAAAGTTGTCGCTCAGGCTTTTTAAACCGTGTCCAACTTTTCGTGACTTTGGGATTTTCTTGGCCTTTTTTGTTCTGTTTATTCTGCTAAAGCAGAGAATTAATGCTAGTTCTTGAGGGAAACTCCGTGACAAATAGGAGATGAAGGAACCTCTAAGTCCCTGTCTGAGAAAATATTTTCTTGTTTCTTGTTGATTCTTTCTGAATGCATCCCTGTGATTCTTTTCTTCAGATTCCTGGTCCATTTTGGGTGGGGGGGGGACAATAGGGCTAGTGGGGAGTTATTTGGAGTGATTTGTCATTTCCTTCTCCAGTTCATTTTACAGATGAGGAACTGAGGCAAACAGTTAAGTGACTTGCCCAGGGTCACTTAGCTAGTAAGTGTGAGGCCAGATTTGAGCTTGGTTCCTCCTGACTCCAGGCCCAGCACTCTATGTACTCCATCACCTAGCTGCCACGTATTGACTTAGAAACCCACAATTTAGCATTATCTATACTGCACTGTATTTTTATTTATTTTGTTAAACATTTCCAATTACATTTTAGTTTATTTCTGACCCCAGTCTAATGTTTTGCAAGCTGCTTTGTAGCTAACTGGCCACAAGCTTGTCATCTCTATAGTAATGGATAAGAGTGATGGACTTGGAATAAAAAAGAATTGCATTTTAAATTTTGACACAGATACAACTTAGTGAGTTTGGACAAGTCAGTTAACCTGAGTCTCAGCTTCATCATTTGTAAAATAAAATAAATCTACCTCAAAGAGCTATAAGGATCCAATGAAATAATACAGATAAGTCACTTTGCAAATCTTAAAGTGCTATATAAATGTGAGCTTTTTAAAATTATTATTCCAAAGAAAGTCAAGAGGACAATAAGATTTGCAGAGAATATGGGAGGATCTATCTACTTTATCAATTTGATCCTTTATGAAGGAGTATATCCAAGGGTATGTTAGTAAATGTTTAACCACCAACTCTCTAAAAATATTATATATATATATATAATATGTCTTGCAAAAATATAAATATAATAAGAATATATGCTA
>CM053589.1:71034176-71065929 GCA_028646515.1 Pseudochirops corinnae | reverse complement strand
GCAGGACACACTTCTAAGTTTAATCTGCCTTATAAACATTTTCTACATCACTTTCTTAAGTCTAGGCAATTAAAAAATAATTATTCAAGCTTTGATTTGTTGCATTTGTAAATATCCATTTATATGTCCCAACCCCTTGCTTTCTGGAATTTTTTAATGTAATCTTTTCATTTATTTATTCAATTAATTCATTCAAAAAATTATTAAGCAATGAAGTTTAATACTCTTCCTACTCTTATCTCTTCCTACCCACATACAACTACACACCCCCTCAAACTTGAACTTATTTTAATAATGTAAAAACTGAATAAGAGTCAAGTTCTAGCTTCAGTGACCACCTTGCAACTTGCCCTAGAGGCAGTGGTCAGGCTCCCTCTGGCTCACAGAGGATATGAAACTCAAATCTCTAGAAAGATACCTTTGCCTTTATACAACTTAGGATGACCTAGACACTCTAACTGAAAGGGCAGAGATGTATTTCCTCATGTCTCATAAGTTACATTGCTCTTTTTCTTTTCTTTTCTTTTCTTTTCTTTTCTTTTCTTTTCTTTTCTTAAGAGATATCCTGAAGCTGTCCAGCCATCAAACTAGAAAATAGAATATCTGACCAAGATATTTCTTGAAATATTCATGCTGACAATTTGTCTGGGTATGGCTAAGTGTTCACACAAAGACCTTGGCTTGTTTCCTCTTCTCCTATATCCACATTTAACCCTATCTCACCCCCATCCCAAGAGATCTGATCTAATTAGAATCAAGATTATAGCTAGACTCATCCAAAGGAAGACATCATAGAATCACAGATTTAGAGTTGAAAAGGTATTCAAAGGCTATCTACTCTACACCCCCCCCCCCCATTTTACAGATGAGGAAACTGAGGCTCAAAAAAAGTTAAGTAACTTATCCAAGGTCACACAGGTAATAAGTATCAGAGGTGAGGATTTGAACATAGATCTTCTGACTCCAGAAACCATGCTCTTACTACCATGTAATTTTAAGTGTTTGTGTAAATGTGTAGCATTTCTCACTGTATCAGTTCAGAAGCCTGACACAGAAAATAGTCTAGAGTACCACATTACCATGTCTACTCTCACCAATTTCCCCCCAAGACTGCCTTTTTTGCTCTATCTAAAGTGATGAGGAGCCATCAGGACTCCATCTGAGTGCCCACGTGGGGATGTTAAGCATTTCATGAAAGCATCATAGTTTAAAATTTAGGAACTCAAGCTCTTACTGTATACCAACATGGAGTAATGGGTAAAATGTTGGACCTAGAGTCAAGAAGTCCTAGGTGGGAATCCTACCTTAGACACTAACTAGCTTTCTGACCCAAAGCTAGTCACTTATCCTCTGTGTTTCTACACTTGGGAAAAAAAGAATTGTCCTTGATGTCCCTTCTACCTCTAAGTCTATGTTCCTAAGAACCCTGAAAAGGGGATATAAAAGGAAAGATAAAGCAGGAACCCCATCATCACTGGTTATAGTTCCTGTTTCTGTGACAATTTTTTTTAAAAAGTTTATATTTCAAAAAAGTTTCACCTACCACTTTCAGTTGTTTTTCAGTCTTGTTCAACTCTTTGTGACTCTATTTGAGGTTTTCTTAACAAAGGTACTGGAGTGGTTTGCCATTTCCTTCTCCAGCTCATTTTAGAGACGAGGAAACTGAGGCAAACAGAGCTAAGTGAATTGTCCAGGGTCACATAACTAATAAGTGCCTGACGCCAGATTTGAACTCAGGAAGATGAGTCTTCCTGACTCCAGGTCCAGCAGCTCCACCCACCTACCATGCTGCTTTGTAGCAAAATAACCAGAAAACTCAGAGTTCCCTGATCTCGGGAAAGCTGCCCCAACAGGAACCTGGGAAAAGACAAAGAAAGATCTTTCCCCCTTTCAGATCTACCCTTTGGTGGTCATTTTAACCTGTTTATGGAGCAGTGGAAAAAATAATGGATTTCTGAAAAGGGACTCTCATTCTCTGACTTGGCTTCTTTCCTCCCACTCACAATACTCGGAGGCTTCATTAGAAAGAAAACAAAGCTATGCTGGGAGCCTGATTGCTCCACCCTTTTTTTATGCCACTTCCTGGTCATCTCAGAGCATAAAAGTTCCCATCCACCTTTAGTCTGAACTTCTCACGCTTGATGAGAATCTGAGACCATGCGAGTGGCCATATCTGAAGACTTATTGACCCGATGCACTTTGAAACCAAGGAAGCAGTTTCCAAAAAAGCTAAGTAGTATCCTTTTTGCACGTTCTTGCTGTGTTAAGACAAAGTAAACCTTCTTTGTTGAATGTTCAACTATTTGCAAGGGCATCGTTTTATATCCACATCAACGCTGAGCTAAGAAGGTACTGGCATTAAAGTGGCACCTCCAACAATTTGGCATCAGTTTTGGATCTTTATTCTACCTATGTGACCTTGGGCAAGTGATTCAATCTCTCTGAGTCTGTCTTCTTAACTGAAAAACAGAGAAGAGAACCACTTAGAGCCTTCCCAGAGCAAAGTCGGTGATTATGTGTTTACCTATATGAAGACACTGCTAGGGAGGACATTCCCTTAGATCTGGCACAGAAGAAGGTTTAATAAATAAAAGGGCCTTGGGGTGCCTAGGTGGCGCAGTGAATAGAGCAGTGGCCCAGGAGTCAGGAGGAGGGACCTAAGTTCAAATACGGCCTCAGACAGTTAACACTTACTAGCAGTGTGACTTTGAGCAAGTCACTTAACTCCAATTGCCCTGCCCCCCCGAAAATAAATAAATGAGAGGCCCCCACTACATTTCCCTGTTGTATCCAGTTTGTGTGTGCAGTTCCCACATTCTGCTTTTGCAGAAAAAGAGTTGTAAAAACAAAAAAACAAAAAAACTGGGGGAGGGAGAAAGTTCCTAAGGATCACTTTCTGCCCCACCCACAAGTCATTTTCCACCTCCTTTCCAATTACCCCATTCACTGCAACCATTTTTCCTGCCCTTGCCCTCATTCACCTCCCCATTTCCCAAAGCCTATCGGGCTGCTTTTTTTTTTTTTAAGAATCCGTAAAGAAAGTTCTCACTACCAAAGTCTTTGGCACAGGCAAATGGTTCAACATTAGAAATGGATGTGGTTTTATCAGAGGAAACAACATTAAAGATGATTCATTGCCATCCACTTTTCCACTGTACCCTAGGGACCACTGGACCTTTTCCTCTGACTTATAGCAGAAACTTTCCCTCAGTATTGACTCTTCCAACAGAAGGTGAACTCTTTGAAAACAAGACCATTCTTGCTATTTTGTTTGGATTCTCTGTGTTTAGCGCAATGTTTTGTATGTAGTAAACACTTAATAAATGTCTCATTCATTCATTCATTCCACCTGGGAAAGTACAGACAAGAAACTAAGACTGGGACTGGGAAAGGAAAGGGGACAGACCAGACTTGGTAGGTCATTTCTGCTCCCTTTCTTCCAACGAAGCATAGTACTCAAAGTATACCATTTTGTTACATTCTTTCCTTCCTTGGATTTTACTCCCTTTTTTCCTCCCCTTTCCTTTGAGCAGCAGCATGATATAGTAAAAAGACCACAGGATTTCAAGTGAGAGACCCGACTTCAGATCCCAGCTCTGACAATTCCTACCTGTGTGACCCTGGGCAAGTCACCTTACCAACTAACGCTGTTTCCTTATCAATAAAATGAGGGAATTGGGTTAGATGAAGCATAAGGTCTTTTACGGCTCTTGATGCATCGTTCTATCATCCTACAAAACCTACCTGTATTTCTTAAATTGTACTATCACCCCTGCAACCCCAATACAAATACCCTGTGAGACCATGTGGTGGTGGTAGAGTGAATGACGTTCTATACTTTGAGTCAGGAAGACCTGGGTTCACATCCCACCTCTGACATTTACCAGCTGCATGACCAGAAGTAAGTCACAATGTTCTCTGAAACCCAATCAGATATGTGTGTATATGTACATGTACATGCACATGCATGTGTGTATATGTATATGTACATTGCCCCAGTCACCATAAAAGCTTGGATCAAATGTGGTTGCCAGAGACATCTATCCCATCACTGGAAGAGAGCTGAGCATCATAGGAAAGGTCAAACCTCTGGACTACCTATTAGGATGATTAAGATATAGTTTGGAAAGAAGTCTGCTCTTCCATTTTCATGTTAGGAGGAGGGAGGATAGATAGATAGATAGATAGATAGATAGATACATACATACATACATACATACATACATGAATGAAAGTAAGAGTACCTAGCTAAACTTTGGGCAGCTAGGTAGCACAGTGGATAGAGTGCCAGGCCTGGAGTCAGGAAGGTCTGAGTTCAAATTTGACCTCATATATTTACTAGTCATGTGACCCCCAGACAAGTCACTTAACTCTGTTTGCCTCAGTTTCCTCATCTGCAAAATGAGTTAGAGAAGGAAATGGCAAACCATTCCAGTATCTTTGTCAAGAAAAGCCCAGATGGGGCCATGAAGAGTTCAACGTGAATAAAACAACTGAACAACAAGCTAAGTTTTACTCTATTGCACCTCCTACTGATTATATGTGATTCTGATGATATTGTATAAAACCATATGTGAAAAACTCTGTTTGCACCAAGAATACTCTCCATATGAGCACATTGTCACATGGTCCATACTTTATACATACCTATGGGAGCAAGTGATTCTTACAAAGGTTTTAGGGTGGTGAGAAAAACTTTCTCAGTAGGATGGGAGGGGAATTTAATATGACCATTAGTGTTTCCCCCCTCTTTTTTGATTTGTCTCCTTTAGAACGGCATCATGGTCAGTAAAATATAAACTAGATTTATGTTCAGAATCCTGCCTCTGTTACATACTACCTGCATAATCTTAAGTAAATTACCTAACCTCTCTGGACTTTGGTTACCTTGTCTGTTAAATGAGGACATTGAACTAGATCTGTAGTTCTCAACCTGTGGGTTATGTTCAACTTGTAACAATGAAAATACATCCTGCGTATCAGATATTTACATTATGATTCATAACAGTAGCAAAATTACAGTTACGAAGTAGCAACAAAAATAATTTTATGGTTGGGGGTCACCACAACATGAGGAACTGTATTAAAGGGTTGAAGCATTAGGAAGGTTGAGAACCACTGAACTAGATGGTCTCTCAGGTCCTTCCCAGCTCTAAATCTATCATCTTATGGTATCTGGAAAATTTTAGCTTCAAAATCATATTGTTTCCAATATAAATTCCTTTTGTGCATTCTTTATCAGTTCCAGCTCCTATTCGAGGCTTCATAAGTGCTAGTTCCACATCACCAAAGAATTCACTAAATATTATGCTATTAGAGTCCAAATATTGTGGTTTCATTGCTATCAATAACAAGAAGAGTTTCCTACAGAAGAACTAGCAGATCTGTTCCTTTTTGTGCCTATTTGTTCTCTTCCTAGTTTCATTTGCATGTGTTCTTGGTTTAATTGGGTCTCGTGACAAGATTTCTGAAGATTTGTTTTCTCAATTTTGGGGGGGGGGGGGGCAAGGCAATCAGGATACTTGCCCAGAGTCACACAGCTAGTAAATGTCAAGTTTCTGAGACCAGACTTGAATTCAGGTCCTCCTGACTCCAGGACTAATGCTCTAGCCACTATATCACTTAGCTACCCCCCAAATACTTTTTGACATTTTGTGAAGGAATAGTATCAATAACCTTCTAGCATCCTATAATGATTTGCAAAGATTGTGCACTATAGACTGTTGCTTCTACTGGCTACCATGTCTCTCCACCAGACAAAGAAACTCAGTATTTATTAGCAACCTCATTCTTATGATAATCAGAGCAAAAACTTTATTTCTATCTGTTTCTCATTTTTCAGAGATAAATATATTGGGTTAAGGCTATTGCAAAGCAGTCAGTGCATTTCCATCTTTTTCCTTTCCTTCTTATTTGATGTTGTATCTAACTAAACAATGGTCTGACTATACATAGGTAGCTAACTTAGAAATGACTCACTCATACCCATTTGCATCTTTTTCCTGTCCATTAATGCATGGTCAGTCTCATCTTTTGTGATATTTTTTGGTATCCTCCATTTCAGTTAAGAATTTTTTGGTTAAGAATTGCCCTCCCCCCCAAAGGATAGTTGTGTTAGCACCTTTTGTTCTTTAATTTATTTGTGATGTGACCTTCTATTCTTAGTTTATGTGTGTATTGGAGCTTATTGTGGTATACAGTGTAAGAACTTGAATTAAACCCATTTTCTACCAATTGCTTTCCAGTTTTCTAGGATGTCCTCAAATATGGCATCAGGTGTTCTAAATCTCTTTTAGTCTCTAAGTTTCTCAAGCTCTGCTCATCCCCTTAATCAGTTTGAGCATTTAATAAACATCTAATCTATGCAAGGCACTATGCTAGTTTAAGGGAAGATACAAAAATGAATACTATGTAGTCTTTGTTCACCAAAAGTTTACAGTCTAATTGAGAAGGTAACATATACATGAATGCCTCTCATTCAGAATAGAATATGAGTAAGAGAGAAAAGTCGGAATAAAATGTCCTCAAAAGAGATTTTTACTGTAGAGATCAGTAAAGACTTCACAGAGATGGTGGCATCTAAACTGAGAGGTGAAGGATCATTAGGGTTAATAGAAGAAAAATGGGAAGTGATTCCTAAGCATAGAATCAGAGGCTGTCAGGACAAGTTCAGGAAACAGTGAATGTGTTTAGCATGAAGAAAAGTGCTATGAAATAAGACTAGAAAGATAGAATATAAATTATTAGAATTGAAAGGATCCTTAAAGATCATTTACATATTAGGAAACTGAGGCCAAGTGGCAGAGGGTCTTGTTCAAAGTCACTAGTTTATGGCTAGTTTATAGAAGAATTGAATTGGAACTTAGATCCTCCGAACCAATTCTCAATCCAATACTTTTTCCACTATATAATTTGCTTCCCTAAATTTGAGCAAGAATGCTTCCCAAATAGAAGAAGGTCTTGAAGGTCATTTAAGGCAGGAATGATTAAGTAGGCTGAAAACCTAACTAAGGCAAAGCCCACATCTACACCCCCCACACACAATGCCCTGCACCCTGCTCCTACACAATTCTGCCTCTTCCACATCTTAAAAGCCTTTACCACCTAGAAATATCAGCTAGGACAAGTCTCATAAATTTGGGGGGAATTTTTTGATATGCACTTTTGGGTGTGTTCAAATGGCATTAGTAATCTTAGTGTTATGCTGTTCACAGTCACTAAGGAAACCAGATAAATAAAAGAATATCCCAAAGATTTCTGCCAGAGTGTGAATCTCCCTCTCCCAGTTCTCTCCTTTACATTACACCACCACTTCTGAAATAGAGCAGACAGATGGCATGAGACTAAGTCTTAATTGGCATTTGTTTGAATTGACTCTCATAGTCTAGTACAGAAACACTAGGAAGGGGTTACTATGAAAAAGGACTGGAAAGATAGAATATAAAATGTTAGATGATTCTATGATTCCACCTCTCCAGCTTTACCTCGTAACACTCCCCTTCACAATACCTGTGGAAAGAAAGAGAATAAGTATTTCCTAAGAACTACAATATGCCAGGCACTGTTGTAAGCACTTTATAAATATTGTCTCATTTGATCCTTACAATAATCATGGGAGGCAGATGCTGTTTTGCTGTTTAGTAATTTCAATCATGTCTGACTCTTTGTGACCCCATTTTGGGTTTTCTTGGCAAAGATACTGGAATGGTTTTGCCATTTCCTTTTCCAGCTCATTTTACAGATGAGGGAACTGAGGCAAACAGTTTAAGTAACTTGCCCATGGTCACCCAGCTAGTAAGTGTTTAAGGTTGGATTTTAACTCAGCTCTTCCTGACTCTAGGCTAGCATTCCAGCGCTGTGCCACCTAGCTGCCTCTGGGAGTTCCGTCAACAGAAAGAGGGTCTTCCTAACAATTAAGAGTCTCAAAAATGGCATTAAGGACATTTGAACATTCATATCTAATGTTCTTTTCTTTCCTTTGCACTACATTGCTTCCTATTGTTACATTGAGGATTCATGATTTGGAGATCAGAGAACTGGAGGGAATCTCAGGGACAATCTAGTCCAAACACATCACTTAAAAATGAGGAAATCTAAATAAGTAAATAAAACTTGAAAAGCAAACAAAATAAAAATAAAAATGAGGAAACTGCAGTTTAATGACTTATCCCAGGTTACACATGTGTCAGAATCAGAATTTGAACCCGAGATCCTACAAACAGTACAGGTATATGTTGAAATAAATTGCTTCTGATGTTTTTTTTTTTTCGATGTTGTAATTTTGATTCCTTTGTAACACCTCCTCTGACATATACCATTATCTCAAATTTTGCAAATGAGTGTTGCATCCTCAGAGGATATCTGCTATCTAGGTTCTAGAGGTAACCTAGTAGTTGGCCATTTCTGCTGCTGTGGCTCATAAGTCTCCGCTGCTGGGTTTTCCACTAGAAATCAGCCAGATTTAATTTGAGTTTAGTAAAGCTATTTATTAAGATGGTATAACAAGAGCAGTTGATATAAACATTCTCCCCAAAAGCCTGGGGGCACATTCTCTAACAATACATACAACATCCATGGGAAGAATATACTCAAACTTGATGTACAACGGTAATGAAGCAAAATCTTTACAAATTATCTATTGCAGGGGCAGCTAGATGGCACAGTGGATAGAGCACTGGCTCTGGAGTCAGGAAGACCTAAGTTCAAATCCAGCCTTAGACACTACCTCTGTAATCCTGGGAAAGTCACTTAACCTTGTTTACCTCAGTTTCCTCATCTGGAAAATGAAGTGGAGAAGAAAATGGCAAACCATTCCGGTATCTCTGCCAAGAAAATTCCGAATGGGGTCATGTAGAGTCAAACATGCTGAAATGACTGAATAACAACAAGGATCAAATAAGATTAAGGACCTAAAGTCATTGCACGGATAGTTTGATACAGGACAGTTTTGGACTCAAGAAGAATTGTGGTTGAGTCCTGCCTTTGATACACACTAGCTATGTGGCTCTGGACAACTGCTCAGTGCCCTAGGCCGCTCTCTAAGGCAATTATAGATAAATTGCCAATCTGTACTAGTAGGAGGAGTTTCTGAACCAGGAGTTCCCTACATATGTGAAATCACCTGTCTAAACCAAATGTGTGTGTGTGTGTGTGTGTGTGTGTATGTGTGTGTATCCTTGGAAGAGTGGCAGAGAGACAGGGATCTGGATCAAGAATTGAGTAGGATTAGGATTATATTGAGTAGAATTATACTTATTGAATTTGGGCTACTGCATATTGCTTTCAGTGATCCTAAACTGCTTGCCACTATAAAAGCCCATATCCTTTTTGAAAAAAATATTTTTAGCATTTATTTTATTTTTAACCAACTGCATGTTAAAACAATTTTTTAAAACATTTTTTAGTTCTGAGTTTTACATTTTTTCCTTCCCTCACTTCCTTCCTTCCCCATTCCGAGACAATAAAAATCAAATATAGGTTATACGTTAACATTTTTTTAAAAAAATTTTAATTCCAAATTCTCTTCCTCTCTCACCTCTCTCTCTCTCATCCACTGAGAAGGCAAGTGATATGATAGCAACTATACATGTGAAGTCATGCAAAACATATTTCCACATTAGCCATGCTGCCAAAAAAAGAAAATAAGCAAGAAAAGTGAAGAAAGTGAAAAAAGTATGCTTCAATCTGCACTCAGGGTTCATCAGATCTCTCTCTGGAAATGGATAATATTTTTCATGATAGGTCCTTTGGAATTGACATAGATCATTGTATTGATCAGAGTACCCAAGTCTTTCACAGTTGATCATCATTATGATATTGCAGTCATTATATACAATCTCTTCCTGGTTCTACTCAGTTGACTTTGATTCAGCTCATATGTCTTTCCAGATTTTTTTTCTGAAACCATCCTACTCATCATTTCTTATAACAAAATAGTATTCCATCACAATCACATACTACAACTTATTCAACCGTTCCATAATTGAGGGGCATCCTCTCAATTCCAGTTCTTTGCCACCACAAAAAAAAGATACTGTAAATATTTTCCTAGAAATGATCACTTTCTCTTTTCTTTGATCTCTTTGAGATACAAACCTAGTAGTGATATCACTGGGTCAAAGGGTATGCACAGTTTCATAGCCCTTTGTTCCAAATTTTTCTCCAGAATGGTTGGACCAGTTCACAACTCTACCAACAATGGGTTTGAGTCTCTATTTTTCCATATTCCCTCTAGCATTTTAAATTTTCCTTTCCTATCATGTTAAGTCAGTCTGACAGGTGAATGGTGGCACTTCAAGGTTGTTTTAATTTGCATTTCTCCATTCAATAGTGATTTAGAGAATTTTTTAATGTGACTTGATAGCTTTGATTTCTTCTTCTGAAAACTACCTATTCATTTCCTTGGACCATTTATCATTTGAGGAATGCCTCTTATATTTATAAATTTGACTCAGTTTCCTATATATTTGAGAAATGAGACCTTTATCAGAGAAATTTCTTGTAAAAACTTTTCCCCACTTTCCTGTTTTCCTTCTAATTTTGGCTGCATTGGTTTTGGTTGTGCATAAACTTTCTAATTTCATGTAATCAAAATTATCCATTTTACTTTCTATGATCCTCTCTATCTCTTCTCTTATCCATATATCTGATGGATAATTTTTTCCATGTTACCGTAATTTGCTTATGATATCACTCTTTAAATATAAATTATTTACTCTTTTTTTCCTTATCTTTGTATATGGCAAGAGATGTTGGCCTAGTTTCAGCCAAACTGCTTTCCAGTTTTCCCAGATATTTTTGTCAAATAGTGGTTTATTGCCCTCAATTTTTGGATCTTTGGGTTTATCAAACACCAGACTACTCTGATCATTTACTATTGTGTACCTAATCTATTCCAGTGATCCACCACTTAATTTCTTAATCAGCACCAGACTGTTTTCATGATTATCACTTTGTAATACAGTTTGAAATCTGCTGCTGTTAGGTGGCCTTCCTTCACATTTTTTTTCATTGACGCCCTTGATATTCTTGACTTTTTGTTCTTCCAGATGAATCCTGTTAATATTTTTACTAGCTCTATAAAATAATTCTTCAGTGGTTTGATCAATATGGCACTACATAAGTAAATTATTTAGGTAGGATGTCATTTTTGCTACATTGCCTCAGCCTACCCATGAAAAATTAATATTTTTCCAATTGTTTAGGTCTGACTTTATTTGTGTGAAAAGTGTTTTGTAACTGTATTGATTTGGTCCCTGGGTTTGTCTCAGCAGGTAGATTCCCAAGTATTTTATGTTGTCTGCAGTTATTTTAAATGAAATTTGTCTTTCTATCTCTTCCTGCTGGGTTTTGTTGGCAATTGTAATGGTAATGGTAATTTGAAGATCTTCCTTGTCCCTTAATAAGCCTAAGGGAATTTGAAGATCTTCCCTGCCCCCTAATAGGCTGAATATAATCACAAGGAGCCTGTGGTGGGAGGAATTTGCTGAAGGGTAGAACAGAGCCCACAGGAAGTTGGGAGTCAGAGCAGAGCTGGAGGGAGGAGAAGACACACCCAAGAAGATAGCTAGACCTGTGTTTATTTGCCCCCTGCTGTGACAATTAAACTTGTGTGTGTTTCTTTGTGAGCAGGCTAAAGGATGGTGTGGCTCTCTGCTGTGCTATGGTGTATTAGCTTCTTTGTTGCTATAATGGATTCAGTTTCCCGGGATTTGGCTATCTGGGGGTCTGAATAAATGTTTTGCTTCTGTCTTCTATATGGAGAGTCTGTTATATTTTGTAATTGAGAACTATGCCAGCATATTCACAGTAGCCATCAGCATTATGATGCTTGCATTGGTGCCATAGTAATATATAAAAAAGTTGATGATTTATGAGGGCTTTTTTAATATACTTTGCTAAAGTTATCCATTTCTTCAACTAGTTTTTTAGTTGATTCTCTAGGATTCTTTGAGTCTACCATCATATCACCTGCAAAGAGTAATAGTTTTGTTTCCTCACTGCCTATTCTTATTCCTTCAATTTCCTTTTACCTTATTGCTATAGCTAGAATTTCTAATACAAAATTGAATAACAGTGCTGATAACTGACATCCTTGTTTCACCCATGATTTTATTTGGAAGGTAATGCTTGCTCTTGGTTTCAGATTCCTTATCATTTTAAGAAAGGTTTGATTTATCCCTATGCTCTTGAGTGCTTTTTAAAAAAATACAAATGGATATTTGTCAAAAGCTTTTTCTTCATTTATTGATATAATCATATCATTCTTTTATTTTAGTTAAGTATCAGAACTGTAGTTAGAACAAGTGTCTTCTTGACCCCATGTTCAGTGCTTTATCCACTGTGTTTTGCTGTCTCTCTTTATAGTTTAGCTTTGGTTTTCAATTTTATTTTAGATTAAGAACTTGTCTTTCCCCCCAAAACTGTCCCTTCTGCTGAAATTGCCTATTTCTGTTGAGGGCACCGCCATTTTCTGTTACCCAGTTTCATAACTCCTCACTCTCCTTCAGCCTATATTTCCAAATAGTTCCAAATTTTATCAGCTCTATCTCTAAAACATTTCTCCCATCCCTCCCATTCTCTATTCACACAGCCACATCCTTAGTTCAGGTCCTTTCCACCTTCCCTGAACTACTGTAATGATCTAATTGATGTTCCTGGCTCAGGTGTCTTCCTTCTTAAGTCTATTCAAGGTGGCCAAAGTGACTTTTTTTAGGGATAGCTCTGACCATGTAACACTTACAATCAATCAACTCTAGCAGCTACTCATTCCCTCTGAGATAAAATATGAACTTCTCTATTTGGCTTTTAAGCTTTTCATATCACAGCCCCATACTGTCTTTCCAGCCTCATTACTCTCCTTCCCACATTCTGTGGACCAGTGAAACTGGCCTTCTCTTTGTTCCTCATACATGACACTCCATCTCTCATCTCCATGCTTTTGCACTGTTTGTCCCAAAGGCCAGAAAAGGATACATCTTCACCTCTACCTCATAGAGTCTCTCTCCCTTCAAGATCCAGCTCAAGCTTCACCTTCTCCCTTTTCTTATGTTCCCAATAGCTCATGCCCTCCCTTGTAGCTAAGCATTCATGTTTTTATATGTATATGTTATTTCCACTAATGAAATAGAATCCTTAAAGACAGGGACTTCCCATTTTTGTCTCTATATCTCCAGTATCCAGCACAGTACTTGTCACGGGGAAGGCACTTAATGAATTTTGTCAGTTGATTGATTTGAATGGTAGATGGAAAGAGAAATAGCTGGGGAATATAAGTCCTTGCTTTGTTTTTGACAGATGGAGAACTGGTGCTTGTAAAATCACCACTCCATTCTATCCCCCATTGCAGAAGACTATACAAACAAAAGAAATAACAACAGCATGGGTCAGATCACCCAGACCTCACCATCCAACCACTTCCATTTCATGACTCCTATTTGGGCTGAGGTGTGCAACATTCCATATTGTCAATGGTAGAATAACTTTTTCTGAGTGTGAGTAGGTAGGGAACAGGGGTACTCCAGATTAGGGAGTTTTGTCTATAGTATTTCCCAATACCCAACAGCCCAAAAGAATTTCCTACTAGCCAAATAATGAATGTATAGTTGCAAATACAGCATTTCCTAATTTTTTTAACCATGAGGCATGCCTTCCAGAAGAAGGGGCATAAAGGCCTGTCAGAGAAGGGGGTCACAAATCAATGACCAAAATTAGTGGATATTTTTAGTACAACTCCCATAGAAACATAGCTACTTTTTTTCCAAATTAAAATGAAGTTCTCATCAGGGCAACAAAAATGAGACTAGAGCCACAGATTCACTCCAACTGAATGACAGTGAGTACAACACAGCGATTATTTAATTGGGTATATGCAAACGAAGGCAAATTTGAGTCAGCACATGTCAAATCTTGACACAAACATGATCATCAGCCAGCACAGTCTCATGACATTTGAAGTCTTTGGCTGTTCACTGCATCTGAATGAGAAGTATGTAAGCTTGAAGTCAATCTTTGTGTGAAAGTTAAACTAACACAATATTCATTATATACTTTCCAATGCCATTCATTTTACAAAGTACAACACTCCAAAAGCTGCAAACATTAAAAAATGAATTAAATCAAGGACAATAAGATAATAATTTTAATAGAGATAATATAATCACTTTAAAATTTCAACAACAAAGCTTAATTATACCAAATATATTATTATCTCCAATGTTAAGTGAATATATATTCTTTTGTAATAGATAAATACATAACTGCTTTGAAGAGAAAAATCTATGTAGCAAATAAAACATGGCACTTGGAACAAACTGTTGTCATTTGGCCATTCTGACAAGAAGAGACTTTACATGCTTGGGGTAGACATCCCCCTAACTCACCAATAGGTTTGAGGCCTGTCGATTACCCTCCACTGTCTGCCAAGACAGTTTAGCCAATTGTAACTACTCTGAATGTTATGGTTTCTTGGAGCTTAAAATTTCTCACCTCTTAGAGGTGAGCGTCGAGTTGTAGGTAAACAACCAAGGTGAATGGGCAGCCCTCACAATGGAGGCACTAGCCCATGCCTTGAGACACAGTCTAATGGAAACAGCGTATGAACAACAATGTACAAAAAAGCTACAGATCAGGATAAACTGGAGAAAATCACCGAGGGAAGGCACTAGAATTAAGAAACTTACTGGCTATGTCGCTTACCCTCTTCCAGATTAACTTTCCTTATGTACAAAAGGAGGATTACAACAGCACCTACTTCACAGACTTGTTATGAGGATCAAATCAGATTACACACACACACACACACGTATGTATGTATGCACATAATACACATACACATATTTGATATGTAGATATAGCACTTTGCAAACCTGAAAGCACTAGATAAATGCTAGTTCTTACTACTGCTGCTGCTGGGACTGCTGCTGTTGCTGCTCCAAAACAATATCCAGTTGTTGCTTGCAGAGAGGAGAGTGTAGGAACCAGCTCCTAAGAGCTAGCTAGAGCCAATTGTCAAATTGCTATTGTGAACTTTTACACATTGGAAAGAGGTGAAAGGTCAAAATTCAGAGATTCATTTTGTTTCATTGATTGTCTAGCCTTTAAAAAGTAATGGAAAAATATTAATAAATCAGATTAAACTTAAAATTGTGCCCTCTCCTCCACACAGAGAGCTGATTGTTAGACATTTACTAACATACTGATAGAGCGCTGGCCCTGGAATCAGGAACATATCTTCCTGAGTTAAAATCTGGCCTCAGATACTTAATTGCTGTGTGACCCTGGGCAAGTCACTTAACCCTGTTTGTCTCAGTTCCCTCACCCATCAAATAAGCTGGAGGAGGAAACTCCAAACCACTCTAGTATGTTTGCCAAGAAAACCCCAAATGGAGTCATGAAGAGTTAGACATGACTGAATAACAACTAGCTATGGCTTTACTTAAAACATTGCTCGGCAAGTCATATATAAAGCAGGTCAAAAAGTTATACTTGAAGATAACAGAGCAGGAAAGAGGATTGTCCATATGCCTGAAGAGTTTTCCAATCAATTACTTAGACAACAAAAAACCTTTTTCTCTTGCTTTGGGCATGGCTGAAGAAAAGTTAAAGGATGCACCTTCAATTACACCTGCGTGATACCTTGTTGAAACTGCTGCTATGGAGGTTTTGTTACTTTGTAAACAAACAAATGGAAATGCTCCATCAAATAAATTTTCAGTATATTTTTTTCATTTTGAAAAGAAAATGATAATTTTGAAACAATATTGTATAACTGCAGCTATAAAGATTGATAAAAAAGAGCCTTTAGTAACTGAAATGAACCCAGGAGGCACAAACACCACCAAAGATTTTTTTTTAAGTCAAATACATTATGTTTCATAAAGAAAGAATACTGTGACTGGTCGTTTCACTGAACAAAAGGTGCAGTCTCCCAAAGCTGTCTGTACCTTCTATGGGGAGTATAATACATGTAATGGGTAATTTAAGATGGTTTGTGTTTCCTGTATTTATTACTGTGTGACTTTGCATCCTTAACTTTTTTGTGAATTTTTTGTTTTGGGGGAAAATAGTTCTGCTATACTTTTTACCTATATTGTATATGAGTACCTTTTTTTCTGGGCAGCTAAGTGGAGCAGTGGATAGAGTGCTGGGCCTGGAGTTAGGAAGTCTCAATTTCCTGAGTTCAAATCCCATCTCAGACACTTACTAGCTATGTGACCCTGGGCAAGTAACTTCACACCATTTGCCTCAATTTCCTCATCTATAAAAGGAACTGGAGAAAGAAATGGCTAACCACTCCAGTATCTTTGCCAAGAAAGCCTCAAATGGAATCACAAAGAATTGGACATGTCTGAAACGACTGGACAACAACTGGTAGACAGAAAGAATCAGAAAAGTTTTCATGTTCAAAGTGGCTCTTCAGTAAAACTTTGAAGGAAACAAAGGATTTGGAAACAAAATTTTAGGGAAGCTAAAATATCCATGTAGTGGATACAGTGTCAGTCTAAGAGTCAGGAAGATCCAACTTCAAATATGGCCTCAGACACTTACTAGCTGTGTGACCCTGGACAAGTCATTTAACCCTGTTTGCCTCAGTTTACTCATCTGTCAGATGAACTGGAGGGGGAAATGGCAAACCACTCCAATATCTTTGCCAAGAAAATTCCAAGTGAGGTCACAAAGAGCTGGACATGACTGAATAACAACAGCCTTTTTTTCTAGGGAACACTGATAATCACATTTTGGAAACATGAGCCTCATCTAATTGTTGTTTTAGTGATTGTACCCAGAGTTACTCTAAGATTGGGGAATTGAAAAAATAACCTATCTTTAGTTTCAGTCCTTCCTAGGAGGAATCTAGTCTGTATAAGTCTAGAGTTCCTTGTTGGGCCCCATGATACATGCTAATCTCCTATAAGCTTCTTCTTTTTTGAGGGGGAAAGGAAGGACAATTGGGGTTAAGTGACTTGCCCAAGGTCACATGACTAGTAAGTGTTAACTGTCTGAGGCTGGATTTGAACTCAGGTCCTCCTGACTCCAGAGCTAGTGCTCCATTCACTGTGCCATCTAGCCATCCCCCCATAAGCTTCTTGAGAGGAAGGACTGCCTCACTGTTGGTTTTTTATACCCAGTTCTTGGTACATAAGCATTAGGGACTTGACCTGTGATTATACCGTTATAATAAACTCCCTGGTGAGAAAACTCCTATCAATACAGGTTGTTACCCACTCTGCAACTGAGAGTCTTAAAGCATGTTATCCTAGAATCCATTTTTAAAAAAAGTTTTGATATTTATTTCAATATAATTGCTTTCTTTTGTAATAAAACATTTTGTTAAATGAATTTTAAAATGTCAATCTGAGAAGGGGTCCCTAGACTTTACTAGAGTGCCAGTGGTGTTCATAACATACACAAAAAAGTTAAAAACGTCTATCATAGAGTTACCTCAAAATCTAAATGAAATCACTTGCCATGGGTCGCAGAGCTAGCATATTTCAGAGACAGGCCTTGAAGACAAGACTTTCAGGGTCTGAGGTCAGCTCTCATTCCACTACACCATTCTGCCTCTGATGCCTGCACATAGTAAATATTTAATAAATGCTTGTTGATTGGTTGGCTGATATGGAATACAGAAGAAATGGCCAGGTAGGGCAGGGGGAAGAGGTGGTCAGGAGGCTCACAGTGAATACAAGGATGGATTTAGAATCAGAAAGACTGGAATTTGCATCCTACCTAGCTGTGTGACCCAGGGGCAAAGCATTTAACCCTCTTTAGGATCAGTTTCCTCATCTGTAAAATGGGTATGATAATAACTCCTATCTCACAGAATTGTTCAGAGGATCACATGAGATAACATATATAAAAATTCTTTGCAAACCTTAAAGCTTTCTATAAATGCTATTCTGTTCACAATTCAGAAGGAAGCCTAATGATATAACATGTCTTAACAGCAGTTCCTACCACTAAATATCAGGTGATGAGGATTATTCCCATGATAGTAAAACCCTTGAGTTCTATCCTACTCAAAGCATCAAAAGCTAGACGCCTTGGAACACCATTGTGTCTGCTTTTATAAGCATTCCTTCAAAAATCAATCAGTCCAGAAGTACCATATAGAAGCTGACTCTGGTTGTGGCAGGCCAATCTACCTTCAATAACACTTTTCACAAGGCCTGAGGTCACCATGATTTCTACAAAATTACTAGTGATCACACACTCCTCTGATGATTTGGGGGAAGCCAGATTGTGAATGTGGCTCTTTTACAGAGAAGGTTTTGCTCATGACCACTAGGTGGAGGCATAGATGCCTCTTGGGAAAGACTTAAAGCATATAAGAAATTCTTAACCATCATCAGGATACAGTCACAGAAAGTTGTCAAAAGATTGCCCTGGGTATTCTCTGAAGAGAGGGGGGATTATAAAGGTATTGTCACATTCGTGGAAGAAGGCTGTTCTATTGGAGGAGATTTTAGGTGGGGAAAAAACAGCAGTTGCAATAACCCCAGTGAGGGAGCCTCTCCCCATCTCTGAGCCTACCTATAGGCAGCATATACAAGCCTGGTCTGCTGTAAGGCTGGGCCACACTAGTCTGTGGGGATTAACTATGTATTTTGGAATTCAGGACAGCAAAATCAGCCCAGGAGACTCTGTGGTAGCAGAGAAGCCAATATGAGAAATGCTGGGTTGTTTCCCCTATTGATGAGATGGTGTTTGGATCTACTAGCACCTCTGGTGTGAGGGCTTACCAAACCCTTTTCAGGGCTGCTCATCCACCTTTGCCATCTATCTTCACTCAGATCTCACCGGTGCTTCCAAGAAGCTGTAGCATGTGCAATGGTCACACCCCAGTAAACCATCTTGACAGATGAGCTAAACCAAGTTGAGGGTAATAACTGGCAGGCTTCAAGCCCATAGATAAGTTAAGGGGATGTCTACCCTAAGCATGTGAAAATTTCTCCTGTTGGAATGACCAAATGAGAATGGTTTGTTCCAATGGCCTTGAAGGTATATAAAACAGGCACTTCAGAGTGCTTAGGGATGGTCAGGCATCAAAGAAGTCAAGGCCATCCACTGCATCCTAGGTCATCACCAATCATCTTGACTTTTGTTTTGCCACTGGACTTTGACGACTGAGGCTGATGACATAAGGCCGATTCACTCCTGAATCAAGACATCACCCCATCATGTCACTGGTCCTATTTGAAGGATGAAGGACAAACAACATTGTCTGTATCCCTGGGGTGCAATCTTGTGCATTGAACAATACTGCATGACAGGGTCTTGGTCACAAAATGTACCAAAGAACTAGCAGTGATAACTCTGTAGCATAAGGTCAGTTACAGCTTTATTGTTGACAGTCCCTGAGTGGTTCCTCATTTCTCATGACTGCCTATCAGAGGTCTTGGGATTTTAGTTGTCAATGGTCTCATAACTCCAGCACAAGAAACAGCTAGCATCATCCTGCCTGGATTCAACTACTGTACCAATTTACTTGGAAGGTAAAAGTGTACCTTTTGATCTAAGATTTTAAAAAAGCTTGAATATCAAATCAAATAAATGAGATGCTGACGGTGTAGGTAACAGTGATCATTGAAGGGAAAGGATATTCAGCAAGGATACAACATTGATTCATTCAGATGTTCCAGTTTTGGCCATTGACCTGTTCTGACTTTGACCATACTGAGTATTTAAGGTTATGCTGATCAGAAACCTGAGGGAGGACCCGATGGCTTTTTATGCCTTGGCTTTTGTATTGGGGGCACTAGTAAATTAATAAATAGACCAAGCATTTAGGACACAGGTCAACAAACTATGGCTAATAGGGCAAAATCCAGCTTGCCACCCATTTTTAATGGCCTACAATCTAAAAATGATTTTTACATTTTTATTTTAAAATGCTTTAGTTTCCTAAACTAAGATGCTCTCAATATTTTTAAGGAAAAATTAGCCTCATCTGAATGAGGGAGGGCCTTGAGATATTGTCCTTACCATACATGTCATCTCCTGCTGTAATTCATAGAATACTAGCATCTTAAAAAGTTAGAAAAGTCCTGAGAAATCATCTAGGACAACTCAATTTGAAACATGAATCCTCTCAGGAACATCTCTGACAAGCAGTCAAGTAACTTCTACTTGGATACCACAAGCAGCAGGTACTCAGTGCCTCCCAACGTAACACAGCCCATCAGGGGACACCCCTCAGTATTAAGTTGCTCTTCCTTATAATACTTTAGAACTTTTATAGAGGTGAGGTGGCACTGATAGAATGACATAGTGCTGGGCCTGGAGTCAGGAGGATCTGAATTCAAATCTAGCTTTAGATACTTACTAGCTGTGTGACCCTGGAAAGTCACTTAACCCTGTTTGCCTCAGTTTCATCTCTAACCATGAACTGGAGAAAGAAATGGCAAACCACTCCAGTATCTCTGCCAAGAAAACTCCCCAAAAGGGGTTGCAAAAAGTTGGACACTGCTAAAAACGACTTAACAAAGTGGGGATAGTGAGAGATAGTACTTAGCTCCCAGAGTTGTAAGAATCAAATGAGGTTTTTGGGGGAGTGAGATGGCTAGAGCACTGGTCTTGAAGACTCATCTTCCTGAGTTCAAATTTGGCTTCTGACACCCACTAGCTATGTGACCCTGGGCAAGTCACTTAAACTTGTTTGCCTCAGTTCCTTATCTATAAAATGAGCTAGAAAAGGAAACGGCAAACTATTCCGGTATCTCTGCTCAGAAAACCCCACGTGGTGTTACAAAGAGTAGGACACAACTGAAGCAACAACACTTTTACACAGTTAACACTTAGCATTTACATAACGCGTTATAAATATTATCACATCTGATCCTCATGTTAAGCCTGGGATATAGGTGCTATTATTATCCCCATTTTAGAGCTGAGAAAACTGACAGAGGTTAAATGACTTGCCCAGGGTAATACACTAAGTAACTAAGGCTGCTTTTAATTCATTTCCTAACTTCAGGTATAATATGCTATCAACCAATGAACAAATTAAGTGCCTACTATCTGCCAAGCACTGTGCACTAGAGCAGTGGTTCTCAACCTTCCTAATGCCAAGATCCTTTAATACAGGACCTCATCTTGTGGTGACCCCCAACCATAAAATTATTTTCGTTGCTACTTCATAACTGTAATTTTGCTACTGTTATGAATCGTAATATAAGTATCTGATATGGAGGATATATTTTCATTGTTATAAATTGAACATAACCCACTGGTTGAGAACTGCTGCACTAGAGCATGTAGTGCCAATGCAATATTCACAGTGCCCATGATCACTATAAATATGCCTGCATGGTGCTTGATAGCAAAATATAACAGACTCACATATAGAAGCAAGAAGGAAAATATTTATTCAGATGTCAGAAAACCAAATCCCAAAACCAGTAAGCTGATTCCATCATAGTAGCAAAGAAATTAATAAGCCATAACAGCACAGAGAACCACAACATCCTTTAGCCTTCCCACAAATCAATATTTTTACTCACAAGCCTGACTCCCTGGTACCCGTTCTCTCTTGCTCCCAGTCTAGCTAATTTTGACTCAGCTTCCTGTGAGCTCTGCTCCACCCTTCAGCAAACTCCTCCCGCCATGACTCCATGTGATTACATTCAGCCTATTCAGGTGGCAGAGTATATTTTCAAAGCAGGGAAGATCTTCAAATTCCTATTTTACCATTACAGAGTGCTATCCACTGCACCTTCTAGCTGCTCCTTAACACAGTCACAGGTCTTTTTTTTTTCACTATGCATCTCTATCAGAAAAATAAAATTTTTTTTTAGTATACTTCTCAATTTAAGTATATCTGCCTATTTATAAATTATATGCTTGTATTACCATACAGGGCAGCTAGGTGGCTCTGTAGATTGCATGCCAGGCCTGGATCAGGAAGACTCATCTTCCTGAGTTCAAATCTAGCCTCAAACACTTATTAGCCATGTGACCCTGGGCAAGTCATTTAACCCTGTTGGCCTCCAACTAAATCTGAGGCCAGATTTGAACTCAGGAAGATGAGTCTTCCTGACTCTAGTCCTGGCACTCTATCCACTACATCACTCACTTTAGCTGACCTCAACACTTCTTCATCTGTAAAATGAGCTGAAGAAGGAAATAGCAAATCATTCCCATATCTTTGCCAGGAAAACTCCAAATGGGGTCATGAAGAGTCAGACATGACTGAAAAAACTGAACAACAAAAAGTATCCTACTAATAATTATCTTCATTCTAGCTTAAACAAAAAGTAAAATTTTAAAAGAATGAGATAAAGATGAAATAATATTTGATCCTAGTATTAATAGGGAGCCCCTAGAATTTATTGAGTCGAGAGAGTGACATGGTCAGACCTGTGCTTTGAGAAAACATTTTGGCAGCTGTGTGGAAGATGGCATGGGGGAAACAAGGCAGAGAGATGGATCTGGAGGTCACTATAATAGGCCAGGGAAGCCCCAATATGGTGATGGCTGTGTGAGTGGAGGTAAGAGAGTAGATGTCAGAGATGCAGGAGAGGAAGAAATTACAAGATTGAGAAACTATTTGGGTATATAGGGTGAGTGAGAACAAGGAGGCCAATTCCATAAGAACCTGGCTGACTGGAAAGATGTTAGTATCTTCAACAGTAATTGTTGTTTAGCTATGTCTGATTCTTTGTGACTCTATTTTGGGATTTTCTTGGCAAAGAAAGTGATTTGCCATTTCCCTCTCCAGCTCATTTGACAGATGAGGAAACTGAGGCAAACAGGGTTAAGTGACTTGCCCCAGGTCACACAACTAGTAAATGTCTGAGGTCAGTTTTGAACTCAAAGATGAGTCTTCCTGACTCTAGGCTTGGCACTCTATCCCCTGTGCCACTCAGCTACCCTCAATAGTAATATGGAAATTCAAAAGAGGGACAGGTTTTGGGAGAAAGCTAATATAATGAAATTTTCAGTAAAAATCATACCCCATCCATGTTTACTCATTCCGAGACCACTATTCTATACAAAGTGAAGTGGGCCTCTTACTCACTGGTGACAGCCCTGGAGCACCACCCCTGCCTCCAAGAGGTACCAGCCACTGGTCCCACCAGTCCTCCTCTCAAAAAATTTCAATGGCTCTCTTGCCTCCTTAGTACACAAGGCACCCCACTCTCTGGTACCACTCTACATCTCCAGTTTTGTCTCACGCTACTTACCCTCCACACACTCCATACCCTTGCCAAACTGGTCCAGTTTCTGTCCTCTAAAAATATCACACATCTTCCCAACAGTATGTTGTCACTCATGGTGTTACCTAGACCGGGAACACTCCACCTCCTACCCCACCTTTATCCTCTGAGTTCTCATATGTCCTTTAAATCCCAAATAAAATGCCACTTCCCCTACTCATAATGACTTTTCTTCTCAGCCCCCTGAAAGCACTTTGTTGTTTGTTGGGGTATTTTAATATCTGTTTTTAACGCACTTACCTTGTAATGCAGGGTATCCCAAAGATCTTAGTGAAGTTTTAAACAGTTAAATCAGAAACCTGCACTAAGACTTTTGGGACACCTTGTAGTGCAGATTGTTTATTCATTATCCCCTAACTAGATTGTAAGTTCCATGAGGACAGGCATTATTTTATATGAACTCCAAAGGAATTCGGAAAAGGAAGTGGAGGTAGGATTTCATGGAAGAATAAGTACTTGAACTAGGCTTTCAAGAGGAGGCCTAAGAAAATGAAGAAGAACTAATGATTTGTGAAGCAAACAGCCCCACACTGATCATGCTGTAGAGAAAGGTTTGCTCACTTTGGAACAGCTTAATGAACCTTCCCCACCAGCTGGAAAATTATAAGAAAACAATTACTCAATATCCTTCCCTTCGCCACCCCCCCTCAAAACCAGCTTAAACAAGCACACTGAAGATATTAAGACATAGTAACATGATACCTAACACTTATTTAACATTTTGTTTTTACATTGTTTTTACAGTAACTTACAAATCATTTTATTTGATCTTCTGCACAACTGTTCAGGGTAGATAGTGAAACCCAAGAATAGATCCTAGTTGGCTATGGATGTGAGGTGATACAGGGACAGTATTTTGGTCCTATATTTGGATCGCTGATATTTACCAGATAACTATTTTACTTCCTATTGCACAGCACATTCTGACAGAATTTTTGACAAAGACACTCCCCCTACTCCCAAGGCTGTGCTGGTAAACATTTAAAAAACAGCTCTCCAGAAAAAAGAAAAAATGCACATATGACACACTTCTAAGTTAATCTGTGTTATTAACATTTTTCTCCATCATTTTCTTATGTGCTCTAGACAATCAAAAAATGATAAACATAGCTCTGAATTGTAATGCTTGTCAATTTCTAAGGTGTCAATGCTCACAGTGGAAATTTAGCAATCAGCTCTTTGGTACCAGTATGAGATGGCTCCAGCACACTCTTGCCTACTCCTTAAGAATTGAACACATGGCCATGAGGATAATAGTAAAAAATATTGGCTTCTAGGAAATTCTGAAGCACCAAGTTTTGAGATGACCAAAAAGTAGATACTCACAAACTAAAAAAAAAAAAAAGCCTAGTGACCCTCTTGAAAACTTGGGTCCTAAAATAAAGCAGTTGTTTGCAACTCCCTGCATCCTGTGCACACTCAAATTATAAGATAAAATTTCAGTTAGGATTCGTATCTTACTAGTTATTTAACTCTAGACAAGTCACTTAACCTCTCTGTGTCTCAGTTTGCTCATCTGTAAAATGAGAGTTTTTGACTCCAGACCTCTAAGGCCCCTTCCTCCTCTAAATCTGTGATCCTAAGTTTAATATTCTCTCTTGATCTTGTGTGCCTAGAGGGACGACCAATCTCACCCAGTCATATTTTGTTCATACTCTTGCAAGCAATTATGAAACTTCCTAATTTTTGGCCAGGTTAAAATTTCATATTCTCTGTGAAGTCTTTATCCCCTAGAAAATTTTTCCCTGCTTTGAGCTCTTGTTGTTTGTTGATGTTCAATCATTTCAGTCATGTCTGATTCTTCATGACCATATTTTGAGGGGTTTCTTGGGAAAGATACTGGATTGATTCGCAAGTTCCATCTCCAGTTCATTTTACAGAGGGGGGAATTGAGGCCAACAGAGTTAAGTAATTTGCCCAGGGTCACACAGTAAGTGTCTGAGGCCAGATTTGAGCCCACAAAGATGAGGCACAACACTCTATCTACTGCACTACATAGCTGCCCTTTGAGCTCTGCCAGCCCTCATTGCCCCTACCACAAACTTTAGAAATTACTCCTGGACTACATTATTCTGTCTTTAACTATGTATAAGCTTTATCTCCCCAGATCTTTGTCCATAATTAGGCCAAAACGAGTTATACTGACTGACTACCCCGGGATTTCTCACCCCCCATAAATTGGAGCTACATTCTATTAAAAGTCTACCCACTTCTTCCACCTCTTTTCTCCCTAGAAGGAAGGGTATAGTTTGATCTTCTAGTTGGGGGTAAGGAGTCATGACTCACTCCAGCAATGGCATGGACATCCTTGTTTTCTTCATTACACACCATATAGCTGCTGAAGTCATTCTGACTTACTGTTTGGGGTCAGCTACCTTCCTTAGCATCATTTGTTCTAAAGAAGTAGAAGTCAGCACCACTGGACTTGGTATGCAATGTTGATTCTCTTCCTTATTATTTTATTGAAGCATTGGATAGTGATAATGGCCTCTCCCATTATACCTTCTTAGGGATTTGTCAGGAGGGCAGCTGGTGGCACAGTGGATAAAGTGCAAGGCCTGAAGTCAGAAAGACTCATTTTCCTGAATTCAAGAAGACTCATCTTCCTAAATTCAAATCTGGCCTCAAATACTTACTAACTGTGTGACCCTGGACAAGTCATTTATTTGTCTCAGTTTCCTCTTCTGAAGGAAATGACAAACCAGTAGCTGTGTGACCCTGGGAAAATCACTTAACCCTGTTTGCCTCAGTTTTCTAATCTGTGAAATGAACTGGAAAATGAAAAATCATCCCAGTATTTTTGTCAAGAAAACCCCAAATGGGGTCATGAAGAGTCAGACATAATTGAAGTGACTAAACAACAACATAGATTCTTGTCTTCTATTTTTTCCTTATTATTCTGGCTTCCCTACTCAGTGCACAGGTTTGACTCTAAATGTCCAATCCACCAAGGATTTCTCATAACTCTTGGAAACAAAGTCCCGTGGCATGCCAGCTTTGTGGTGTGGAAGCTTGTCATCTGTTCCTTCTCCCTGGAATTCCTCAACTCCAGGAACTAAGACTCTTAGGAAGGATTGGAGCCTCACCCCCACTGCCCAGCCAGTGCATGAACTGTGTTCAGTGAATTGCTACAGACTGAACACTACCACCATGGAGGCCATGCTGACCATCTCAAAATTACCCAACTCGAGTGATGACAGATACCCTGCCTGTGAGGTCAGCAAATGGTTTTCTTCCAGACCTTCCTTCCTCTAAAAGGCCTCCCTTTTTCTGTAACCACTTACTTTGGATGCTCTGCCTTCAGATAGGTACTCCCAGTTTCACCATGGATGACTATATAATTTACCCAGGCCTCAGAATACAGTTGAGGTTGTACCTATCCAGTGTGCCCTGGCCCTTAGCTCCAGGCAAGTACTTCCTCTGATGTATTCAGGGAAAAAGCTTTTTTCTTAACCCTAGGACATTTTTCCCAGTGACTAGCAGGCTTCTTCTCCCCCTCTCACTTGACTGATTGCTATATGAACCCCTGAACCAAATGTCTGAGGCTACCACTTTGGAAACACATCTAAGTGTTATGGTGTCTAGAGTACTAGATATGGATCACTAAGATCTAAATCAAATCTTACTTTGGATATTCGCTAATTGTACCCTAGGCAAGAAACTTGACATCTGGCATCCTCAGTGGATAAAGTACTTAGCTTAGAGTCAAGAAAAACTGAGTTCAAATCCCATCATAGACACTTAATAGCCATGTGAACCTGCACAAGTCACTCAACCCTGTTTGCTTCAGTTTCCTCATCTGTCAAATGAGCCAGAGAAGGAAATGACAAACCACTCCCGTATCTTTGACAAGAAGACATCCAAAGGGGTCACAAAGAGTATGACATGACTGAAATGACTGAACAACAACAACATAGGGCTGTTGGATGATGAACTGAGATGTTATAAAGCAGGCCTGCACAACCTACAGATGTTTTCTTCTATGTTTTTCTCCAGCCGCCCTCAGGCTGTAAGTGGCCCACCAGCCACAGGTTGTACAGGCCTGCTACAAAGTGTTCTGCAAACTTTGAAGTGCTATATGAATATTAGTTAATAACAAACCTCTCTCAGATCTCTGACGTGTTCAGCTCTCTTAGGATCACCCTGAGAAGGGAAAAGAGAAAGGAGAAGCAGGGAAATGGGGGGGTGGGTGGGGAGTAGGGACTGGGGGTGGTGGGGGTGGTAGGGGCAAGAACTCTGTAACTGGCCACATTTTAATAGATTTAGTACAAAGGAGTGACTCTAGCTCAACCAATCCATCTCCATAAAGCCACAGGAAGAAGAAATCAAAGTCCCAAAACAAGAATCTCCTCCCTCTGACCTTATCAAGTTAGCCATGGAACTTGCCTGATCAACTCCCTATGTACAGATGAGGGAGCAGACCCCTGAAAAGCAAGAGTACTGCCTTTGGAGTCAGGTGATTTGGGTTCAAATACTATTTTTGTTGCCTTCCAACTTGTGTGACTTTGTGTGAGGGCAAATCATCCTCTCTGGGCTGCATTCTCCTCAACTCTGAAATGAAGGATTTGACTTAAATGGCTTCTGAGATTCTTTCTAGACGCGCGCGTGCGCACATGCACACACACACACACACACACACACACACACATGCAGACTACAGGTGAAGAAAAGTCTAATCTTGGGAATTTACATCAAGAATGTCCCCATCAGGGAGGATAGGTGGTACAGTGAATAGAGGACCAGCCCTGTAGTCAGGAGGACCTGAGTTCAAATCCGACCTCAGACACTTAGCACTTATTAGCTGTGTTGGCCAAGTCACTTAACCCCAATTGCCTGGCTTTCTTCCCTCCAAAAAGAAAAAAAAATGTCCTTGTCACTGCATACACCACTAGATGGCAGTCTCCCTGATCTATTCCTTATTTCCACAAATCTATAAACAAAACAAATTAACAACACAGGCAGGCATTTACACTTATAGAAATAGACCTGAGATGTCATCTAATCCAGTTCCCTCATTGTGTAGACAATGAAGTTCTGACCTAGAGAAAAGGAGAAATGAATTGCCAAATTATAGTTGGTATTGGAGTTAGAACTAGAACTTGGGATTCCTAATTCTTGATTCAGTATATGGGTGGTTCTGTTCTGAATATGTGTTTTAAGTACAAAAATTTGTTCCAGCTGATATATCAGGGAACATTTTAAGCATAATGAGAATGCTACATTGGCTTCAGCTCCATGTCTTCTTTGGGGGAGAGAGGAAGAACAGTGAGTGAGTTTGGAAAACTCCATTATTTTATAATAATTCACAAGCAGCAACCTTTCTGATACCCCACTTCCAAAAAAACAGACTTCAAGTCTTTGTCAAGGTGAAGTGGCATGATTACTCTATTTTTCCCGATGCACTACGAGCTATGAACCACACGCACCTTGGGGAAAGGAAAGGTAAGAAAGAGAAAAAAAATTTCTATATAACATCTATTGTATGCCAGGCACTGCGCTAAGCACTTTTTACAAATAAATTATGTCATTTGATCCTCACAACAATCTTGGGAGGTAGGTGATGTTATTATTCCCATTTTATACATGAGATAACTGAGGCAAACAGGTTAAGTGACTTGCCCAGAGTTATACTAAGATACTAAGTGTCTGAGGCTGAATTTGAAATCAGGTCTTCCTCACTCCAAGCTTGGCATTATACCCACTTTGTCAAGGTCAAGAGTGACCAAGACTTGCCCAACTTATTTATGTAGCCAGGTACAGCCCTAGCAGTAGCCAGAGGTTGCAGAAATACCCATTATTTATTGTAGTATTTATGTATTTCTCAATCATCTAACATACATAAAACTGTGCTATGATTTTTGTCATGTTCTTATCTTTTTTTTTAATGTATCATTAACAAAGTTGAGCTCCTAATCCCATTTTCCCCATAACTCTGAACCATATGAACACTCTGTGTTCATTATTGTGCAGTTTTGCATAGAAATGTGCTTTTGGGGAATGCGTAGTGGGTGATAGCAGATCTGACTTTATTGCAAAGGCTCTAACTTCCCCTCTGAAAGAAAACCTTTGAAAACAAGGATTGTTGTTCAGTTGTTCAGTTATATCTGACTCTTTGTGACCCTGTGAACCATTGCACACCAGGTCTCTCTGTCCTCCACTATCATCCATGGGGTTTTCTTGGCAAAGATAATGGAATGGTTTGCCATTTCCTTCTCCAGTGGATCACCTTTTGTCAGAATTCTCCATTATGACTTGTCCATCTTGGGTAGCCCTGCATGGCACAGTTCATAGTTTCATTGAGTTGCACCAGCCCCTCAGTCATGACAAGGCAGTGATCCAGGACGGGGCTAAGACAACTACACCATTGCTAAAAAAAATCCAATCCATTAACCAGTCAATTAACAAACATTTATTAAGTTCCTTCTATGTGCCAGGTATTATGCTAGGCACTATGGATTCAAAGACAGAATGAAACTATTCCTGCCCTTAGGGAGCCTACATCCTATTGGGGAAGGCAATAAAGCACATATATAAGCATAGACAGAATAAATACAAGGTAATTTTGTGGGGAGACACTAGCACCTAGTGAATTGGGAAACTCAATCAACAGTAACTAGAATCCAGAGTTTTTTACACAGTATATATTTGGAAGGATGGAATAAACCACAATGAATGGCTCAAAAATCAATAAAGAATCTTTGACACCTACAATAATGCCCTGAAATTCTGTTCTACACCAACACTTCTTTCATACAACACTTTCTTTCTTTTTTTAGTTTAGAATTTTTGAATTTATTTTTAGTTTTCAACATTCATTTCCGCAAGATTTTGAGTTCCAAATTTTCTCCCCAACTCTCTCCTATCCCCACTCCAAGATGGCCAGCATACTGATTACTACTTCCCCCAATCTGCCTTCTTATATATCCCTCCAAACCCCCCCCCCTTACTTTCTTGTAGGGCAAGATGGATTTCAATACCCCATTGCCTGTATATCTTATTTCCTAGTGGCACGTAACAGCAATTTTTTAACATTTGTTTTTAAAACTTTGAGTTCCAGATTCTCTGTCTTCTTCCCTCCTCACCTAACCCCACTGGGAAGACAAGCAACTCAATATAGGTTATACATGTTCAGTTACACAAAACACTTCCATAGTAGTCATGTTGTGAAAAACTAACTATATTTCCCTCCATCCTATTCCACCCTCATAGAAGACTTTCACAGAACTTTAATAAAAGACTTTGTCTTTACATGTTAAAGGCATGTAGACAACTAGGTGGCAAATGGATACAATGCTGAGCCTGGAAACAAGAAGAACTGAGTTCAAATCTAGTCTCAGACATTTACCAATTGTGTGACTGTGGGCAAGACACTTAACCATTGCTTGCCTCAGTTTCCTCATCTGTAAAATGGGATAATAATAATAATAATATCTAGCTCCCAGGGTTGTTGTGAGGATCAAATGAGATCACACATGGTCAGGACTATGCTTAATAAATGGTTGAGAGAGGATCACCAGCAGCTGTGGCGGTTTCCAGAATTATCAACCCATAAATGGCAAAGACAAAGTGAAAGGTCAGTGGAACTTGGCTGAATTTGGGCAGGATGGAGGAGCAGGTCCAACCTTCTGCCCCCAGAACCACGGTGAGAAGCAGCAGCAGTGGCCCTGAAGCCACCTCCACGTGGCTGCTTCAGAACTCCCAGCCGGTAGATTGCAGGGGGGCCAAGCTACCTTTCAGAGGTTAATTACTCTTGCCTTATACTGCCTGGATCAGGATCATGGTCTTGGGTGATGGTCCTGAGGTGTGTGACCAGTGAGCCAAAGCTGGTGGGGGCTGTAGAGACAGCACCCTCCTAATAGCTCTGGCAGCTGTGAAAACCCCAGCAATTTGGGACAAAGCTCTCCACTCTAGAAGCAGAGTTCTACTGTGGAAAAGAACTCAAAAGTCAAATTAATTGACTGGCAACACAAGCAGGCAAAGGAAGCAAAGCAAGAACAACCATCCAACTTTAGATTCCTTTTTTGGAGACAAAAAGGATCAAAGCATTGAATGGGAGAAGGACAATGCAGTCAGAACTCCTGTACCAAAAGCTTCCAAGAAAAATATAAACCGGTTACAGGCCATAGAAGAGCTTAAGAAGGATTTTGAAAACCAAATAAGAGAAGTGGAGGAAAAATTGGGAAGAGAAATGGAAATGATGCAAGAAAATCATGAAAAGAGAGTCAACAACCTGACTGAAGAAAATAACACCTTAAAAAATAGACCAACTCAAATGGCAAAAGAGGCCCAAAAAGCCAATGAGGAGAAGAATGCCTTCAAAAGCCTAATTTGCCAGGTGGAAAAAAGAATCTCAAAAGCTCACTGAAGAGAATAATTCCTTCAGAATTAGAGTGGAGCAAATGGAAGCAAATGACTTTATGAGAAATTAATATACTATTAAACAGATCCAAACATATGAAAAAATAGAAGGCAATGTGAAATATCTCATTAAAGAAAATCACTGACCTGGTAAATAGATCCAGGAGAGACAATTT
>CM053589.1:71023297-71033676 GCA_028646515.1 Pseudochirops corinnae | reverse complement strand
ATTATTTGTAATGAGATAAGCTAGAAGCCTTCATAATAAGATCAGAAATGAAACAAAAATGCCCATTATCAATAAAATTATTCAGTATTGTATTAGAAATGCTATCCATAACAATAAGAGAAGAAAAAGATATTGAAGGAATCAGAATGGGCAATGAGGTAACAAACCTATCTCTTTTTGCAGATGATTTGATGATATATTTGGAAAATCCTAGAGATTCAACTAAAAAGTTAATTGAAACAATTAATAACTTTAGCATAGTAGCAGGATATAAAATAAACCTACATAAATCATCAGCATTTTAATATATCACCAAAAAAACCCTGCAAGAAGAGATGGTAAGAGACATCCCATTTAAAATAACCAAAGACAGCATAAAATACCTGGGAGTATACCTGCCAAGACAAACTCAGGAACTATAGAAGCGTAATTATAAACACTTTTTATAGAAATAAAGTCAGGTTTAAATAGTTGGAGAACATTGTTCATGGGTGGACAGAGCCAAAATAATAAAAATGACAATTCTACCTAAACTAATCTTATTTAATGTTATCCCAATAAAATTACCAAAAATATGTTATTGAACTATAAAAAATAATACCAAAATTCACTGGAAGAACAAAAGGTGAACGTTATCAAAAGATTTGATCAAAAATATAAAGGAAGAAAGTTTCACACTTTTTATTGTTGTTCAGTTGTTTTCCAGTTTTGTCTGACTCTTCATGACCCCATTTGGGGTTTTCTTGGCAGAGATACTGCAGTGTTTTGTCATTTCTTTCTCCAGCTCATTTGCCAAATGAGGAAATTGAGGAAAACAGGGTTAAGTGACTTGCTCAGGTTCACACAGCTAGGAAGTAGCTGAGGTCAGATGTGAACTCTTGAAGGTGAGTCTTTCTGACTTCAGACCCAGCCGCTCTATCCACTGTACTATCTAGTTGCCTTGGTTTAACCATACCCAATCTTAAACTGTATAAGGCAGGAATTACCAAAACTCTCTGGTACTTGTTAAGAAGTAGAAAGGCAGATCAGTGGAATAGAGTCAACATACAACATACAGTAGTAAATTATTATATTAACCTTGTATGTGACCAATGTAAAGATTTAGGCTTTTGGGATAAGACTTCACTATTTGGTAAAAATTGCTGGGAAAACTGGAAATCACTCTGGCAGAAACTAGATATAGACCAATATTTTATAACACTTACCAAGATAAGGTCAAAATGGATACATGACCTAGACGTAAAGGGTAAGTAAATCTTAAGTAAATTAGGAGAACATTGGACATATTGCCTATCAGACTTATAAAGAGGAAAAGAATTTATGAATAAACAAAAGACAAGGAGCATTGTGAGATATAAAATGGATAATTTCAATTACGTTAAATTAAAAGAGGTTGCACAAATAAAGTTGATGTAACCAAGTTAGGAAGAAAGCAGAAAATTGGAGAGGAAATTTATAGACAGTTTCTCAATAAAGGTCTCATATCTCAAACATATAAAGAACCTTATCAAATTTATAAGAATATGAGTCATTCTCCAATTGATAAATGGTCAAAGGTTATGACCAGGTAGTTTTTCAAAGTTTTATATGGTCATATAAAAAATTATATAAATCATTATTGATTAGAGAAATGCAAATCAAAACAACTTTGAGATATCATCTCATGCCTATCAGATTGGCTAAAATGTTAGAAGGGGGAAATGACAAATGTCGGAGGGGGATGTAGAAAAATTGGGACATTAATACACTGTTGGTGGAACTGTGAACTGATCCAACCATTTGGAAGAGCAATCTGGAATTACACCGAAAGATTTATAAAACTATGTAGATCCTTTGATCCAGAAATATCACTATTAGGTTTGTTTCCCAGGGTGATCAGGGAACAAGGAAAAGAACCTACATGTTCTAAAATATTTATAGCAGCTATCTTTGTGGTGGCAAAGAACTGGAAATTGAGGGAATGCCCATCAGCTGGGGACTGGCTAAACAAGTTGTGACATACAATTATGATGGAATACTACTGTGCTGTAAAAAAAAAAATGATGATTTTAGAAAAACGTGGAAAGATTTGCATGAAATAATGAGAGTGAAATGAGTAAGAACCAAGAGAACATTGTATATGGTAACAGCAACGTTGTTTGAAGTGACATATTGTTGGAAGGGAGGAAAGGCCTTTAACTCTGAGGGTAAGGTAATGGTCCAGAAGGAATAGGACAGTGACCTAGTTGCTCAATTACAGAATATTAACCTAGACTTTGCTTTAAGATATAACTATCTTATTGAAGATACCTATAAATGTTTCCTAATATCTTCTAGGGTAGAACTATGTCAGACAGTATGAGAGACTATGCCAGTTTGGGCAGCTTTCTCCAAGCAAGAAATGTTTTAATAATTAGCCCAATTTCTTTTCCCTTTCTTAGATGATGCCTTTGATTGCACTTCTCATGCTCAAGTCAGCTCTGGCAATACACAGCAGCGCCTACCAAACATCAGGTCATTGCCCTGGGCAAGTCACTTAACCCTGTTTGTCTCAGTTTCCTCATCTGTAAAATGAGCTGGAGAAAGAAATGACAAACCACCCTAGTATTTTTGCCAAGAAAACCCCAAATGGAGTCATGAAGTCAGGACTGAATGACAACACCACCACCACCAACAACAAAAACACTCAGATTATGCCTCAGAGTGCAATCAAAATCAGTCAATAAGCTTTTATTAAGTGCTTAGGATGTGCTAGATACCATACTAAGATAAAATCAGTGCAGGCAACTGAAGCAGAAATCTGGCTAGTCTGGGGCTACAGGAATGGCCCAGAGATTGCTAGTTCTCTTTGATCCTATTAATCATCAAAAATCTCTTCAGCCAGGTTAGTCTCTCATGTAAATCACTTTAGCACATTATAATTCAAACCAGAGCACTAATTGGCTGATCCATCAGAGTAAAATAAATGCATTTTGTCCTTTGTAGACAAAAAAAATGCTGTTCAGTCTCTATTGTAAGTGGGTGGGTTGTTTTTCCAGCTGTGCTCATTGGTGAACACCTGTCTAGCCACCTTCTCTTGCCAGATCTAGCATTCCTTTCACAAGACATCTGGCTGGGCAAGAACCACAGTCTTTGTCAGTAGAACAGAGAAAAAAGAGTTTACATGCATAGGATTAGCTCACCAGAGACTCTGGTCTTTTTAACACTGACCTTTGCTGTCATGGGCTTTGCTGAGTAATGCAGATAGAAGCTGAGTATTCCCTCTTAGTCACTGTACCCATAATTCCAGTAACTAGCCCAGGTCGAGTGGTGTCTATTTAGGTCTTAGTCCTGGCACAGCTGGACAGTGGTGTAGCAGAAATACTACTAAAGCCAAGAGATCCGAGTTTGTATCTCAGCTCCCACACTTAACGAGGCATATGGACCCTTGTCGGCAAACCACCTTACTTTTCTGAGCCAATTTTTTTCATCTGTAAATTAGAGATTAATAATACCTGTGTAACCTTTCCTATAAAATAGTTGTGAGAAAAATGCTTTGTTATATGAAGCACTATAGATCTGTGACTAGGTACTAATTATTATTATTATTATTCCTTGCTTGCTGCTGTTCAGTCATTTCAATCATGTCCAACTCTTCATGACCCCATTTGGGCAAAAATGCCAGAGTTTGGTACTTTTGGTGTCTTGGTATCTTAGCAAAAACACCGGAATGGTTTGCCATTTCCTTCTCCAGCTCAGTTTACAGGTGAGGAAACTGAGATAAGCAAGGTTAAGTGATTCGTCCAAAGTCATATATCTAGTAAATGTCAGAGGCTAGATTTGAACTCAGGTCTTACCAACTTCAGGTTTGACACACTATCCACTATGACACCTTGCTGCCCCATTACTATTTCTACAGGGTATTAATTGAGGAATACAAGGACAGGAGGCAGTGACAATACATAGCCTTATGACATAAATCAGTGCTTTTATTGATCAAAGCATTTATTAAGCACCTATGATGTTGCAGGCATTGAACGAGCTACTTGGAATACAAGTACAAGGAATACGATAGTCCTTCTTCACAACTAATACATTTTAATGGGGAAGACAACAAATACATACATAAGTATGCACAAAATAAATATAAAGATAATAGATATAATGATGATATCATGAATATAATAATAATACAGTTTACTATGTGAGCAGCATTGTGCTAAATGCTTTATAATTTTTATCTCATTTGATCCTCACACTCCTGGAGTTAAGTGCTATTATTATCCCCATTTTAGAGATGAGAAAATTGAGCCAAAGATTAAGTAACTTGCTCAGTGTCACACAGCTAATAAGTGGCTAAGGCTAGATTTGAACTCAACTCTTCCTAAGATCATTTGGGAGGCTGGGCATTAGCAGTTAGGTAAATGAGGACAGGTGTCACGTAGAAGATCTTTTTGCATCCTAAAGGAAAAGAAGGATTTTATATGAAGTAGAGGTAAAGAGGGAGTGCATTCCAACATACTGGGATGACCAATACAAAGGCAGAGATGCAAGATAAAATGTCATACATGAGGAACAAAGAAAAAGCCAGTTTGGTTGGATCACAAAATGTGGAAGTGGGAGCAATGTCAAATTAAGCTGCAAAGATAAGCTGGGGCAGGTTGCGAAGGGCTTTAAAAGTTAAAACAGAAGAGTTCGTGTTTTATCCATGTAGACCAGTGGTTCTCAACCTTCCTAATGCTGCGACCCTTTAATACAGTTCCTCATGTTGTGGTGACCCTCAACCATAAAATTACTTTTGTTGTTACTTCATAACTGTAATTTTGCTACTGCTATGAATCATAATGTAAATATCCAATATGCAGGATGTATTTTCATTGTTACAAACCGAATATAACCCACAGCATGAGAACCGCTGATGTAGACAATTCAGAGCCACTGAAGTTGATTGAGTAAGAGAGTCGATAGTCAGCTCTGAGTTTAAGGGAAATCACTTTGGCAACAATGAAGAGGATGGCCTGGTGCAGTGAGAGACTGGAAGAAGGGAGACCCATTTGTGCTTGCTCATCCTTCATTTCCGAAGAGGACAGGTGACATCTAAACTTGAGAGTGAATTAAATTTAAGGGAAGCAGTTGCAAAAAATCATCAGTCTCATTCTCTCTTCCTGAATCATCAAAGTCAGGGCGACCAGCAATGCCCCAGGATGAAGCAGACGACCTTGGCGTCTTCAACACCTGACCAAGGTCTAGTGCTCCACAGCACCTCCTTCAGCTACCTTCATGGAGAAGATACTCATGTGCTGAGCTTGAAATGTCTATGGAATACAGAATTTGAAATGTTCAATGGATAATTCATAATGTAGAACTGAAACTCAGGGGAGAGATTGGGCTGGATATGTAGATCTGCAAATCATTGGTATAGAAGTGATAGTCCAACCCATAGGAGCTGGTGAAGTTACCAATAGAGAGAGAAAAGAGAGCCTAGGACAAAACTTTAGGGACATTAACAAACGATATTAACATAAGTAGCAACAAAAAATAGGGACCTGAAATGAAACTGTCTAATCACAGATTACAAAGCGTTTAATATCTGAGAAAAGACTTCCAGGGGAGAGATTCTACAAGAAAGCAGAGAGAGAAGGTGGGAAAAGGGTGAGATATTATAGCTTCTAGAGACATTCTGCAGGGGACAGCATAGGGGAGAGGGAGGGGACTAAGGCAAAAGACATTTGTAGATATGATAAGCAAGGCAGTAGGATATTTAGAAACTCCCAAGCAAGGTCTCAAGTCTGTAGCTTCTTCTCAGGGTTGTCCTTGAGTTGATCGAGGTTGGTTCTGTGGTTTCTGGCATCTAAAGGCATCTCCAAATTTGGCTAGAGTTCACTCAAAAAGGATCACTGGTATGTCAAGTAGCAATCCTTCAAATTGACTGGTTGTTATGTAACTCCATTATCCTGCTTCCTTGTGAAGAAGGGAAATTCTAACATATAGTATAGTCATTACAGATCCTCTGTTAACAGGGGAACCTCCACAGCTTACTGTACACCAAGCACCATACTCAGGTCTGAGGACACAAAGAAAGGTAAAAACAATCCCTGCCCTTGTTTACATGCTGGGAGATAGCATGTAAATAAATAGGTTCATATAATATACAAGCAGAGTACATTGTGGGTAACCTTAAAAAGGAAGACTCTAGTTGTGACTACTTTGAGCATGGGCCCAGTTTCTTGCATAATTTGATCTCACAGAATCAGAGAATCTGTGTTGGGAGGGACCTCAGAAGCAAACTAGTCCAATCAATATGCCAAAGAAATCCCCCACTACAACAGACCCAAAAAAGTAGACATCCAGTTTCTGGTTGGGGAAACTCCCACTGTCTCCTTGGTCAGGCAACACTACTTTTACACAGCTCTAATTGTTGGAAGGTTTTTTTCTTTCATTCCAATCAAAACTTGCCTCTTTATAACTTCCACTAATTACTCCAGGTTCTTCTCTTTGGGACCAAAAGAAGCACATCTAATCCTTTTCCACATGACAACATGTTGAACATTCGCGTTTAGCTATCATTTCTCCCATGACATCCTTGTATGTCATGGACTCAAGGCCCTTTACCATCTTGAATGGTCTCTTCTAGATGATGTTCAGCTTATCAACATCCTCCAGATATTGTTTGACTAGGGCAGAATACAGGGAGATCACTATCACCCTAATGTCTCCAACACACACGCACACAGAGTTTTCTTCCAAATGGATTGCTTTGGTATGACTCAACTCCCACTAGAATCCAATTTGGTTGAAATTGATGGCATCATTTTAAACCACCACCACCACCACACACCAGAAACCCTGCTCCTACTCATATGGAGCAGATTCTGGCTTTAGTTCTATTGTCAACACCAAGGCTTACCCCTTGCATGTAAAATTTAGAGAAAGCAGGAATTTAACAAATGATCACAGCCTCTTGAACCACACTTGCTCTAAACAACTTGAATTAACCATCCACAGATCGTGGATAGATGTGACTCATAGTTCAGGGTCCCTCAAGGACTCTGGGCTCACATGAGCTGAGTTAAAATGAGATAAAGTTTATAAAGTGCTTAGCCCATAGTAGGCACTTAATAAAGGCTCATTCCTTTCCCTTCTCTTCCTCCAGTGCTGGAGTCAGTTTCTGTCTTTGACTCATGTTGCCATTCCGGAAGATTTCCTCTCCACCCCTGATTTAGGAAAAATTTTCTAGACAAAGATAAGGTATGGCTTGGTCTAGGTTTCTCCAATTGTGGATAACAGAATCACCACTCCTTCATTAGTACTTAATGGGTGTCAAATATAGGAAAATCTCTATTTCATCTATCATAAAAATGCACAAGGATCCCCAGGAGCCCATGCACAAATGTAGAAAAATAATGCATTCAAATAGCCATTAGTCTCCCCTATTCCCTTAAGGTAAAAACTCTTGGGAGATGAATGAACAAATACTTTTCATTCATTTTAGACCCACACCATCCCAGTAACTCAAAGTAGGAATATTCTGGGAAAGGTCTGAATCCATTAGCCCTCAATTTGGTCACTATGAGGAAAGAGTGACTAAGTCACAGGAGTGAGCTGGCACCAAGCCTCAGCATAGAAGAAAGGCCACCAGAAAGATCAAGGTTGTCTTTTGATTGAATGACGTCAATAAAGTGGGGAAATGTGAAGTGGCTAATTACCAGCCTTTCAGGAACTATTCTGTGTCTCAAAGAGACTTGAATATTGGCCTCTCAGCTAACTTCTAGTTGTAAAGAATAAAATACTGAATTCTGTTCTGGTCATTCTGTAATGCCTGCTACATTCTCTTGTTCTTGTCAAGGCTTTCTTCCAATAGGAATAAATTACCTGTACGATATCCAATTCATATTTGTACATTGAATACTTCTTACTTTCCCTCTTTTGGGAAAATCCTAGATGAGAGATAAAAACAAAATTATTCTCATTGTAACAGGGTTGTGGGTGATGAACCAATGAATGTGAGAGTGGGGAGCCAAATCACCTGAGAAGAGGTCAGGCTCCGGAGAGTTCAACCTGGGCAAACTGCAGTAGCAGGTAAAGGACAGAACCTGACTCAGGTTGTCACTGTGCTAGTTCAGCAAGTCTCTGACCTGTGCTCAGAAAAGGAAACAGAAAGGCAAAAGGCAACCAAGAACTCAACGTCTATGACTTTCCTTCTCATGCCATCGAAGCAAAGACAGCTCACCTTTGTTTCTCCTGCCATTTTCTGCTCCAAAGGTGAGAAGGAAAAAATTACCTCCCCTACTCCTCCTGCTACACTCTAGACTAGATTTCTAAGGCAGAGAAAATGTGCAAAAAGAATGAACCACTTCATAGCTCACTTTTATAGACCATAGGGAAAGAATGACTTTTACAAACGATCTAAATCCAGCCCCACTGACTCTCAGTCACAACCAATCATTATCAAGGCAATCAATCACTAGGAACCAATCAGAGGAGTTCCTTGTGTCACCTTAGCAAGAGGGTGATAGGGTGTTTGTGCCTTCCTACATGGAAAGTACCCCCCTATAATTTCATCAAACTGATGTGGTGGAGAGGGAACCTCATAAGTCTCCCCTGATCAATCTCCCCCTCTTCCTGCATCCCCTTATAACTAAAGCTCCCTTCAAGGTTCTCTCTTAAAATGCCCCCTCCTTTAAGAGAGCTCCCTGCTGCCCCTAGTAGTCATTGTCTCAAGCCCTGACATTGTTTTGGATTTATTTATTTATTATGTGCACTATTATTCCTCCGGTAGAATGTAAGCTCCTTGAGGATACAGACTGTTTTGATTTTGTCTTTGTATCTCTAGCACCGAGCACAGTGCCATATATAAATATGCATACACACATGTATGTATATATGTACATATGTATGTACTTATATAGAGAGAGTTTCTAGACAAAAGCCTAGGAACAATTCTGACTAGATAATAGATGAAATTCCCAGTGCTCTCTCTCTCTCTCTCTCTCTCTCTCTCTCTCTCTCACACACACACACACACACACACACACACACACACACACAATATTGAGAAATATACTGTGCATATGTATGGATAGACAGACAGACAGGTGGACAGATAGAGAGAGATACATAGATACATAGATAGACAGATAAATAGATAGATTCTGTATAAAGAGCAGCTAGGTGGTATAGTGGGTAGAGCACTGACCTTGGAGTAATGAGGATCTGAGTTCAAATGTGCCTCAAATACTTTCTAGCTAGGTGACCCTGGGCAAGTCACTTCACCATGTTTGCCCCAGTTTCTTAATCTGTAAAATGAGCTGGAGAAGGCAATGGCAAATCATTTCAGTGTTTTTGCCAAGAAAACCCCAAATTGGGTCATAGAGAGTCAGGTACAATACAAACATTTCAACAACAAAAATATTGTATACAACCCATGCAATTTTTCATCACATGTATGTATTGCATATACCTATATCTATAGTCTATGCAATCTTGTCATGTATTTGTATATATATGAAATATATACATACACAGCATATACTCAATGTTCCCTGTGCCTTAGTAGACACAGAGATGTCATTGTTTTTGTTTCATCTCTAAAATAGGACTGGGGGATGAGAATTGAATCAGACAGCATCTAAGATCCTTTCTAATTCTAAGTCTATGATCCTTTCCTAGCCTAATTTGAACTGAACTAAATTGAATTGTTAGTTCTTCAACAATAATTCAGACCAATGCAATAGAATGAAAGCTTCTTGAGGGAAAGGAAAATTCTTTTTATGTCTTTGTGTCCCTAACACCTTGTCTCTTAGCAGAAACTTAATAAATATTTGTCGATTTGAGTTTGCCTGAACTACTGCTGTGGACAAAGCACCAACTCCCATGTTTCTGGGCATAAGATGTTTCCCTTGGTATGTTACAGCTGCATCCACCTTGGAGTAAAATGCAAGATAGACTTTCAGGAACTTTTCATAACTTTAGAAGGTGACCCAGCAGCAGCTGAGTTGGCTGATTTACAAGTTGGAAGCCTAGGAAGCAAAAACAATGGCATCTCAGCCTCTGCCAGACTGCCAGGGCACGGAAAACACTGGGTATGTACAGCCAAAGTCCAAGACAAGGTTACATAGACTCCCTGACAGTAAAGATTCATCTTCTAAAAGTCCCAGGCAAGAGTGACCCATTTATTTCCAAAGAAATATAAATTTGTACAGTTATGTCTCTCAAAACTGGAAATAAATGAGGGTTATCTTAAACTTCAGGAGGACAGCCTTAGTCCACCAGAAATATCAACAAAGGACTAGAAACAATTTTAATTGGACAACAAAAGAAATTCCAAAGTCTCACCCAGAAAGGGATAAGTAAGAAATCACAATAGCAAATTATCAGTCAGATCCTGGTCACCCTAGTCAGGTCTATAACAGGGAAATAAA
>CM053589.1:70902450-71023197 GCA_028646515.1 Pseudochirops corinnae | reverse complement strand
ACAGCCTGAGCTGGTGTCCTGGTTCTGCCACTAATTAGCTATATGACCTTGGATAAGTCACTTAGTCTTTCTAAGCAGGAGATAGAGTACAAGTTCAAATCTTAGGCTTTATGTAACCTTGGACAAACTACTTAACCATTCTAGGTTTTGCTTTCCTTGTTCGTAAAATATAAAGAGTTTGGACCAGATGACTTCTAATATGTATTCCTAAATCCTATGATCCTATTACCTATGTAATAGGGATATAATAATTGGCCAAGTTACTTCATATCTCTGGGTCTGTTTTTTCATTTGTAAAGAGGGTTGAACTGGATTCTACTCTAGAGGTATCAAATATTACCAGCAATACTCCCTAGTGGGGCCAAACTAGATTCAAATGTCATTGGGGAATGTTTAACAAAATAAACGAAAGTGCAATAGTACATATGTAAAGTGAATATGTGATTTTCTGAGATAATATACGACCTTTGCAGATCTTTATATGTGGTTTAGTGGGCCCTGTTTCTATTTGAGTTTGATCTTCCTAGATTAAATGATGCCTAAAACCTCTTTCAGCTCTGAATCCTTCAATCATTATCTATAAAATGGGGCTAATAATGTTTGCACTATATACACATATGTAGAAAGAAACACACACATGAAAGAATCAAATGAGACAGCATCCATAAATGTTTTGTAAAGTTTTATATAAATATGTATAGCAACTCTTTTTTGTAGTGGCAAAGAACTGGAAACTAGCGGGGAGAGGGGACCATCAATTTGGGAAATGGCTGAATAAATCACAACATGAAAATAGTAGAATATCATTGCACTATAAGAAATGAGCAAAGGAACAAATTCAGAGATACCTGGGAAGACTAATATTAACTGATGCAGACTGGAGTGAGCAGAACCAGAACAATTTATACAATAATAACAATGTAGAGACAAACAACTTTGAAAGACAGTATTTCTGATTAATGCAATGACCAGCCATGATTCCAGAGGACAAATGAAGAAATATGCTATCCACCTCCTAACATAGAGGTGATAGACTCAAAATTCAGAATAAAACATACATTTTGGACACAAACAATGTGGGAATTTGTTTCGTTTGACTCTGTATATTTGTTACAAGGTTGTTGGCAGTTTTTAAAAAATCTTTTAAATGGAGGTGGGGAGAAGAAGAAAAAGTAAACATGATAACATGAAACCACAAAGCATTATGTAAGCACTAGCTACTATTACATGAAAATGAAGCCTAGAGTTAGCTATAACTACATGAACCTCTCTGTGAGGAGGTGAGTACCTCATAACTATAACATACCATACAAATGTGAGTTGCTTTTCTTACTTATGTCTCCTCACAAAAAAAATATATAAATAACTTTATCATGTGACATTTACCCCAGATATCATCGGGCCTCAGTATTCTTACTTGTAAAATTAAGGGGCTAGTCTAGATGGCTTCTGAGGTCCCTTCCAAATCTAAGTCAGTGATCCTATTAATTCAAGATAATTAGTGTCTTAGAATGCTTTAAAAAAAATCAGTGGCCACTAGATGGCACTCAAAGAAGCATTAGAAAAGTCCATTGTCAGGCCTAAAGGTGACATAGCTCAGATATAAGTCATCTGTACTTTTTATCCCCTTTGTATTTTATCAGATAATTAAGCATCTGAGCACCTGAACCATCCTTAATGCCTTCAACTACCTAAATCCATCCTAAATCCATGGGTTGATGGATCCTCCTTCTTGATCTCCCCAGATTATTCCTTATTGTAAAACAAACAATATCTGTGATTCTTTTTCAGTTTTCTTCCTGACAATAGCCTTATGAAATATCAATCCACTTACCCCTTCCCCACTTGACCTAGTCTCCCAACAACCTTTCAATCCAGAATTGACAGTGGATCCCAATTCTCCACTGGGGCTGAGTTTGTACAGGAACCTTCCCCACATTCCCAGCACCATCTCCAAAAGACAGCTGGTATTCTTGCCTTTTTTTCACACTTCAAACTTCTTGAGCAGAACAAAGCGGAGGATTGATGTGTTCAGGGTATCACCAGCCCTCAGATTATTTCTAAAGTAGACAAAGGAGAAAGACTGCAGTCGTTGGTATTCAACTCATCCAAATTTCAGCCTATTGCCCTCTTTCTATGCCTTATGATAATAATAATAATAATAATAATAACCAACCTTTACATAGTGATTTAAGGTATATACAAAGTGCTTTCCACACAATTATCCAATATGATACAATCTGAAAAAGGATATATTAAGCTCTTGTTATATGCATGGTTCTGTGCTAGGTGCTAGAGATATAAAGTCAATGTGAAAAACAGTTCTTTCCCTCAAAAAGAATACATTATACTGGGGAAGCAATAGATGTGTAATAGGTGAGTGTACAACTTCAACTGGCAGAACAGGTTCCCCCAGAAAAGACTACTCCAGGCTGTTTCAAGGTACTCAGTGTACAATCACTAAAACCATCGTTCATGAGCCCCTACCAATGTGTTCACTTTTAACAGTAAGCCCAAGGAATTCAAAGAAATGGCATTAAATAAAATAACCTAATAGAAAAAGTAGAAATTAAAAATTTGCCCATATATATATATATGGGAAGAATATAGACATGTAGGTAATATGAATGGAAAGGCTTTCACATAGAGAATACACATGACTGGGTATATATATGGAGATGTAGACACATATGGCCAGGGTGGACAAGTAGGAAGGCAATTCTCACCTCGGACAATTAGGGGATGCTGATGTCTTTTAGGGCTGTCCTCAAGGTGTTACCAAGGCTGCTTCCTGAAGGTTTCTGCTAGATACATCCCTTCCAGATGCTGCTCTGTTGGATGTGTGACAATACAGGCCAGAGCTCCAACTGGCAGGGAGGGGAAGGAAGTGCATTCCAGACAAGAGCAAAGGCATGGAATCAGTAGAAGGAATACAATGTAAGGAGAACATTGTATGGTAATTTGGTTGGAACATAGATAGTGCATTGGAGAGTGATATACAATAAACCTGGAAAGACTGACTACTGTAGTGGATGGGGTGCCTGGCCCAAAGTCAGGAAGACTCATCTTCCTGGGTTTAAATCTGACCTCAGGTACTTACTAGTTGTGTGACTCTGTTCAAGTCACTTAACTCTGTTTGCCTCAGTTCCTCATCTATAAAATGAGCTGGAGAAGGAAATGGCAAACCATCCCAGTATTTTTGCCAAGAAAATCCCAAATGAGGTCCTGAAGAGTCAAACAACTGAAAAATGAATGAAAAGCTTCAACTGTCAAACTAAAAAGTTTATAATTTATCCTTGAGGCAACAGGGAGCCAATGAAGCTCCTTAAGGAGTGACATGATCATATTTCTACTATAGATTAAGAACCTTGTGACTGTAAGAATCGTGGTGTCCCTAAGAGATATTGAAAAGTTAGGAGGAAGTGTAGAAATTGGAAGAAAGACACTGGGTTTTATTTTGTCAGTCAGTCAATAAAAATAATATGCTTATCATTTGCCAGGCACAGCGAGAGGGTCAGAGCTGTTGTATTCATCACCAGCATCACTTAGCAACATATGAGCAGCAATTGAGAAGGGAGGTGATGGGAGGAAGCCATAAGGGTGACAAGGCAGGAGCAGTGAGGGGACAAGAGGATAGATCTTTTGAGAGATCAGGAAAGTATAGAACTGAACAAATAATGACAGTGTCAAGGTTGGGAAAGGAGGAAAGAGGGGCCAGAATAACACGAGAGAGAATAACAGAAAGAATAACAAAAGAGTACCGTAAAGACAAATGATAGTTTTCAGAAGATTGAGGCACAAAGTGACATAGGAGGTTATGGTCATAAAGAGGAATATCTGAGTTCTTGATCAAGGAAGTGGAACATTTATAGGTGTCAGTGAGATCAAGGGTATAATTATACCTGTGTGAGGCTGAGACATAGCGAAGGATTAGGTCATAGGAATTGGAGAGACTGATGGATTGTAGGTCAAGGTGATGAAGAAGGTGTCAACATATGGCTCAAATTCTCCAAGTATAAAAGTGGGTTTTGAGGTGGAGAGAAATATTAAATTTTTGGAGAAAAGATTTTCACATGAGATAAGTATCCATATCCCCATTTTACATATGAAAACACGGAGACCAAGAATGGTTAAGTAACTTATCTATGGTCACACAAAGCCAGATTCTGAATGTAGTTCAGTATCTCCTAGCTCCGTGTTCATGATTCTTCCAGTTAATTGCTCTATAGCAGTAACCGTCCAACTTCAAGGATTTAAAAAACTTTTCAGCCTCCAAAGTAGTCTGTGCTGCCATTTACCTAGTCTTCTGATGTCATTTCAGGTTGTCATCATTCATCCACTCACTCACTCATTCCAGAAAGACTTAGGAAGAGCTCACTTAATTGCCAGATAAGGTACAGCTTTTGCAATTATCTCTGTATTGTACTAAAACACAGTCCTGTTGTGGTTAATGAGGACAAGGGGCCCCTCAACCAAGTCCTTCTTCCTCCATTCCTTGCCAGAGAACCATGCGCTGACCCAAAGCTGACCCATAGTTCTGGACACCCTCCTTTACAACTCTCTTTCCTCCCCATCTCTGTTTATCCTTGACCCACACCCAATGGGCTGAACAAGGGTCTTTGCTATCTGAACAGAACACAAACTTCAGGATTCCCTCAAGGGGGTTCATTCAGGTCTTATTCTATTGGTGTTTGTTGGTCTGGCTTCCTTTGGAAGGGAAATCACAGGAAATCTTCAGGATTGACGTTTCCAAAGGTCTTAAAAGATTGAGAAAGAAGGGTACGAGGGGAGTGAAGGAAAACATTTTGTTTACTTGATTGTTCGATGCCTTCAGTAATAGAGTGTTATTTCACTTCTGGCAAAGGCAAGATAATGGAGTCATTGTGGGTTGGTCTGCAGCACATATGTCGCCTGTTTATTTTGCAGCCCAAATGGGCACCTTGCCCTGTTCACATGGGCACGGGGCTCTCACTGTCTGTTGAATGCTATGTGGAGACTCATTATTATCCCCAGGCCACTGGAGAAAAAAAAATCTAAAACTCTGCCTTGTTTCCCAGGGCTCCATTACAGTGAAGGGAAGGGGCACCTCAGTCTCCTTCATGACCAGCTGTGACCAGCTGTTGCTCAGAGGCTCCTCTGAAAAATTATTCAGCAATGTGCTAAGCATCCAGAATGGACAAGAATTGAATGGAGGAACTGTCTTGGAACAAAGAAACTTGGTAGAGCCAGGGATGGAGAGGAGGGAAAACAGGCAATAAAAGAGCTTAAGAGAGGATTGGACAAGAGGGAATTAGGAAGGAGAGTCCCTGAAAGAGCTGGTAACTGAAGCGATGAGTCTATATGGATAGATCCTTGAGTTAGAAACCGTAATCATTGAATCTGTGACCTTACAGAACCATGACGATATGCTGACCTGAACAAGTCCTAAATCTGCCCCGTGGCCCAGAGAACATAAGCAGACCTATTTTATGTTTTGTCTTTGTATCTCCAGTACCTTGCACGTTTTAAGTACTTAATAAATTGTGTCAAATGGAATGAATCAAGAAAATAGTACTGTTTTACCTCCTAAATCCAAGACCCTTTAGCTTGTTAACTAATCATGGTTTAATGGAAACCTAGTAGTCCTGGCTCTGGCATTAACTTTCTATGCTTCTACAGGCCTCAGCTTCTCCATCACAAGACACTATAATAGAACAGAGACTTGGCTGGAAGACCTGGGTTTGAATTCTTACTCTGACACATACTAGAAATGTGAATATGGGTGAATTAGTTTATCTCTATGAATCTCAGTTTTCCCAGTATAAAAGAAAACCCCAAAAACTCCCAATGGAGATAATATTTGTACCATTGACCTCAAAGGATTGTTTTAAGGAAAATGCTAAGGAAAAAGCCTCAGTATTATATGAATGTAAATTATTACTATATGTAAAACAAAGGGATGTATGAAATGATCTCTAAGGTTCCTTCTAGAACCAAACTTTTAAGAGGTTAATGAAGTCATTCTTCTTGCTACACTAGCATCTCACTTCCTGTTTTGCTGATTTTTTTTTTCAAGCATTTATTGAAAGCCTGTTATGTGCCAAGCATGGTGCTAGACGCTAGAGATAGAAAGTCAAAAAGTGAAATATTTCCTGCTCTTAAGAAGTTAACATTCTGTTGGAGAAAAGCAATGTATCCATAGATAAATAACTACATAAAAAGTAATGTAATTTTAGTTAAAAAAAAAAAAGCAATTTAGTAAAAATGAAGTAATTTTATATATATAAAGTATATACAAAGTGAAAGACAGTAGTATCCCAGGGGAATCAGGATAGGCCTTGTGTCATACTTGGGCTGAGCTCTGAAGGAATTTGACCACCAGAGAGAGATGTGTTCCAGGCAAGGTGTTCAACCTGGTAAAGATATGGACATTGGAAATGGAATGCTGAGTTCAGAGATAGCAAATAGTCCTGTGTGACTGCAGGAGAATCATATGCAATCTTGACTTGCTGTGGACACTTGCTGATTGTAAGGGTCCCATTTGATTCCTGATCCTTTCTGAATCAGCCAAAATCTTGGCTCCTGCATTGTAACAACTTTGGATGGGAATTCAGTCCTGGGTATTGGGATAATCTACAACCTGTTAACCACCACCTGTAGGTGATGCACTTGAGAAACGGGCTTGAAATGCAATCCCTCCTCACCTTCCACTCCATTATCACCTCTTAGAACCCTTTGTCCTACCAAGTTTTAACTCAGATGCTAGTTTTCTTTAACTCAAGTATTTTCTTGACTCGCCCACATCTCCCCTCCACCCACAAAGCGTTAGTTCTCTCCTCCTCCTAGAATTTCTTTATTATCTACTTCATAAGACCATAGATTCAAAACTTGATCTCAGAATTCATCTGACCCAACTTCCTCATTCTGCATATAAGGAAATTGAGGCCAAGTATTTCAATAAATTGCCCAAGATCCCCCAAATCATAAGCAGCAAAACTGGGATTCAAACCCTAGCTTTAAATCCCATACCCTCTATTATACCTTGCAGTGTGCATATTGTGTCCCTCCATTAGACAATAAGCTCTCTGAGAACAGAGATCATTTTATTTTTGTCTTTGTATCCATAGCATCCACTATAACCATTATTATGTTCCTGCCTGGAATACAGCAGATATGTAATGCAGTGGTATCAAACTCAAATAGAAACAGGGACCCTTAAACCCTACATAAGGATCCCTACTGGCAACATATTGACTTAGAAAATCATGTGTTAACATAATATATGTGCTACTGTATTTTTTAATTATTTTGTTAAATATTTCCCAAATACAGTTTTACCTGGTTGGGCCACACTCAGGAGTGGTGCAGACCCAAAGGCTGTCTGTTTGACACCTCTGATCTAATGAAAATTTATTATTGAACTGAATTGACTATAGCGTGTTCATAGTATTGACTTTAAGAGAGATGCCATATTGTGACCTACCAAGGGGAGGACAGCTGCTTCATTTCCCTGCAAAACTGAACAATGCCTTTCTGCATATGTAGTCTGCACTTTCTCATGCTGAAGGATGGTCTTCAAGAAAATTATTTCTTCTTGCCCCTTGTTACTGCAAGCTTTTGTTCACTAATTCATCCTGAGCTTCCCTCCCTCAAGAGTTCGGTATGGTGTGGTAGAAAGAATGGTGGATTAGAAGATAGAAGACTGGGTGTCTTTCAATAGCCAATTGTGAAACTGAACTTCAGCTCTTTCTTGCATCTGATAGAAACTTTATGCCTTTCAGAGACAACTTGAGTCATTCCAAGTACCATCCTCCAATATTCTGCCAAGACCCAAAACAACTTTTCTTGTAAAAGTCAAACCCTGGAGAGAAAGTTTGAAACCTTCATGATGATTCTGTCTCACACACACACACACACACACACACACACACACACACACACACACTCCTCAGGTAGAGCAGTCCCCTCAGGAAGTATCCAGTACACACTGTCAGATTCCTTAAGATACTTAGTTTCACATTGCTCTTTCAAACCAGAAGAAAATCTTATAGTATAGAGTAGACCCCTCATTGAACAGATCAGAAACAGTTATCTCTTCTATTCTAAGCTTGGTAGAAACTAGAATGGTATCAAAAACATAGTATTTGGGGCAGCTAGGTGGCACAGTGAATAGGGCACCAGCCCTGGAGTCAGAGGGAGCTGAGTTCCAATCCGACCTCAGACACCTGACACTAGCTTGGGCAAGTCACTTAACCCTGACTACATCGCCTCCCCCATCAAAAAATATATAGTTTTTTAAAATACACACATACACACACACACAGCCCTCTTAAAAAATTTAAACAAGTCATGTTTTCTGTCTTTCTATTCCTAGAAATTTGGTTTCAGAAAATACCCTTCTGCCCAATGTTAATCTCAATTCTTCATTATCCCTGCAAAACCAGTAGATAGAACAGTTATTGCCTTCATTCCTGACTGGCTGGCTTCCCTTCTCACATCCCTTCTCACGTGCCCCTGTATCTACTGTTTGAAGAACTGAAGAGCTCAAGTCACCTTGCCAACAGGAATACACATATTAAAGCTGAAGGATGCCTTTCTGAAAAGTCATAAATGCATAGGAGGCAGGTTAGGGCACTGTCCTCATGTACCTCATTCCATTAGCCTTGACTGATCTTGCTGAACCTTCCAGGTGAGTTTCCCTGGGAGAAGGGATACTAGGGGGTTGGATCGGAAGGGTAATCCATAGGAATGTGCCTTTAGCAGTCAATCGCCTCTCCCCCCCCCCCCCCCCAATCAATAAATTCCAGTGGCTGCCTATTACCTCCAGGATCAAATCCAAAATGCTTTCTTTGGCATTCACAGAGCTTCATAACCTAGCCTAGCCCCCTTCTACCGTTCTAGTCTTGTATTCTTCAATCTGGTGATGCCGACCTCCTGGGTGTTGCACCAACAAGACACAGATTCTCTAGACTCTAGGCATTTTCTCTGGCTGAACCCAGGGCTGAAACACTCTCCCTCCTCCTTGCAGACTGCTGATCTCCCTGTCCTCTTTTAAGTCTCAATTAAAATGCACCTTCAACAGGAAACTCCCCAGACCCTCTTTATTTTAGTGCCTTCTCTGTGTTATCTCCTGTTTATCCCGTACACAGGATTACAAACGGCATGTTGTCTCCCCATTAGACGATAAATGCCTCGAAGGTAAGGACTGTCTTATCTCTCTGTGTGTTCCCAGGATATAGCACAGTGCCTGGCACATGGTGGACACTAATAAACGTTTATTGACTGAATGATCACTCCCTCTGGGGCGTGTTACCAAGTGTTGCCATTTAACCCCTCAGTTTGTTGTTGTTGTTGTTGTTTTTGGAAGGGGGACGGCAAGGCACTTTGGTTAAGTGACTTGCCCAAGGTTACACAGTGTGTCATGTGCCCCAACTCCTCAGTTCTGAGTGTCAGTTGTAGAAGGTTGAGGAAGAAGGAGTGGTAGAGCTGTTACTATTTACATCCACTGACCTTCAGTCATTCAGAATGGTAGAACAGGAAAGATCCTTAGAAACCATCGTTTTTCTATGGATGAGAAAACTGAGACCCCGAAAAACCAAGAGACTTACTCAAGGTCACACGGCTAAGTTAGTAACAGAAGCGGGACTCGAATTTTGAACAGAGTAGAGTGCTGTAGTAAAGTGAGTAGAATCAGAAAATCTTCCTCAGTTCAAATGTGACCTCAAACACTTACTAGCTGTATGACCTTGGGCAGGTCACTTAACCTTACGTGCCTCAGTTTCCTCATGTATAAAAGAATTGTAGAAGGAAGTGGCACGCTGTTTCAGTACCCTTGCCAAGAAAACCCCAATGGGGTCGGAGCGACTGAACAACGAAATATTCTTATCTGTTATATGGCTCTCCTCTGGGAAGCATAATATCGGGTAAAGAAGAGTCTCTGGAGACTATGAAAATCTAAATTCCAGTCCCAGTTCTGTCACTAGTTCTTTGACTGCAGGTAAGTCTCGTGGCTTCTCTGGGCCTCAGTTTCCTCATCCATAAAAAGATGACTAGGATAACCGCCTTATAGCACCAAGATGCTCTGCTCATTCTTCGCACTTGGTATTGTCCTCTGCTTTGTCTGGGAATCCCAGGTAAATTCCAAGATCTGCGGCTTCAGGGCGTGGGTGTAAGAAAAAAAGGGAAGCATCTGCAGCTCCGAAACAACTTCGGAGCTGAAGGAGGCCAGAGTAGGGGAGTCTGCTGGCCCTTTAAAGGGGGGGGACAGGGAACGCATGCGCGCGGAGTGCCAGGGCTGGAGACAGAGACACCGGGCGGAGTCTGGAGTCTGGAGGGGGGGTGCAGGGGAGGGGGTGGAGCAGCTGGGGTACGCCGCGGCAGCTTTGCCCTTGTTCCCAGAGGCGGCGACGGCAGTGACAGTGGCAGCAGCATTCAGGCCACAGAGGACGCAATGGGCATATGAACTCCCATCCCCTCCTGCAGCACCCCCATGGACCGCCAGGGACCCGGGAGCAGCGTCGCTCCCTCCCGGGGCTTTGTGGCTCGCCTCTGGCAACATCCGCTGGCTGCTGCAGCCGGAGTCTGAGTCTCTCTTTGCAACCCTACCCCCATCCCCCTTCTTCCCCTCTGTCCTCTCCTCATCCCTTTGCCCAGCAAGTAGGAGCCTGAGCCCCTCCTGCGCGTCCGCCACCCTGCCCTGCACCCAAAGCATCCTTCCCTCTCTTTCTTCTCCTTTCCACTCTCCCTGTAACCGCGGGCATCGCCTCCCGCCGCCTCCCATGCTGCATCCAGTCCCGGGCGGCGCCCCAGTGGCCGTAGCTCGGAGCTCGGTAACCTCAGTCAGGCGCTCAGTCTGGCCACCTTCACCCTGCTTGAGCCCAATCAGTTGAGTTGGGGCAGGGTACTTGTATAGGAGAAGCTCTGGAATGGCATCGGTGGGGGAGTCCGGCACTGTGAAGTCACCAACCTCCCGCTAAGCAGAGGAAGGGTGGAAACAAGAAGGGTCTTCTTTATATTGCCTTATCTCCTTCTCTGCCCTATCACCCTCCCCCATTACTTTCCTCCTTCCTCTTAAAAAAAATGTAATTCCCACCGCTGTGGGTTTTGTTGCTGTCTTGGGAGGGGTGAAGAGACAGCGAGTGGTGGTACCGGAGACAAAGACCACTTTGTAAAGGTAGTTGGACCGGGTGGGATGTGTGTTTGCCCGTCCCTTGCCCCCTGTGGTGCCCACTTCCCTGTAAGGTACAGCTGTGTATCCTCTCTTTGCTATCCATCCCCAGAGGGAAATAGTCAGTCCCTCCCCCCCCCCCCCTTCCTCTCTCGGTTCTTCGTCTCCTCCACCTCCCTCCGCCCAGTCCCGTCTCCCTCGGAAAAAAAGCTGCCAGCAGACAGTCTGTTCCTGAAGCCGACTGGTCCATGAAATCCTTGGTCCCTCGGGCTAATGTCGTGTTGTGTGCCTTGTGGAGGAATTCATTCTTCCTGAAGCTAGGACTGAGGGGCACTAAGTCAGTGCGCACTGATGTGCCTTGCCCTCTCCTTTTGAAGCTGATTTGAGCTGTCAGGCTTCTGGCCCGTTAGACTTTTCTTTAACCCCAAGCTTCTGTCATTGTTCTTCCAGAGAGCTCTGGGCTGTACAGGCTGTCTGTGTTTGTGTGCAGGCCTCTTAGGCTATGTTTTTTTTACCCGCTTCTGTTTTCTTTTTAACAAATCCAAGTATTACTGCAAGGTTGATCCCAGACAACCAAGAACCTTTCTGCCCCGGAGTGTACCCTGATATTGCACTGATTCTATCTTTTTTAAAAATTATTGTTTTATTATAAATGAACCACACCCTGATTTCTTAAAGGGGCCCTACACTCTGGTGGGTCATGTGTTGTCTCTCTAGCAGTGAGTGAGTCAATTCAGTCGGTAGTTTCCTGTGAGCTACCTAATTTTCCTTTTCTGGAAAGATTTTTTTCCCTGAAGAGTTTGGGATGCCTGGGGGGAAAAAGGTGGGCCCTAGTGGCAGTGGTGCCATTGCTGCCTCTGGAGTCAGGAGATCTGAAACCAGTGAAGGGGCCTCAGCACAGAGGGAAGAAGAGCAAGAGGAAGAAGGGGATGAAGACCTCCGAGATGGAGGTGTCCCCTTCTTTGTTAACCGGGGTGGGCTGCCTGTGGATGAAGCTACCTGGGAGAGGATGTGGAGACACGTGGCCAAAATTCACCCTGATGGAGAGAAGGTGGCACAGAGGATCCGTGGGGCCACAGACCTGCCCAAGGTGAGTTGATGTGGGACTCTTTCTGAGTGGGAGCTAAAGGATCATGTGGGCTTCTTGAACTTCACAGACCCAAAGGCTATGAAACCTGAGTCAAATGCGTGCATAGGAATGACTGGTGATTTGAAGGACTAAAAGAGGTCCCACCTATTCAGCAATACCTTCTCCACCAGTGTCTGAAATGTTTACAGTTCAGATACTTTGTTTGAGTTTCAGGAACTATGTCTCCAAAAGGGCCTATTAAAATACACATATGTGAATTGGGAGTGATAAGACATTAAGCCCCATAACTTATCCTTCAAGCATGAATTAATTCATCAGATTTATTTTCTGTAAACTAACCTCTCGTGGGGAGGGAGTTTCCTGTCATCTAAGTTGAGCTTGGGTGACTTCTTGTCCAGGGGTGTACAGGGGATTCAGAATGGTTTAAATGGGTATAGAAAAGTATAAAGATGAGAGGTTCAGAGAGTTTTCGTTCTTTGACTGGGCTAAGTGGCCCTTGAGGCCCCTTGCAGTGTTAAAATTCTTTGTTGGTTCTTTAGCCCAGGTCCCTGCAGAATAAGGTACAGGCAAGTCCTTTTGGGAGTGAGCAGAAGTTGCGAAAGATAGCTAGAAAACTGAAAAGTGTCCTAATCACCTGGGTTTGTATTACTAAAAGAGGAATGAATGGGGAAAGGAAGAGTCCAGAAGTGAAAGGAAGAACAAATGAACGATAAAAATAAATTACACCTAATGGTTTGGCTAGGTAAATTGGTGGAGGATATGGCCTTCATCAGATAGATGCTCACAGATTATAATACCCTGCATCTAGATTGTGTTGTATTAAATGCCTTGCCTTGTTCAATCATTTTTAAGTCGTGGTGTCTGACTCTTCATGACCCCATTTGGGGTTTTCTTGGCTAGATACTAGAGTAGTTTGCCATTTCCTTCTTCAGCTTATTTTACAGATGAGGAAACTGAGGTATGCACAGGGTTAAGTGAATTGACCAGGGTCACATAGCCAGTAAGTTTCTGAGGCTAGATTTGAACTCAGATCTTCTTGACTCAAGGCCTGGGTGTTCTATCTACTTTGTCATCAGCTAAGTGCCTAGCACATGCAGATGAGTTCTAGATAAATGTTTTTTGATGATAAAGCTATTGTGAGACCTAGGAAGACCCCTCTCCACCACACACACACACACACACACACACACACACACACACACACACACACACTAAACGTTAGAACACCTGATATGGAAAACTGTTTAGGAAGGTCATAGCTGAATGCTTAGCATTGAATAGGATAACAGAGCCTCATGCCTAAAAGGACAGCTGGTATCATCAGAAGCATCTGACTGGGGGCTTCTCATCTTTACATAGGAGTAGCATAAGTATCTAAAGATGCATGCTGTCCTCTCAAGTCTGCTGATTGGGGGCCTAATTTTTGATAAATACTTTGAGTCAAGAAGATTTTTTTTTTTTTTTTTAGTATGAGGATTGAGGCAGGGCCACCATGGAAAATCGCTGGCTAGGTGATGTCAATTTACCTGTGAGGAACAGTGATCAAAGGTGTGGGATTTCAAAGCATAAGATATTTCCTCTCAGTAAGGTTGAGTGTAAACTCTGAAAGTGGTTTAAACTGAGACATGGCTTTCTGATGGAGAGATGTAGGAGGGTTGGCAATGTCTTTTCTCAGATGTCTTTCATCAGGAGGAGGCCCACATCTAACCAGAGCATGATTCTAACGAAATCAAGACTATTGTGATATATTAAAAAGCACTCTAGACCGGGAGACCTGGGTTCTAGTTCTGACTTTATCACTGTGTCATGAAGTGACTTCTCCAATTTCATACCTTTCTGAGCTTCAGTTTCTTCATCTGGGAAATGAAGGGCTTTCATTAGATGACCTCTAATACCTTGTACAATTCTAACATTCTATGGTTTGAGGTTTTTTTTTAGCATGCCTCAATCAACCAACAAGGATTTTTTTTGGAGGGGGGAAGGCAAGGCAACTGGGGTTAAGTGACTTGCCCAAGATCACACAGCTAGTTAAGTGTCAAGTGTCAGAGGTTGGATTTGAGCTCAGGTCTTCCTGACTTCAGGGCTGGTTCACTGTGCCAACTAGTTGCCCCAACCAACAAGCATTTATTATGTGGCACTGTACTAAAGGATATGAAGAAAAGGTGAAAACATTCCCTACTCTTTTTTTTTTATTTTTCTGAGGGGGAAAGGCAGGGCAATTGGGATTAAGTGAGTTGCCTAAGGTCACACAGCTAGTAAGTGTTAAATGTCTGATGGAGAATTTGAACTCAGGTCCTCCTGACTCCAGGGCCAGTGCTCTATTCACTTCAACTTCTCTTCTCCCTCCTTCTCCACCTTGCCCTCCCCCCCCCTCCTCTTCTTCCAAATAAGGAAAACAAGGTCCAAAGAAGTTGAGTAATGGACCTAAAGTCACACAGCTAATGCGTGATCGATCTAGGACTAGAATACCTAACTCTGTGCAGTGCTCAAATAATGGTCCTTTAAATCGCCCCTAATATTCCATACTCTTAAGATGCTTACATTTTAATGGGGGAGACAACATATATACATGAGAACATGAAAGAAAAATGCACAGTAAATGGCCGGTAATCTTAGAAGGTATGGCATTATCACTTGAAGGGGACTAGGAAAGGCCTCCTGGAGGAGGCAGTGCTTAAGGAAAGCCAGTGTTGAGGGAGGAAGAGCCATTCTAAGCATGGGAGACAGCTGGTGCAGAGTCTTGAAGACAGTATATAGAGTATATGTAAGAAATGACAAGTGGGCCAGAACGGCTAGATCACAGATCATGTAAGAATACCATGTAAGAAGACAAGCAAGGTAAGAAGGGGTCAGGTTATAAAGACCTTTCAAGGCCAAAGGAATTTCTGTTTGATCCTGGAGGTAATAGGGAGCCACTAGAGCTTATTGAGAGGAGAGGTCTGATCATCAGACCTATACTTTAGGAAGGGAACCACAGATTCTAATCCCAAACGAGTGACTAAATTTTGAATTGATTAACCCCAGGTTATATCCTGACTTTAGCTAGCCATTAAACAGAGGTATAAAGTTAGTCACAAAGAGTACTGGGGAATGGAATATGAACATCTTGACACAAACCTAACACCATCATTGGAAAAATAGTTGTTACCCGCAGTTCCATTCAGCAAATGCTTTGTGCAAGGCATTGTGATCTGGTGACTCAAAGGTGAAAGAGCCCCTACGCCTCAAGGAGCTTGTCTGTTCCACAGGTAGTTGGCTTCAAATAGAAGGGTAGCACACTGGGTTGTTGGAGTTAATGTTGGTTTGTTTTTATTTGGTTTGGGGGTGAAAGATGAAGATAGAGGATTAGAAGGAAGTTTTGGAGAGGGTTAGAAGGATTTGAATCTCCCCTACCAACAACTTTTGAGCCCAGAAAAGTACTAATAAGTGCAAATGACTTAATATTTAAAACAAATAAATTATTAATAAATAGCACTTAAGTATATAGATTTAAACTAAATTAGAAAGGGTTAACAGTGTGTAAACCCTGGTTTTATCTTTAAATGAATATAATCTTTTGGCAGTTCCTAGTTCTGCAAAGATCCTCTGTCACCTCTGACACCCAGCAGTCAGTTAGAGGCTCTTAGTAGGCTCAAAGTTGACACCTCTTCACCCTCATCCTGATCTATTCATGGGGAAGCATGGGTCTGCTTTCACCATTCAGACATTATCAGAGACAGCCCTATCAAATTATGGGGAAGTAGTTAATGGTAGCGAGTTCTCCACACTATGACTCCATCAATCCTTGAGGTTCATTTTCACTCTTTCCTTGGTGATAACCCTCCTCCCCCTCCCCATTTCTGTCTCCTTTCTTGAACATCAATGATGGTGTCAGAAATAGAAAGGAAAATAAAATCATAACTGACATTTACATAACATTTTGAAGTTTCCAAAGGACTTCTAATACTATCATTTGAACCTCACAACAGCCTTCAGAGGCAGGCACAAGAAGTATTATCTGTTTTACACATAATAGGTCCAAGAGTTAAGTGATTTGCACATAGTCACTCAGCTAGTGAGAATCAGAAGTCAGGTAGACTTCCCGATCTTCATCAGCTTTAAGAAAATGTTTACCTGAGTCAGTGAGACGGTACTGGTGGGAATCTTTCCTGTTTTAGCATCATTCACAAATAGACTTCTGAACCTCTTTACTATGTGACCAATAAAAAATATAGGGATACAGTTGGAGAAAGAAAGAAGAACATTATTAAAGCTATCTCCTATACCTCTTAGGACTTAGGCAAATTTCTTCACTTTTCTGGGCTTCAGATGCCTCATTTTTCATATGAGGTTACTGAACTATCGGAACTCTAAGGTCTCTTCCAGCCCTAATGTACACTGATTCTCTCACAGTCCATTGCTCTTTTTTAGATTAAGGCATTTGGGTTTCATGCTTAAAGGAGCATTAATTGAGCACTGCACAGAGTTGGGTATTATAGTATTTTATATTGGAATGTAAAAGTCCAGAGGGAGAGTCCACCTACAGTCAAAATGGATCCTGGGACTAGGATAGTTTAGGATTGTGAAAGGTGTGTGTGTGTGTGTGTGTCTGTGTGTGTGTGTGTGTATGTGCACACACGTGCATGCCTTAAGCCTGGCTACCTGCCTGCTTTTACAGAAAGTTTTGTTAAGTTGTTCCTAGTTCACCCTTAGGAAATCCCTGAAGAATCAACCAACCAGCTTATGTAGCAATCCTTTTGTAGAACTGAAAGGGACCTTACTGAAGATCTAGTCTAATCATCTCATCTTCTAATCTTTTCGTTTTCAAGATAAGAAAATAAGTGTCAGGGTGGCTAGGTGGTGTAGTAAATACAGCACCAGCCCTGGATTCAGGAGGACCTGAGTTCAAATCCGGCCTCAGCCATTTGATACTTACTAGCCATGTGACCTTGGGCAAGTCACTTAACCCCAACTGCCTTGCCTTCCCCCCTCCAAAAAAAAAAAAAAAGCAAAAATAGAAAAGAAAAGAAGTTGCACAAAGAAGAAAAGACTAGAGCTCAAGCCTAAACTTTTGTCTCATCATCTGTAAAATTAGGGGATTATACTAGACAATGTCTAAAATCTGAGCACCAAATCCTTTTTTTCCTGGTCTTACTCATAGATGCGTTATAAGAATTAATGAGATGATATGTGTGAAAGCATTCTGATAGCTATAAAATGCAGCATAAACATAAGGAATGATGGTTGTGGTTGATGGTAATGGTGGTGGTGGTGGTGGCCCTCTTTCTGCCACCTTGCCCTCCCACAGTCCTATTGTATAGGTTGTATTTATTGGGAATGACAAAAGACAGATCCCCAGTGGTCCTTAGCTTACTTGGCATGGGAAAAGGAAGGCCCCAGACCTTCAGCTTTGTTGACTTATGACAGCAGTCATGTCAGTGGGGAAAGGGAGAAAAGAAAGCAGAAGCTGCCTCTCCCCAGCAGAGATGTCATCTGTTTGGGGAGGCAAATCCGTTGATGGGGACAACCCAGGCAGGAGGAGCTGCCACAGAGAGGGAACAGGACAGAAGGCCAGTTTTGCAACAATGCTATGGAGCCCCTGTCCTCCTGAAATTCAAAGCTTTTCCATGTATGTTAGAGGTGGAAGGGAGATCATTAATCTGCTAACCTCTGTGAGTGTCATAGCTCACTTCCCTTTCTCTCCTAAAGTCCAGCCTCTCTCTGGGTGACCTCAGTTATTTAAAGGTCTCTGACAAAGGGAATAACAAAATCTCACCACCATGGGATAGTCTAGGTTCTTTCTTACCCCCATTCTACTTCATGTTTCTTCTTATACTTCTCTTTATTCTAGATATGTTAGATTGCATCACTCACTAGTAACTAGCTCTCCTTCTGGGTAACCACTAGGTCTGGGGTTGAAAATCCAGGAAACCTGATGGTCCATGGCCTTGGATTTGGCAAAGACTGAATGATAGAGGGGATGCCCATAACTTCTGGGGCATCACTTGACAAATAGAGGAGCCAGGAAAACATGGGATGGTATGGAATGACCCTTATTTTGGTGCAGGGAAACCCAAAGAGGGATGGGCCTTGTTCCCAGAGTAAGCTACAGCTAGAAATTGGATTCTCTCAATGGGAAGGTATCTGTCTAGCTAGCCTGTATCCTGTGCCATACTTGTCTTTTTGGGTTATCTTGAATACCTGGGTTATGTGGGACCTCCCCATCTTCTGCTTAATTTTTTCCCAGACAAATTATGGGTCTTAAGGATTTGGGGGGTAGGGAAGAACAGGGGATCCCGGAGAGAAGTCATTGACTGAAAATAACCTCTATTAGTAGGAAGGCTAAGACTTTCATTCCCTGCCCCCCTGAGAGACCTCAGCATGAAATGTGGAAAGGATAGAATTCAAGGAATTTTTGTGACCAAACCTGACTCAACTTTAACCTTTCCTATTGTGTCTACTGCACAGTATTTTCCTGTGACTCACACTGAGTCAGGCCCAAACTTCCAGTGAGCTTCTTCCACCCATCTAAAGGACTCCTATGCTATTCCTCCTGTCTTAAATACAGCATCTGTTTATTCTTAAGAGCCTTCCTAGGGTAGATTTCTGGACTGGAGTAGCGTAGGATGCCCCTTCTGACAAGGCTTCTTTCCCTATTCTCCACAATACTTGGTAATGGAACCAAGACACGGGAGAGAAATAGATGCAGTCATTAATAGAGCCAGGTGATTTATTTTCCTAATCGTGGGCTCTGTGCCCTGTGGATGCCATGAACCATATGAGTGGCATAATAATAAGTCTTGCCAAAAGAGAATGTGAAAGGCAGGGATAATCTATATATTTGTCTTTTGAAGCCACAGAAAGACCTGTCTGACCAAAACACATCTTCCTCCTTTTTTCCTGTTTCTTAGTCTACTAGGACATCAAATATTCTCATCATTAGTTATTGCTTTGAACTGATGCATCATACCTCCAGAAAACCACTAACATAATTTACCCATGTTACCAGAGAGAACATATTCATCCCTAACCATTGACACAAAAGCATGAGTTTGTTCATCAGACAGATTAGCAGTCTGTCATCTGGCACAGAGCAGGTCCCAGAGAGCATGCTACATAGAGCAAATACATTTTAATGTAGCTAAACTCAAACATAGAACAAATTTCACTGTTTTGGTTTCCAGAGGTAAGAAAGAAGGAAGATGAACCCAATAAGGAACAGCTTGAGAATTGCCTAAAGCACTGAGGCCAAGTGACTGGCCTGTGGTCCCATAGCTAGTGTGGGTCAGGGGTAGAATTTGAGTTTAGGTGTTTATAACTCTAAGGCTGTCTCTCTAATCCCCTCTGCTGTGTTGTTTCTCTTGTGCTTTCTGAATCCAGATATTACATTTCTATAAAATAGCATGAATCCAATAGAAAGGTTTTTTAAAGTCCCAGAGAGCCGGTTTGAACTGTATCCAAGCATGTTTATTTCTAAAACTATTTAATCAAAACAAAAGTGAAATTCAAATATTCTTTAAACCAAGTCAGTGTTTTGTTCCATATGAGTCCCAGTTACTGATAGTTGAGGTCTGGGGAAAGAGCTTCTGCCCATGGTAGGTAAGTCTGGATGTAATACTAGGGGGGAAGGAGAGAGAATATCTACTTGAGGGGGGAAGAGGGAGAATGAGGAGATAGTACCAAAGGGAATGTTGTTGTTTTTCCTTCATTCTCAAAAATAACTGTGACATCATGCCAAGACATGCAAGTGAATTGGATTTAAGTGAGGGAGGGCTGTGCAAAGTCATCAGCCTCCCTTTTTCCTCCAGAATCATTTGGTGACGTATAGATCAGGACAATTGGAGATGGTCTTGGATTCAATGAAAGACCTTGACCTTTTTTAAGCCAAGGTTTTTAACAGGTCTCAGTTTGACTGAAGCAACACCCATTCAATGATTGGTGCTAGGTAAGAAATGAGGCAGAGAATGACCTCTTTACCTGGTTAAAAAAATTCAATCAGGGAGGAAAAGAGTTTCTGGCCAAAGCAGAAACAATTGGTATTTACATTCACTCTGAGCCAATCTGGACCCAAAAAGTTACCAAGTGAGGCTTGGTCTGGGATCTATGGATGGCCAATCAACATGGACAGAGGGAAAGAGAGAGAGAGATAGAGACAGAGACAGAGAGAAGGAAGGAAGGAAGGAAGGAAGGAAGGAAGGAAGGAAGGAAGGAAGGAAGGAAGGAAGGAAGGAAAGAAGGAAGGAAGGAAGAAAAGAAGGAAGGAAATAAGGACAAATTGAAAGAGGAGATTGAGTGGTGGGATGGAAGAGATCAATTTCACCTATTTTGTACCTTCTCACAAAATCAAGCCTGGCTTGACTGGAAGGTTCAGGAACTAAATGTCCTCTGCCCTTGTGACCAGGATTCTTTTTTTTTTTGTTTCCCCAGACTCCTATACCAAGTGTGCCTACATTCCAGCCGTCCACATCTATCCCTGAGCGCCTGGAAGCCATACAGCGTTATATCAGGGAGCTGCAGTATCCTTTGCCACACTGAGTAGTATGTCTCGTGTTCTTTCCCTGGGACCACCCAAGTCTATCCAAAGGAAGGTACTGCTATCTATTGTATTACCCTGAGATGGAAGCTGAGCCCTTGTCAAGGAGGACATTGGAAAGCAGTTTGTTTTCATTCCATTTTGTTATGGATTAAATGAGATGATAATTGTAAAGCACTTAGCATAGTGCCTGGCATATAGCAGCTGATTATTAAGTATTTGTTCCCTTCCCCTTCACCTTGTGGGCCCAGTGGATAAAGTGCTAGGCCTGAAGTCAGAAGACCTGAATTCAGATCCAGTCTCAGATATTTACTCACTGTGGGACCCTGGACAACTCGCCTAAACTCTGTTTCCTTGTCTTACTTGTCTTAACACTTAGCATAATGCCTGACACACAATACACCCTATAAATGTTTGTTCCCTTCCACTGCCTCTGGGAGAATTAGAATTTTGGATATCTCCTGAGATAATCTTATAGACTCCAGATTCCCCAATGTTAGGGGAAATTAGAACCATACAGGGGAATTCCTAATTCAGTGCAATTTAAGAAGCATTTATTAAACTCCTACTGTTTTCCAGTTACTGTGCTAGGCTCTGGAGATCCAAAGAGCTGTATACTTGCATGACACATTTTTAAGTTGAATCTGCATTATTATCATTTTTCCATCACTTTCTCTAGTCTAGACAAAAAATAAAACAGTATATCAGGCCCTGATTCATAGCATTTGCAGATTTCTGAGGTGTAAATGCTCATATGACATTTAACAATCAGCCCTGCTGGTTTGAGCTGTCTCCCAGCACACCCCCGGATATAAAGATAAGGCAAAACAATTCCTGCCTTCAATGAACTTACATTCTGTTGGAGAGAAACAACATATACATATTATACTTATAGAAACTTTGTGTAACAAATATACACAAAGTAATTTTGAGGAATAAAGTGCACACCTAATAGGAAAAGATTTAACAGTAAAACACAGGCTCCAAATGGCAAAATGGAAGGATAGGAAACAGTGAGAGAGAGGCACTGGAGGGATGTTGTTAGTGTGGGGGTTATGAGGGAGTAGGGAGCAGTGATCAGAGAAAGGAGTTTTGATTATACTTAGTACCACTCAGAATCACATGGAGTGGAGCCATGGGATCATAGATTTTTGTGTGCTTCACAGTAGCAAAGGAAGCATTGATTCTACACTTGGTCCCTGAAAAAGAGGTTGTAAAAAATGAGTTATGCCTATGGCAGAAGGACAGATGCATCCAAGAGATAATGTGGCATTCCCGTCCTTTATTTCTGTTCCCTTCTAGGGGAAGTCAAATGACCCTTAACCTTATGCCTCCAGGTACAATCATACAGGGACACAGTTCTTTGAAATTAAGAAGAGCAGACCTCTGACTGGGTAAGTGTTGCCTTACACTGTTCTGATCAGAATTGTTCCCCATCGAAGAAGAGATGAGCTCAACATGCCTCCTGCATTCCTGGGCAGCTATGTTTTTCAATAGGGATATATCGGGCTATTCCTAGAGGAATACAAGGTTATCCAGGGTGGAGGCAGGGTCTTCATACAAATGGAATTAGGTTAAATTGAAAGTCAAGGGCAGCCTTAAAGAGAAAATGAATCCACAGAAGAGTGATATGCAGCCTGGAGCACTTTGGTAGTTGGGAGGATGGAGCACAGGGAACAAGATTAAGGGCTAATTAAATTGATCAGGTGATGAAGATATAAAGATAAAAAAATTACACATTCCCTGGCCTCAAAGGTTTTATACTCTACAAGATAAAGATGATTAAGAAATAGGAGATAGAGAGTGACCTAAAAGATTGAAGGATGTATGACTTCTAACTGTGAGGATCAAGAGAGGTTTCATGGAGGAGATAGCACCTGAGTAGGACCTTGAAGGAGTGGAAAGATGTCAAGAGTCCATTCCAGACAGGTGGGGCAGAGGTGGGAGAAGGAAGAATTAGATAAGTAAGGAATGAGTAGTCCATAGTGGCTAGAATTTAGAGTAGATGAAGGGTAGAAGTATGCAATACAGCTGGAAAGATAGGTTGGAGGGAGATTATGAAGACCCTCTAATGGCCGGATAAGGAGTTTATATTTTATTGGTAGATAATAGAAGTCAACTTGTGCATTAGGAATGCACACACACACACACACACACACACACACACACACACATCAGATCTTTTTTTAAAAATCGCTCAATGGAAAAGCTACTTCCTCTAGTCTTCCTTCTAGAGTCACTGTCCAGAACCTAGACTGAGAAGGAGCAGTCCTCCTATGCCTTAGGGAGGACTCTGTTACTTTAGTAAAAGTTTTAAAATGGGGGTTTTTTAATCTATGATCTGTGAACTTTTTTAACATTTTTATGATTGAATTTCAATATAATGGTCTTTGTAATCCTTTTGCAAAAATCCTTTTTTCCTTTTTTTCATGCTTTTGAAAACATCATTCTGAGAAGAGTATAGGCTTCACTAGACTATCAAAAGGGTCCCTATCCCCCCAAAAGAGGGATAAGAACTCTACTCTAAAAGGAATTGGAATCCATTTGACAGAGTCTAGGCCTGCCTACCTTTTCCTCCCTTCCACTCCTTCCTCACCTCCAAACCTACCAATAGCTAATGAGAGGCTGGTACCTAGGGGGGACACCCAGGAGAAAATTTCAAGATTGGTGCCTATTATGAGTAGGCTTGTTTGTCATTTCTCAGTGAATTACCTGACAAGAGATGAAGAATGCCCTGTTCCATTCTTTTGTGAAGGGAACAGTCTGAGTCCAGGTTTCCAGAGACCTTGTATGATGAGATAGGTCTGATCAACTGGAGGAAAGGATCCAAGTTGCTTTGGAACTACAATCTAATAAAGCCCAATAGGGCTTTATTGCATGCCAAACACAAGAGTCTAGGAACAATGGGACTTGTGGTTAACTGAATTTAGACTGTCTAAAATTGTTTTCTAAGGACAACAGAGCATTAAACCAGTTGCAGACTAGCGATTGCTCCCAGTTACATGCTTCTTGGACAAACCATTATTGAATCACTAGGGCTTAAAGGTTCCTGCCTCCACCCCTTATTTCCCTGGGGTAAACCAGCTGATTTGATCCCTTTGGGAAACAGTTATTGAAAGAGGAGAGGTCTACTCTGAGGCCTTGGGAAAAGCATAATGAGTTTTTCTTTCTTCCTCCAACCTCCCTGAATGCCTACCCATCTAAGTTGGGGGCTGTCACCCTCTCCTAAAGCCTATCAAATACGTGAGGGTGTGTGGAGGGATATAAAGGAGAACACTGCTTACTGGCCTAGCTGCCATTGTCCTATTTCTCCCTCAGGAGGTCTCTTGGATCAGGAGTTCAGGGTTTGGGAGATGTGGGTAGGAGGGCAGGGGAGCAGAAGAGGCATAACACAGGGGGAGAGGGAGCAACTTCTCCTTTCTCTATCATCACACTGAAAGCTTCCCCCTTTTTTCTTTTTCTCTCATTCCCCATCCATCTCCAAAAAGTAGCCCTTTCTCCTCTTTTACGAGGGAGAGAGGACGCATAACTGAGATTTACCAAGCCAAAGCAGAGCCAGCCAAGAAAGTGACAATTGTCTGTTTTAATTTGTTTTGCCCATTGTTTGCCCTCCTTTCCACTTCTTGCCCATTTCAGCCTCCCTCATCTCCCCCTTGCCCCTCAGCAGTGTCCTCCTCTGGTCCCAAGGACAAGTAAAGCATTCTGCCTTAGGTCTGACCCTCTCTCTTTCCCCACAGGCTGATGGACCTGGCTAAGGAGATGACCAAAGAGGCTCTGCCAATCAAATGCCTCGAAGCTGTGATCCTGGGAATGTATCCTTTCTCCTCACTCCATGCCTTTCTCTCCTGTCACTGCTCTACGTTTTCTTCGACCCAAGCCTACCCAAGGCATGGTGGAAAGAACACTAGTTATGAATCAGAAATGCCAGGCCCAAGCCTTGGCTCTGCCTCCTACTACCTGTGGGACTTTGGGCAAGTTTCTTTCCTCTCTGGATTTCAGTTTCCTCATCTGTAAAATAATGGAATTGTACCAGGTCTCTAAAGACTTTGTCATTTCCAAAAATTCTGTACTTCTGTTCAGCCTCTTCTCCCATGTATTTTTGGTGCAAGAGTGGAATAATCTCTGGGTCTGTAGACTACTACTGAGTGAACTCTGCATCTCTTACATCACAGGCTCACCCTCGGCTCTTTACCACTGAATTATAAGCTATACAGGACCTTTAGGAAAAAGCAACTGGAAGATGAGAGAACAGGACAGGGCAACTGTACCAGCCACAGCCCGAAGGGAGTGTGAGAGTACAAGTATGTGTGTGGGGGGATGTATGAGTGTGCATATGTGTGTATTGTGCACATGTGCATAAGTGCATATGTGTGTGCATGTTTATGAGTGGTGTGTATGTGTGTGGGTGTGTGTAGCATGCCACCTGACCTAGAAGTTCATCTTCACTTTAACTGCTCACCATTTAGAAGAGGGTTGGAAGAGAGAAGAATCATTACTCATTGTAACAGAGGAAGAGGTTAAAGAGAGGATTAGCCATCATCAGGGCCAGGAAAAGGAGAACTACATTCTTAGAACACTCTCTGGATACAAACAAACAAACAAAAAAATAAAAACCCATTTATCCTTATAGGATCAGGATCTGGGAAGAATTTGTCTTGGTCAGACATGATAATCATGGACCTGGGTGATTCAAAGAGTTGGAAAAAAAAAAACCCAGGAAATCAAGAGTTCATGAGTTTTAGTTTTATCTCTTTCTAAAGCCAATCATATTTTCTACCTCTCCAGCTTTTATGAGGGGGAGAGTGTCATAGAATTAAAGTAGGAAAAGACCTTAGAAGTTGTCAAGTCTAAACCCCTCCACCCATTTTATAGATGAAATAACTGAGGCCCAGAGAAACTAAACACATAATAAGTGTTTGAGGTAGCTTTGAATTTTTTTTTGAGGGGGGAAAATAATTGGGGTTAAATGACTTGCCCAAGGTCACCCAGCTAATAAGTGTGCCAAGTGTCTGAAGGTGGATTTGAACTCAGGTCCTCCTGACTCCAGGGCCAGTGCTCTATTCACTGTGCCATCTAGCTACCTCTTGAGGCAATTTTTAAACCCAGGTCTTCCTGACCCCAATCCCCAGAATCCTCTCCTCTGAGTCATGCTACCTCTGCACATTGAGAGTAATAAGAAATGAAGTAGCTCTGAGATCTTCAGGGCCATGACTGACAGCTTCTCCCAGGTATCAAGTTCACTTGCCCAGAAAGTATAAAGGTTGGTACCAAGGACAAAGGGTTTGACCCTCATTTATGGGATAAGCTCCCACTTTGGGATTTGAATCTGATCAGAGCAAGGTGCTACTCTCTAGGTGTTATATGTAGTCATTAGACTACCTTACAGGGAATTTAGGCATTCCTGAAGGGTTTATAGGGCACTTTGTAGCAGATGGAAATCTCCAATTCCATCCTGCTTCTTGTTGTTCCATCAATTCAGTTGTGTCTGACTCTTCTTGACCCCATTTGGGGTTTTATTGTCAAAGATACTGGAGTGGTTTGCCATATCCTTCTCTAGCTCATTTTACAGATGAGGAAACTGAAGCAAATGGAGTTAAACAACTCACTCAGGATCACACAGCCAATAAGTGTCTGAGGTCAGATTTGGACTCGGGAAGATGAGTCTTCCTGACTCAAGGCTCAGCACTCTATCCACTGAGCCACCTAGCTGCCCCCTCCATCCTACTACTTGCAAAGAAACACTTTAGGTGGAAAGGGAGTTTAAGAACTGAGCTTCAGACCACTTTAGTAGGCCCATACCCTAGATCAGCAGGACTAGGATCCCTCCACTTTCACTGCCACCAACCCCTTACCTCATTGACAAAGACAAGCAAAACAGAAGAGTTGTTACCCCCAGAAGGATCTGGAACTCAACTATCATCAGTTACCGAAAGCCCCATCTGAAGAGGTTCCATTAAGTAACAGTAGCATCTTGGGAAATCTACCCAGTCCATTGGGTAATATACTATACCCTGGTGGTTGGCTTCTCTTTAGTTATTTTCCTGAACAAGATTGGCATGACCAGTTACCTCACCAACAGCATGCCCACACTGGAGCGCTTCCCCATCAGCTTCAAAACCTACTTCTCAGGGAATTACTTCCGACACATTGTGCTGGGGGTGAACTTTGGGGGTCGCTATGGAGCACTAGGCATGAGCCGCCGTGAGGACCTCATGTACAAGCCTCCTACTTTCCGCACCCTCAGTGAGCTGGTCCTGGATTATGAGGCTGCCTACCAGCGCTGCTGGCATGTCCTGAAGAAGGTGAAGCTTGGCCAGTGTGTTTCTCATGACCCCCATAGTGTGGAGCAGATTGAGTGGAAACACTCTATCTTGGATGTGGAAAAGCTGGGGCGAGAGGATTTCCGGAAGGAACTAGAGAGGCATGCCCGGGACATGAGGCTAAAGGTTAGTTATGGAAGAGGGCATTTAGGGATGTTGTGAGAGGAAGAGAAGTTAGTTTGCTTTTAGGGAAGGAGTATTAGCCATACCTGAATGGTATCATTACCTGAAGAAGGCATCTTTAAAATTTTAAAATCTCTGGGCCTCAGTTTCTTCACTTAGAAAATGAAGGAATTGACCCACATGATATTGAAAGTTCCTTCCAGTTCTGAAATTGTGTGAGTCTGAAAGCCTGACTGCACAGAGAGTTAGTCAATAGATTGAGCCACAGAATCAGGATCCATAAAGAGCTCCACAGAGGGGCTCACACTATTCAGATGGAATTTAATAGAGATAAATGTAAAGTTCTGTACCTTGGTTCAAAAAATCAACTGTAGAAATCCAGGATGGCAGAGATATAACTAGACTATAGTTAACTGTAGCACTGATGTGGGCAGTTTTGGAGTCTTACAAGCTCAATATGAGCCAGCCATATGATATCAGTGAATAAATATTTATTTCACACTTAATGTGTACCAGGCACTGTGGTATAAGACAAATGAAATACTCTTTAATCAAAGAATAGGTCTAGAATCAGGAAGAGTACTCCCATTACACTCTAAATCATTTCATATCTGGGATGTTAAAATCTGGTTACCGTATGTTAGGAAGAACATTAATAAAGTATAATATGCCCAGAGCATAACCAAGATAGTAAAAGAACTGGAAACTGTGCCATGAGACCATCAGATGAAACCAGGGGTGTTTAACCTGGAAAAAGAAGACTTGAGGGTCAAGGACTGAAGAAGAAAATGGTTATGGTCTTAAAGGTGCTTAGCACCTTTGTGACACATAGTAGGTGTTTAATAAATGTGTATTAATTGATTGTTTCAAACATTTACAAGCAGGTTGTCAAGTTAGAAGAGGGACTATTAATCAGCCCCAGGAGTTAGAGCTAGAAACAAGGGCTATGACCTGCAAAGAAGCAGATTTTTGCTTAATATAATGCAAAGGTTCTTTAATTAAGACTATCCCAAAGTCAAATGAACAGTTTCAAAAAATAGTGAATTCACTGTTTTGAAAGCCACCAGACTTTCAACTGGAATCAAATGACCACTTGTCAGATATATTTTGGAAGGGAGGGAGGGAGGAAGGGAGGAAGGAAGGAAAGAAGGGAAGAAAGAAGGAAGGAAGGAAGGAAGGGAAGAAAAGGAGGAAAGGAAGGGAAGAAGGGAATGAGGAAAGAAAGAAGAAGGAAGGAAGGAAAGATTTATTAGGTGCCAGAAACTATGCTAAATAATTTAGAATTATTTCATTTTACCTTCACAACAAGCCTGAGAGATAGGTGCTATTATTATCCCCATTTTACAGTTGAGGAAACTGAGGCAGGATGAGGTTAAGTGATTTGCTCAGAGTCACATATATTGTAAGTATCTAAGGTCAACTTTGAACTCAGGTCTTCCTGATTCCAGGACCACTGCTTTATCCACAGTGTCTCCTGGCTACCTCTAAATGACCTTTAATATCCTTTAAACTCTGAGATTGTGTGTGTGTGTGATTCTTTGATGACGTAGATGAAGATGACCATTGATGTAACAAGCAGAGAGCAGTACTCCATAGGATTAGGTCAGGGAGACAATCTGGGGAAGTTGGGATACGGTGAAGTGAGGAGAGGACCTCTTCCTCTTCTCTCTCTATAACCTCCAAGCTGAGCCCCAAAGTCCTTCCATGATGCCCTGGGCTGAAGGGCCGAAGGTGCTTTTCCTTCTGGCTACCTGTGAGCTTCCAGAAAAGGGCCTTGAATTCTAAGCCTCCACTGTCAATTTCTACAAAAGCTGAAATGGTATAATCTGTTATTAGTAAACCAGTTTAGTTTAACTACAAAAGTACTTTATAATTATCCTCTCAATACATACCCTGTCAGTACAGTTCTAGAAACTATACTAACCAAACCAGCGTCTCTGGTCACATTAGTCCAGAGGCATGTGGGTTAACCAATACTTTTCCTTTGGAGGAAGAGGAATGAGCAACAGCAGAATGTGTAGTCCTTAGTAGGCAAACTGTTTTTTCCTGCCTGACATAATGATGGGGAAAATTTGAGGATGGGGAAAGGAAGTGATACAGAACAGGGGCAGACAAGTCCAAACAATGATGTTAGTCATCTTTGGGTATGAAGTCCCCCTCAAAGCTGGATTCTAGTCTGTGTTTAACCCTTAGAGTGAGTATGATTGTTGTTGAGATTCTCACAGTAGCAGTGGTGGGGGATGCTGAGACGAGCCAGGCATTACCAGGTCTCTTGTAGTATAAGCATCAGGAATAGCTGAAAAATCCCTGAGCAGAGGATGATCTAGGGATTCTCAGGGCTTTTCTTCCTGAAATCCTTTGGCCTTTTGGTGTTCATTTGGGTTGTGTGCTCTCAGGTCCTAAGATGATGTCTTGAATTTCACTCATCTCCTTTCTCCTGTTGTTCACAGATCAGCAAAGGGACCGGCCCACCCTCTCCTACCAAGGATCGGAAAAAGGATGTATCTTCCCCACAGCGGAGCCAGTCCAGTCCACACCGTCGCAACAGCCGAGGAGAGAGACGGTAAGGAAATGGGTAATTGGTAATGAGGTGGAGCAGAGATGAGGAATTTTTCAAATTGCTTTTTCCCCCTCTCTTCTTTTATCCTGCCTAAATAATAATTACAATTGACACCATGTGTAGTGCTTAAAGATTTGTAAATTCTTACTTCATTACATTGAACCACTAGGGTTTGATCCTCACAAGACCAGCTGGTAGATAATGTAAACATTGCTTCCCCCATTTTATAGTTGAAGGAACTGTGGTTCAGAGAAGTTAAAGGACAAAATAAACTTCCCAATTATAAGATGAGAAAGACATGTCTGGTAGTAGTTCATCTGAAAGAGATTTGGGGGATCTTAGTAGCTTCAAAGCTCAATATAATGATAATAGCACCTGGTACTCGTAGGACACGTGCTCTGTGCCACACACTCTACCTAGTAGATCTACAAACACTATTCATTTGGTCCTTATAAGAACCCCTCTGAGGTAAGTACTATTATTGTTCACATTTTTTAGTTGAAGAAACTGAGGCAAACAGAGGTTAAGAGGTCTGTCCAGGGTTACACAGTGAGTGAGTGATGGAGGCTGGATTGGATCTCAGGTCTTCCTGCCTCCAGTCCCAGTGTTCTGTCCTCACTGGCTGTGTGCAGTGGGAAAAATCAATAACCAATGCCTTCAGTACCTTACTTTGCACTCCTTTCCTAATCATCTGTCAGCTGTAATAATAGAAGTAACTGTGATTTATAGTTAGAATATTGTCCCAAGTGAAAACCTGTACTGAAACTATGATGTAATCCCAGGTAAATACCTGTATCAGTTAATCTTATGAACATAACCATCATCATCATCTTTATATTAAAATATACTGGGTAAAAGGTGGACCTGATCAATGATGTAAAAGATAGACTTGGAAATGTTAAGACCTGTAAATTTAATAAACTTATGCTTGAGTAAAAGACCTGTTTGAGCTATAGAATAACCTATACATTTATGCCATGGGTTGACCAGCTTAAGATACATGAATCAAGAAAATTGTAAATAACTGTGAAGTCTGTAGCTTGGGGTTTCAGATCACATGGGGAAGACTGCAGACAACCACCTTTGTTTCTCTTAATAAAGGTTGGTTTATTTCCCCAGAAAGACTTTCCAGTTTCTTTTTAGCATATGTAAGTCAACAATGGCCAAGAAAGTTAGTGCAATCTTAGGCCACATTAAGAAAAGCATGCTTTCTAGGAATAAGGAGGTGATAGTCTCATCATTCTTTGCCTTAATCAGACCACATCTGGAGTATTGAACCACATTTCAGGAAGGGTGTTATTAAGCCATAGACCGTCCTGAGAAAGACAACCAGAGAGTTCATGCCATATAGGTTTGATTAAAGGAACTTAGCGATGTTTGTTCTGGAGAAGAGAAGACTTATGGAAGATGTATAACTCTTTTCAAGTGTTTAAAGATCTATCATGTGGAAAAAAGACTTCTGCTAGAAGTCAAACTAGGATTAGTGGGTAGAAGTTTCAAAGAGAAAAAATTTAGAATTGGCGTCAAGCAGGAAGGAAGAAACCTTCCTAACAATTAGCATTGTCCAAAAATAGAATGAGCTACCTCCAGAGGTAATGGGTTCCCAATTAGTAGAGGTCTCCAGGCAAAGACTGTATTACTGTATCTCATATATACTGTAGAAGGGATTCATGTTCAGGGATCGTCTGGAGTAATATTCCATGGTCTTACAGCCAGTCAGTAGCAGCGGCATGATTCGGTCACAGTTATCTACTGAATCCTAATCTAGCACCCTTAAAAAAAGTGATTACAAGGTCTTGAAAGTGATTACAAGATACTCTTGAAATTGTTGGTACTCACAAGCCTTATTATCACTTTTCTTAAGATCCCTGCTTATGCCTATCATAGCTTCTTAAAGAAAATAAGACCCTAGCTACTCCCTGTTGTGGCTGAATCTCCCCTGTGCTTTGGAGGAAAAGATTTTGTAATTAATATACCCTTCCAAAAAAAATCTTATGACTGGTTGCATTCCCCTGAGCTGCAGACCAGTGATGCCTTTAAATTTAGGGCTGGAACTATATACCTGTAACAGGGGATTTATTTTTCCTTCATTCTCAATAGCCAGGGAGGGTGGGAAGAAGGCAAAATTTTGCTGATTGGAAAAAAAATACACACACACACATACATATGAAATTTTAAAACAAACCAAAAATATAGAGAAGTCTGTAAGGTATGAGTTAGCTCAGTCAAACAACAAGCATTTATTAAGCAAAAACTATAGATGATGGGCACCAGAGATTTAAGGACAAAATCAAAACAGTCTCTGCTTTCAAGGAACTTACACTCATCTTTGTTTGTTTTTCCACATTAAGACATTTTTCGGTATTCCTTTTTGAAAGATTTTGAGTTCCAAATTTTTCTCCCTTCCTCTCTCCCTTCCCCCTCCCCAAGGTAACAAGTAATCTAATAAAGTGTGCAATCATGTGTGCAATCATGTAAAACGTATTTCCACATTAGTCATGTTGTAAAAGAAGAAATAGAACAAAAGGAAAAAAGCACACACAAAACCCCCTAAAAAGTGAAAATAGTCTGCTTCCATCTACATTCAGACTTCATAGTTCTTTCTCTGGATGTGCATAGTATTTTCCATCTGGAGTCTTTTGGAGCTGTCTTAGGTCACTGTATTGCTGAAAAGAGCTAAATTAATTATAATTGATCATTACACAATGTTGCTCTTCAGGGAGCTTACATTCTAACAGGGGTGTATGTGTATGAATACATATACACACACATACATACATACATATTTTATATTATACAGATAAATTGGTCTACTTGCTATTCCTCACACACAACAATCCACATTTCATTTCTATACCTTTGCACTAGTTATTCCTACTTTAAAAAGGCTGGAAAGGTAGGATGGGTCCAAATTGTGAGGACCTTTCAGTGTCCCAAAGAGGCAATTTTATTTGATCTTAGAGGTAATAAGGAGTTGTTGAATTTAGAAGTAACATAGATATGAACTTTGGGAAAATCCCTTTGGTGGATGAGTAGAGGATATAGTGGAATGGGGCTGTATGAAGGGGGGGAGATTGAAGGTGAGGAAATTGATTAAGAGTCTATTGTAGTAAGTAGGTGAGAGGTTATGAGAGTATTGGACCTGGAGTGAGGAAAACCTGAGTTCAAATCCAGTGTTAGAGACATATTAGTTGTATGACCTTTGGCAAATCATTTCACCTCTGTCTGTCTCTGGTTTCTCAAGGATAAAATTAGGATAATAATAGCGTCTGCCTTCCAAAGGTAGTGTAAGAATTAACCAAGATAATATTTGTAAAGTACTTAACAGAGTGCCAGGCATATGGTAAGCACTTAATAAACATCTGTGTGTGTGTTTGTGTGTGTGTGTGTGTGTGTGAGTGAGAGAGAGTGAAAGAGAGACAGAGAGACAGAGAGAGAGAGAGAGAAAGACAGAGACAGAGAGAAGGAGAGAGAGAAAAAGAGAGAGACAGAGAGACAGAGAGACAGAGACAGAGACAGAGAGAAGGAGAGAGAAAGAGAGAGACAGAGAGACAGACAGAGAGAGAGGAGAGGGGAGAGAGAAACAGAGAAAGACAGAGAAAAGGAGAGAGAGACAGAGAGAGAAGGAGAGAGCAAAAGAGAAGGGGAGAGAGAGAGGAGAGACAGACAGAGACAGAGTGGAGAGACAGAGAAACAGAGAGAAGGAGAGAGAGACAGAGAGAGAGGGGAGAGAGAGACAGAGAAAGACAGACAGACAGAGGAAAGAGGGAGAGAGAGGAAGAGAGAGAGAGAGAGAGAGAGAGAGAGAGTAGAGAGGGGGTAGAGAGAGAGGAGGAGACATATTGAGAGATGTTGTGGAAACAGAAATGAAAAGAATTGGCAACTGGTTGGAATATATGGAGTGAAAGAGAGTAAGAAAGTAAGGACGACACCAAGATTGCAAACCTGTATGACTGGAAAGATGATTATACCTTTGAAAGTAATAGGGAAGTTCATAAGAGAGGTGGGTTTTATGGGAAAGATAATGAGTTCTCTTTTGGACATGTTGAGTTTGAGATGCTTCCATTCTGAAATGTCTAATAGGCAGTTGGTGATGTAAGACTGAAGCTAAGGGTAGAATCTAGTCTAGGGCTGAGATTCCTCGGCATAAAGACCATTAGATCCATGGGAGCTGATGAGAGCACCAAGTAAGGGATAAATGAGACATAGACAGAGCTTTGGAGTTCACCCAAAGTTAGGGAGCATGAAATGAATGATGAGTCAGCAAAGAAGACTGGAGCTGGTAGGGGAAGAACCAAGAGAGACAAGTATTATGAAAACCCAAAGATGGGACAGCATTTAAAAGGAGAAGTAGATCAATCCTGTCAAATGCTACGGAGAGGTCAAGAAGGATGAGAATTGAGACAAGACCATGAGACTTGGAAATAAGAAATTGTTGATAACTTTGGAAAGAGCAATTTCATTTGAGTGATGAGGTCAAAAGTCAGACTGGAGAGAATTTAGATTAGGAGAAGATGAAGTGGAGGCAACGAATACAGACAACTTTTTCAAGGAGGTTAACCAAGAAAGAGAAGAGAGATAATGGGAATAGAAGTAGAGGGTCTATTAAGATGTTTTTGTTTCGTTTTAAGCTGGGATAGACTTTGGTATGTTTATAGGAGACATTCAAGGAACGAGTAGACAGGAAGATATTGAAGATTAGAGATGGAGGAATTTAATAGAAGGTCTCTTCTAGAAAAGTGGGAGAGAATAGAACTAAAAGTACATGTAGAAAGGTTGATTAAAAGGGTCACCTCTTCATCAGAGACTGCAGTACAAGAAGAAATCATGGGGGATGATGTCAAAGCATTGTGAGATGAGGAGAAGGGAAGAAAGGCACCTGGCAAGGCCTCTGACCCAAAAGCCTGTTAAAGGGGAAGGAATGTGTTGAATCAATCAAGAAGCATCGATTAAGCACCATCTTTGTACCATGAATTGTGTTAGGCACTGGAGATAACAAATGCAAAAGTAAGATAGCCTGAAAGATAATTACATTCTGCCGGGAAGAATTGAACTCAGTGCCCAGCTCTGCTACTTAATCCATCTGTGTCCTTGGGCAAATCATGTTACCTATATAAGCCTTGGTTTCCTTGTCTGTAAATTAATTCTTGGAGTAGATGATCTCAAAGATCCCTTCCTGCTCTGACATCCTGCTTCTTGCCAGTATGCCTGTCATTTCATCATTTCAATTTCATCTCTCTGTTTTGAAGGCTTTTTTTCTTTAAGAACCTTCCCCTCACTATTTAAAATGCCAGTGCCCCAGGGATAAGGCCCATGTCCCCTAAGATATTGTTAATTAACGTCTTAGTTATCACTTAAAAATCTTGGCAAGGATTAGTTTCCAGCCAGCTGAAAGTGAACTTTATAAGTGTTTGGGGGGTTTCTATACTGTCAAAGCAAAATTTAGGAATTTTAAAAAATTAAATTTATGTATTTATTTTTAATTTTCAACATTCACTTCCATAAGATTTTGAATTCCAAATTTTCTCTCCATTTCTCCCCTCCACCCGCCCCAAGATGGCATGCAATCTTATACAGGCTCTACATATACATTCAAAGTAACCATATTTTCACACTAGTCATGTTGTAAAGAAGAATCAGAGCCAATGGGAGAAACCATGAGAAAGAAGAAACAAACTAAAAGAGAGAGAGCAAATAATGTGCTTCCATCTGCATTCAGACTCCATAGCTCTTTTTTGGATGTGGACAGTGTTTTCCATTATGAGTCTTTTGGAGTTGTCTTAGATCCTTGCATTGTTAAGAAGAGATAAATCTATCAAAGTTAATCATCGCACAATATGGCTGTTACTGTGTACAGTGTTCTCTTGGTTCTGCTTGCTCACTTCACTCAACATCAATTCATATAAGTCTTTCCAGGTTTTTCTGAAGTCCGCCTTCTCCTCATTTCTTATAGCACAATAGTATTCCATTACATTCATATACCACAACTTGTTCAGCCATTCCACAACTGATGGGTATCCTCTCAATTTCCAATTCTTTTCCACCACAAAAAGAGCTGCTATAAATATTTTTGCACATGTGAGTCCTTTTCCCATTTGTATGATCTCTTTGGGATACAGCCATAGAAATGGTATTGCTTGGTCAAACTGGATGTACATTTTTATAGTCCTTTGGGCATAGTTCCAAATTGCTCTCCAGAATGATTGGATAAGTTCACAACTCCATCAAGAGTGCATTAATGTTCCAATTTTCCCATATCTTCTCCACATTTACAATTTTCCTGTTTTGTCATGTTAGCCAATCTGATAGATGTAATGTGATCCTTATGTGTACCTCAAAGTTGTTTTGATTTGCATTTCTCTAATCAATAGTGATTTAGAGCTTTTTTTCATATGACAATAGATAGCGTTAATTTCTTCATCTGAAAGGTGGGAAAATTTTTTTAAAATAAAAATAATAGCTATCATTTATATAATTCTTTAAGATTTGTAAAACATTTTACATATATATGATATCATTTGATTCTCACAAAACCTGGGGAAGTGCTATATTATACCTATTTTACAGATGAAAAAAACAAAGGAGATGGAGGTTAAGGGACTTGTCCAAAGTTACTTGTCTGAGGCCAAACTTGAACTCGGGTCTTTCTGACTCCAGGTCCAGTGCTGTATCCAGTGCCCCATCTAGTTACCTCAAAATAGATTAAGAAGAAATATACTCTTATATATCTCCTCTCTCTACCCTTCTTTCAGCTAGCATATTATTTTAGGCAGCCTTGCGTAGTGGAAAGAGTGACTAGGAATCTGGAGACCTGAGTTCTAATTCTGACTTTGCCACTCTCTGGGCTTCAGTTTCCTCATCTGTAATATGAATTCTTTAAACTAGATGATCACTTAAGTCCATTCCAGATTTAAGATTGTAACATTCTATTTCAATATTTCCCAAACTCAGTTCTATGGAACCCTTGTAATCCAGTACAGTATTTAGTATGAAAAGTTGTATTGCTGGTGAGAAAATGTTAAATTTTGTATTATAAGGTCCCCATCACTTTGGATGGTCTTCCTGTGGTGAATTGGGGGGGGGGAGGAATAAATAAATGGAAAGATAGAGTAGAACACTTAATTAAGTACTTCCTTTTTGCCAAGCATTATGATGAGTGCTGGGGATATATATAGAAAACCAAGACAATCTCTGATCTTAAGGAGCTCACATTATAATTGGAAGAGCCAAAATATTGAGGAGGATTCAGCTTCAGGGCCAGTGGTATTCAAGGTGCAATTACAAAGTAGATGGCAAGACCTAAGAGTCCTTAGGGAGCATTAAGAGGTCAGAGAGTAATGGCTAAAGGTTTGGAGAGTTAGCAGTAAGGCAGAAGGTAAGGTCTAGTGGTCTTCCATCTTCTCAGAAGGATTGTAATTGGTGACTACATAATCATTTTAGTGGTATGAACCACCATGTCCACTCACATCCAGCAGGGTTGGGAGTGAGAAGGTTGGAGGTACCCAACCCACAACCAATCAAAAAGCATTTATTAAGTCCTTATTATATGCCAGGCAGTCTCCTAAGTGGTAGGGATATAAATAAAAAGCAAAAACAATCCCTGCCCTCAAGGAGTTTACATTCTAATGGGGACAACAATTTATATAAATTAATATAGAAAAATAAGTACAGAGTAGAAGAAAGGCAGCTAGAGAGGAAGACACTAGTTCCTGGGAAAGAGGGATGGGTGGGGATGGGGCACGGGGTGCCATGAAAAGGTCCCAGAAAAAGTAATTCTTGAGCAGAGTCCTGAGAAAACCTAACAATTCTATGAGTCAGAGGTTGGGAAAGAGAGCATTCCAGTCATGGAAAACATCTAGTACAAAGACACAGGAACAGAGGAATGTCTTGTACAAGGAACGTTAAGTATTACATGATTATAGAATTCATGGAAGGAAATAGAATGAACGAAGATGGGCAAGATAGGAAGGGCCCAGATTGGGGAGAGCTTTAAATGTTGAAGGATTTTATATTTAACCCTAGAGGTAACAGGGGGCCATTGCAGGTTACTGAGCAGAGGATTGGCAAGGTCAGACCTGCCTCCCTACTCTCACTTGGTCACTGGAGGATGGATTGGAATGGAGAGAGAGACTTAAGATAGGATGGCCAATTAGAAGGCTATTGTAATATAATCCAGGTAAGAGATGTTGAAAGTCTGGACTAGGTAGGGGCTGGGATGTGGAGAGGGGGCACTTATGAGAGACATCTTGTAGACAAAAGAAATTACAAGATTTGACAACTGATTTTTTATATGGAGTGATCCAAATGATGACCAATCCTTGGAGTGGGTGGTACACACAGTAGTTGTGACATAGGTGAAGACCCAGCAAAATAGAGAAGGAGCACTCAGATATAGGAGGATGTAGCAGTCAGATGTAGGAGGAAGACCAAGAGAGAGCAAATTCTGTTGGAATGACAATGAATAAATAGAATGAAAAGAGAAGTGAAGGTGCTTACCGTGGTCATTTCCCAGGAGTTTAGAAAGGGGAGGGGAGATAAAAGGTGATAACTTGAAGGGACGGCAGGACATAGTGAAAGATTTGGGGGATTTTTTAATGGATGGGGGAAGACTCGGACATATTTGAAGAGTGTAGAGAAGGAACCAGTAGATGGGAAAAAGTTGAAGATTAGAAAGTGGGAATGATTGAGGTGGCAATTTTGTGGAGTATATGGGAGGGGACAAAATCAAGGGTATATGTAGAGGGGCGAGCCCTTGTAGGGAAAAGGCCACTTCTTTGTCAGATACTGGGATAAAGACACAGAGTGGAGACTGCTGTGTAAAGCTATGCATGGGCCGCTTTCTGGAGGACTGCTGCTGTGAACAGCTTTCAAGGTTCTGATTATATAGTATAGTGAACACTCTATTTATTCAATAACAAATCAGAACAAAAAAATCACAGAAAATCAAGGTACAGCATTCACAATGTTACAACTTATCACGAAAAATCAAAATACAGCATTTATCATTCCACAACTCAACAACTTATTACTAAAATGTCCACAGTTTTCACCACAGTGGTCACATAGTTTTGAACAAAGTACAATCATCTAATCAATCACTTAGTAACTCAATCATCTGGGACACAAAATACAAAAGTCAAAATACTCCACCCCTGGGGTATTCTCAATTGGAGATTAGTTTCCAGTAATAAACAAAGTACATTAATTTAGTCAATCACAAAATCCTTAATTCAGTCACAAAGTACAAAAGTCAAAGTTCTCCACCCTTAGGTCACAGTAAATCATAATCTTCTCAGTCACTATACAGTATCCAACTAAAGTCTTCTTTCAGCTTGACTCAAGGCTGGTTCTCAGCTTCCCTGGTTCCCCTTCCATGGTCCCAGCTCCTACCTGAATTCACCAGACTGTCACCTGGGTCCAAAGGCAGACAGCTCCCAGCTCCTTGTCCAGCTCTCTATGCAGTCCTGTTACACACTGAAGCTCACAGTGTCCAGTCCACCTTAAATCCTTCACAGTCTTTATTCCTGGGAAGTCAAGGCTTAACAAAGCCACAGACAGACAAAGTACCGACAACACAGTCATGGCTCCTCCAGCTGCTCTGGCTGGCCCTCAGAATTCTTCAGCAGCTTGACTGCCCCTTGAAAGTCCTCAGCAGCTTGGCTGGCCCTCAGAAGAAGCTCCACCACCACAAGTTCCCAGGAAATTCTGACTTTCCCAGCTGGGGTTTTTCCTTATATACAGTATTGCTCCTCCCTATTCAGCCCCTTTGTGTCATGTCAGCAGCAGGGGTTTCTTGTTCAGCCCCTTCCTGTTACATCAGCAATAGGGGTTCATACCTTCTGTTTCTTTAACAGAGGCTTAATTTGAAACTAGGTGCTAAGTACCTATCAACTTAGCAATACAAAGGGATCTTCAAATTTAATTACCATTCCATGATATCAAGGGGTTATAAGATCAAGAGAAAGATAAAAGGATCTCTTAGAGAATGGCCTCAGTTTTTGTTTTTTTTTCAATTAAGTAAGAGGTAAGGTCTTCTTCCAAATAAGAATAGGGAGGAGGAGGCGTTGACGGCTTAAAGAGAGAAGATTTTAAATAGCTTCAATAAAAAGTGAAATACAGTATAATAGTTGCAAGGAACAACTTTTTTTTGTAGAAAAAAATAGTCTACTCTTTTATTCTAAAACTTTCCCAATCTCTCTTTATGCCCCCAAGTCAGCATTTGTGGGTTCCATAATTATATTTCAAGTCCAAAAAGGTTATAATGTTGTTGTTCAGTCATTTTTCAGTCATGTCCAATTCTTCATGACCCCATTTGAGATTTTATTGGCAAAAATACTGGAGTGGTTAACCTCTCCAGCTCATTTTACAGATGAGGAAACTGAAGTAAACAGAGTTAAATGACTTGCCCAGGTTCACACAGCTTATAAGTATCTGAGGTCAGATTTGAACTCAGGAAGATGAGTCTTCCTGACTCCAGTGTACCACCTAGTGTAATAGTAATATAATTTGAAGATCCCCTTGTATTGGCAAGCACCTAGCACCTTGTTTCAAGTGTGATTGTATCAAGTATTACCATCCAGAACTTGTGAATTCCACAGTGGGAGGAACTTCCTGTTGTAACAGGAAGGGGCAAAACAGGGGGGAGCTAATATCTTATATAAGGAAAAGCCCAAGCTGAGAGAAGCCAGAATTTCTCTCAGCAAGCATCTGGAGGCTGGGCTGCTACTGCTGTACTGAGGACTGAACTGAGAATTCAGAAGAACTGAGAAGAGAAATGATAACTGAGAACTGAGACAGAACTTCTTGGAGTAAGCCGTGTGGAGGCTAAGGAGGAAAGGCCCAGGCTGGAAAAAGTGATTGTGATTTTGAGAACAGAACTTGTGGTGGTGGAGCTTCCTCTGAGAGCCAGCTGGAACTTCTGCTGAGAGCTTCTGAGAACCAGGCAGAACTTCTGCTGAGGAGCTACCATGAGTGAGAGAGGAGGATCCCTGCTTGAGGGAACCTTTTCTGTTGTGAAGGTTTGGGAATGTGGGTGTTTACTGCATTGACGATGAGTACCAACTTTGTGATTACTGTAATGACTTTGACTTTCTGGTTCTGGGATGTGGTTTCCTGGTATTTGAATAAGGACTTGAGGCAGACTGGACACTGTGAGCTTCAATATGGAACAGAAACTGCACGGAGAACTGGACAAGAAACTGAGAGCTGTCTGCCTTTGAACTCAGGTGGCAGTTGGTTAGATTTGGGCAGGAGCTGAGACCATGGAAGAGGAACCATGGAAACTGAGAGCCTGCCTCAAGTCAAGATGAAAAGACCTCTCCTGGGGTATTTAATGCTGACAGATGACATTGTAACTTAATTGTGACTTAGGGGTGGATGGCCTTTGTACTTTACACTACCCCTTAAGAGGGTACTGAGTAGTGACTGATGGATGATATTGTAACTTAATTGTGATTTAAGGGTGGATGGCTTTTGTACTTTCCAATACCCCTTAAGAGGGTACTGAACAGTGACTGATGATATTGTAACTTAATTGCACACCATGGGTGGAGGACTTTGACCTTTGTACTTTATGTCAATTAAGGAGGCTTGCCTACTTAATGGTGATTGAATTAAGGATTTACTAAATGAAGGACTTACTAAATGAATGTTATCTTTTGTTTAAAACAGTGGTTCTCAACCTGTGGGTCATGACCCTGTGGGGTTGAACAGCCCTTTCACAGGGGTCACCTAAGACCTGTGGGTCATGACCCCTTTGGGGGTTGAACAACCCTTTCACAGGGGTCACCTAAGACCTGTGGGTCATGACCCCTATGGGGGTTGAACAACCCTTTCACAGAGGTCACTTAAGACCATTGGAAAACACATATTTCCGATGGTCTTAGGAACTGAGACACCACTCCTCTATTCGTCTCCTAGCGGGTCTGCCCACATGCAGATACGCCCAGATATGCCCACATATGAGTATTAAAGGGTCATGGCATTAGGAAGGTTAATAACAACTGGTTTAAAACTATGTGACCACTTTGGTGAAAACAATGTGGCCATTTTAGTGATAAGTTATGAAGTTATAACATTCTGAATATTGTACTTTGATTTCTGTGAATATTTGTTACTGAATAGAGAATTTACTGTACTGTGTAATCAAAACCTTGAAAGCTATTCACAGTAGCAGTCCTCTGGAAAGCTGCTCATGTTGGCTTTACACCTAGTTGCCCTAAAAAGCTTAAATAGTCAAATTACATTAGAAAATGCCTTATTCTAGGGGTGGGGAACCTGTGGCCTCAAGGCCACATGTGGCCCTCTAGGTCCTCAAGTGCTGCCCTTTGATTGAATCCAAACTTCACAGAACAAATTCCCTTAATAAAAGGATTCATTCTGTAAAACTTGGACCCAGTCAAAAGGCTTCACTTAAGGACCTAGAAGCCACATGTCCCCCACCCCTGGCCTATTCTATTAACAGGAAACAGAATAAACTCATAAGGGAGAAGGGAAAGACCAGGGTGGAGAAAGGGCACAGATCAGAGTGAGCGTAAAATGCCAATTCTTTCCTCTTTAGGGCCCTCCCTTTAAGGAATGAAGTGAGATGATAAGAAATTGACATGGCTTCCTCTCATTAGTAACTGTCCATTAGTTCCTTCTGACCCTACTCATTCATTTCACCTCCTGCTCCTTCTTTCCTTTCTTCCCTGCAGACCATCTGGTGAAAAGAAGCCTGCTGAACCCAAAGCCATGCCAGACCTCAATGGGTACCAAATCCGGGTGTGAGGTGAGTGGTGATTGTACCACTTGCTTCACAGACTTACCACTACCCCCTGGGCCACAAGACCAAGAGCCACCCACCATGAGCCTTGATTGAGGGGAGGCATGGGTTGAGGGGACGGCAGGAGGAGCCCAGAGCTCCTGTTCACCTGACAACACTGGTTCCCTCGGGTAGAACATGAGTCTCACCCAGCATTTGTTGAAGAGGCATACTGGCCCTAAAGGGAAGAGGAAGAAGAGTCAGTATGATGCCAGAGATTTGTTTAATGCATCCCATAAAGCAACATGTTGAACAGGTCACACCTGTCTCAGGGCAAGTGGTATTCCAGAGATAACTGGCTGTGACCACATAGCCCCCATGGGAAGCACTGCCAGGGCTAGACAATGCCCACAGGCCCAGCATAAAGACTGGAGCTACTCCTTAGGCAATGCACCAGAGAACCATGATGCCATCAGAGAAAAGGAGAAGGCATCCCTCATATATAGCACTGGCAGCTGTTGCCTCCCAGGCTTTGAGAAGCACCAGCTGCAGGGCTCAGCCTCAAGCCTGTCCTGTGGGTTTCTCTGCAGCAGTTTGGACTTCTCCGAAGCCCCAGGGACCTGGTTTTGGAGTCATGTTGGGTTGGACGTAGGTGAGCATACAGAGTAGCACAGACCAAGAAAAAAGTGGGAGGCAAGCACCATAATTCATGATAGATGGGATACCATGGAAGGTGAAGATTCTTGTGTCAGCTCTGGTTCTCCTCCCTTTCCTTAGGTAAGAGCTGAATTCTCCTTCTCTCCCCTGTCCCATAGCATCAATACAATTTTGGTCTTCTTCCTCAGGCAGAGAATTAGGAATTGGGGATGATGATATGTGGGGTTTCTTGCTCTTCTCTCTTTCACCAGCTAAATTTAGTGCTTTTGGTGATGATGATCCTAGCTATGTGTAACAGGAAGGAACTTCCTGTCATCAGATGAGATTTTCAGCCACAACCCCTAGTCCTAGTAAGAGAGGAGATCTGTGTTGAGATAATCCCTGAGCTCTGCCCACCAGGCATCAAGTGCATTTGTAAAAGGAAGTATAACCCAGGTCTGAGACAGGGGGAATAGGCAAATAGACTCTGAAAGGATCAGAATGCCCTTGGGTAGTGGGCATCCATTGTTAGTGGGTGTGACATGAATGAAGAGCCAGCAAGAGGCAGAGAAGAAGCAACCAGACATGTAAGTGGACTGAGAGAAGTGTTTCAGATGAGTGAAACCCAGGGGTGAGTAGGAAAAGGCAGAGCTGTTCAAAGGGTTAGGGGTTAATAGGAGAAGGCAGTGGGACACTGAGAAGGCCAGGACATGGTGGCAGGAGGCAGAAAGATACTGAAAGATCAAGGATTAGTGGGAGGAGGCAGTAGGGCATTGAGCAGGCCAGGGCATAGTGGCAGAAGACAGAGAGAATGATGGTGATAGGCCTAGGAGAAGGAACCCAAGACTCATACAGCAAGGAGACTGCAGGATAAGGCCCATTACAGCAGCAGTGTTCATGGGGAGGTAAGGGGGTGCCAATCCAGGAGGCTCAATGGCAAAGTTCTGGGAGTCACTGTAAGGTTACAAGGAAGGACTGGAGAATGTAGCAGAATGGGTATGTTGAAAGAGGGGTGTATGAGAGTAATGATTGTACTCAAAATATGCCAGATAAAGCACCTAGAATAAGCATGGACCAGTGGGAGAAGGAAAATCAAGGCAGAGCAAGTAGTAGGGGATGCTTTTGGGGACACAAAGAGAAAGCATGAAATTCATAGATTGCAGAAAGAGCAAAAGGAAAGAGGAAACATCATTCATGCTACTGAATTCAAAAGAAAGTGGATGTTCAGCTGAGAGATGTGGATAGGAGTACAAGAACAGACACGGAGCATTGCAATGACCCTGGAGTAGTTTATCCTGCTCTAAGTGGTTGCTGTGTCACTGAGTGGGGGCAGGCGATAGAACAGAAATGGATAAAGGGCAGAGGTCAGCAGTGGAAAAACTGATAGGGCCTAGAAAAGAAGACAAGCCTCAGGCCTAGAAAGAGGGTGAGGACAGAGGAAGCAAGCTTGGTGCTGACCAGGACTCCCACTCCCAGTCATTCCAACTATGGGGGCAGGCAACAAAGCAAGCCAACACTTCAGAATGCCCTTAGGCCAGAGGAAACCAGCCTGGGCCTCAGGGCTTGGCACAGATGTTCAGATCTTGTGGAGTATGGACTGACTTCTCTCAGCAGGCCCTGGTTTGGGTGCTCAGGGGTTATGGAAACCATCTACTACTGAGGCTATGACACATTTGGCTTAGTCTTAGAGAAGTGGGAAGAAGAGGAGCTGCCTTTTCTGGCCCCTAGTAAGGAAGTTATCCCTGGTGACAGCTGTTACTGGTATGTGGGTATGGAAGGGAGTTGTTAGGCTCAAGAGTGAACAGTTGCCTATCCCAGCAGCTGTCAAACTCCAAAGATTGCCAAGAGGCTTTGGGGTGACAGCTGGTCCCTCTGACTTGGAGACGGCAACCCCAGGCTTGGCCTTACCAGACCAAAGGGCCAACCATCTGCTAAACCACCAGTAGCCAAATGCACACCAGGAGCTGGGGTAGAAGGTGGGGAGGAAAGTGGCTAGTCAGACTTTAGTCTCACTAGCACACCTTCAGGGCTAATAGGCAACCCGATTTCCTTCCCATGCCAGCCCTACACCCAATGAAAGAACCTAAGGATGTGTCTACATTAACTTAACCAGGAATGTTATTTCACAACACTGGGAAGGAACCTAATCTTCCCCACCCCCCACCACTACCCACCTTTCCACAGTGGTTTCCTAAATAGTTAGGTAATGATGGTCATGACACGTTTATAGTTACTGAAAAAAATAACTCCCTTTGGCAGGATGAACCATAAGGCTGAAAATGAGCGATTCATTGGTACAGTGTGGCCCCTTAAATTTTGCCCCAGTTTGGGCCACACACTCCTCTAGTGAAAAGTAGGTATGAGGTGGTAACTTGAGGATAGGAGGTTCCCCCACCTCTTCCTGTTAGAGAGAAAAGCAAAACAGCTGCTTAGCCTTTCCTGTTGGTGATTTCCCTAGACTATTCTCTGGGGCTTGGGGTGATGTAAAGAAAATAAAAAAAAACCCACTGGTGCTTTTTATTTATTTTTAAAAAGTGTTTTTTATATGTAGCAATTCCACCTGCCTTCCCTCCCCCACTATGTTTACACTTTGTTTCCTGGGGAGGGTGGGAGAGAAGGACCAGGCAGCTCTCTAGAATCTAAGTGAGAAAGCAGGAAGTTTTGATTTTAGCTTCCCGATTGGGGGAAGGCATCCACCCCAGGCCAATGTTTGCTTGGAGCTAGTAGGAAGAGAGATGTCAACCCTATTGCCTTTTCCTTCTGGTATCAATTTAATTGAGTTTCTCTCTGACTCTACCATCTCTGGAAGCTCCTGGTCTCAAGCTGCCCTGGTCCCAGCCCTATGGAACAGATAGGGATTCATGGCATATTCCCCTTCCTCCTATGAATCATCAATTGATATGCCCATCACCACTTTGTTTATGATTTTTCTAACCATACCATTCTCTCCTATGACTCCACCAGGATATGGTAAGGAAAATTTTGGGCATGAAAGAAGGCATCACCATCACCCAGTCTGCTTTGCCTTCACCATCATTGCTAGCAGTCTCATGGGGTTACATTGTAGGTGAGAGCAATCATAATAGAGAATGAAGGAGATGATATAAATCACCAGAGACCCCACCAAGCTGTGCTGATGGTGTAGCAGAGGCCTTGTATTCCTGGGTTCTCAGGGGCAGAAAGAGTCATGGAGTAGCTGGCTGCTAGTCTAGAGCAGTGGTTCTCAACCTGTGGGTCCCAACCCCTTTGGGGGTCGAACAACCTTTTCACAGGGCTCGCCTAAGACCATCGGAAAACACATATTTCTGATGGTTCCGAAAAACACATATTTCTGATGGTCCTAGGAACCGAGACACCACTCCTCTATCCGTCTCCAGGCGGGTCCACTCACATGCAGATACACCCACATACAAGTATTAAAGTGTCAAGGCATTAGGAAGGTTGAAAACCACTGGTCTAGAGGGCATTCTGTAGTTTTGAATTCTCCTACTCCAGACCCAACTCAGTGACTACAGGTTACTGGTCCTGGCTGGTGCTTACCTATACTTTTGAGCATCTCTGCATTCACTCCCATGCTCTTACAGATGTAGCTCTGGCTGGATGTACAGTCAGGCATCTGTGGGCTTTCATTCTTGTCTTCTCGATTTGTGGCAGTACCAGAGCCTCAGTGCTCCACACCATTGCTTCAGCTTCCATATTGCAGTGGCTGCCCGTAGTAATGTGTGGTTGGAGGGGACAGGGAAGGCAGGGAATTGGCCTCCTTCTATTCCTGACAGTTTGTGAATTCCATGGTGTGCCATAGCCTCGGAAGCCCCTGCCTCTCCATCAACATCTTCCTCAGCCCCACTGAAAAGCCAAGGGCAGAGGCAGAATGAACTGGCCTGTTCCGGAAGTGTCACTCATTTGACAGAGAGAACCTGACCCCCAAATCCCCTGACCCAGAAACCTCCCCTTCACCTTGCCTCTCTGTGGTGCCATCTGGTTCTCTAGCTCCATCTCACCATTTCCATTTGTAGGGTAGGCCCTGACATGGTGCTAGCCCCACGCCAATCAGTATTGGTCCCCTCTACATTACTTCCTGGTGCTCTGGAGCCACTTAAGTTTCCCTTAATCATGATGTTTGAGAAGGATGGAAGAGGAGCTCAGGCCTGCCTGGCCCATGTGGACAAAATGACGGAATCTCTCTCCCTTGTGTTTTCTATCTGGCTATGTACCTTATGTAGAATTAGTTTGCTCTGATCCCCTGTATTTCTATCCCTTCATAGCAGTATTCAAACCCCTTTCACTTTTATGCTTTACCTCACTCTTGTGTTCACTTTTACACAATTAATAAAGTCTACCCAGCTCCTATTGTCTGGACTGGGCAGAAACCAGGACCTAACAACCTTGCCACTTTTTCTTTCTGAATTTTCTGAGTCTCTACCCTTTACTATCAACTCTGTACCACTCTGCCCCATCAGCTCCATCCCTAGGAAGAGGGTGGGAGGAAAGGCATGTGTCTATTAAAATGAAGAAGGGAGGCGGGGGGAGAACCAGTGGTATAGGATTAAAATCTTCCATCTCTAGGATGCTGAAAGTTTACATTTCAGTTCAATGTCCTTCACCTCTCCTCAGACAACCTGTGTTTTTCAACCCTCATATGTTAACAGATCTGCTACTCCACCCAAAAATGCTTCTTTTTCTCTCCTATGCACAGTCTGCAGGGTTCTGATGAACCTTCCCATGCCCAAGTAGGAAAGGGCAGGGTTGAGGGAGGCCAAGGGTTTGTCTGCTGGGCCTGTTCTCTGGGAGACATTCCAGAACCCAATTTTCCTGTCCCATTGAACAACAGTTTCTATCTTACACAGAAGAGAAAGGAAGCTTTTTCTCTGAGGTGAATTACACTTGTTGGCTATTACACATAGATCCCCAAATAAATCGGTAACGGTGAAGGAGAGTCAAAGGTAGCTTCATGGAGACAATGCAGTAATAGACTTGGGAAATTACAGAATTATTGTACCCTGGATCCTTCCTCCCAGCCACTCCCTCATCTCCCTTTATCATTACCCTCCTCCAACCTATACCATCATCATATGCAAAACAAAATCCAAAATCCATTTAAATAAGACTTTCCAAATTGGTTTAAAAAAATTTTTTTAAACCTGTGTTTCCTTATTTTACCCAGACTGCTGGAGTACGGCAGACACCCAGAGGCCCAATCTCACTATGATTGGCATAGGAGGTTTGACCCACTCCATTTTCCAATCTGAACGTATTCTCTCCTCCTTAGGCAGTCTGGTGACACCCCAGCTCCCAAGGGATATAGGTGCCAGATTTAGAGTGTACATCCAGTGAATTGGTTTAACCTGCTGCATCTCAGAACTCCTGAGTTCAACTGAATTGCTAGAATCAGCCTACCCAGGAGCAGGAAATACAGGCGTACACCACCATGCCCTACACCAGACTGGTTTTTAAAAAAAAGAGAGAGAGGGAGTTGGCCTGCCAAAATATTTGCCAGTTTTCAAGTTATGTTATCAGCCTCATCCCTCCAGATAAAAACAACTCCCTTAGCCTCTCTCTGCTGTACAAATCCCAGTTGAAAAGAATACACCTTGCCTGTAAGAGAGAAAAAGATAGCACCATCACCATGATTTTCATGAATTCCTGTGAAAAAAGGGAAATAGTTTAGACCTCATTAATTCCAATGTGTTTGTTGGGGAGAAGGGGAAAATGGAGATTAAGGACCTACTTGAATTAAGAGATAGCCTGAATTCAAAGATAATTTTTAAAGAAATTAAGTTTTATTACTTTCAGTTACACACAGTGATTCCAGAGAACTTCTAAGCACTTGTTAAGTAAGTAAAGGTCCTGCTGAGAATGTTTTCATACAAAGATAAGATATACGTAATTGGCACACTAATTATTTGCATGTAAATGAATGCTGCCCAAGTACTGAAGACATGTTAATTGCTCAAACAGGTTAATCATTCCCCTTACAATCTTGTTTACTCTGTGAGTTGGCTTGGCAGGACTTTCTTCACCAATGGATGCAAAGGCAAATTTTGGTCTAATCCCTTGGGATGATCATAGATTAGAAATTAATTGAGTATCCAGATTCCTCTTAAACTCCGTATCTGGACTTTTTAGGTTCAGATCACTATTTTATCAATCACTCATTTACATTACTTATTTTAAATGGTGGTGGGTTGGGATGGGAGTGAGTTTCCTATTTTATAATAGAATAGGCTGGAGCATTTACTTCAGCCTCCTCCCTCAGTCTGGTACTCACACCCTGCCATCGTATAACACTGGCTAAACCAGGCAGCATCTTCCCTTCTCTTGTTCCAATCAAAACATTGTCATCAGATGAACAGTAGTGATAGAGAGGCCTAGGTTAATGCCAGACACAGAGGAAACCTCTGAATGGGGCCATAACTGTGACATCCTGGACTTCCCCAATGCTTGCCATATAGGGGAGTGGCCGGAGCTGGAATCCCTGAAGACAGTAACTGGCAGATTATGGTGACAGATGACCTCAGAGCAGCTGGAGAAATAACTTTCCAAGCCTATCCCTAAACAAACTCAAGGAACACTTATCTGGACTTTCATCCAACTCCCAGATGGAGAGTGTTGAAAACAATGAGCTAGCGGGAAAGGCAAGGAATCTCAGGATTTGAGTGCAATGACCCTTATGCTTATGTTCTTTCTGGAAAACAGCTTCTGGAACCCATAGGCCTTATTAAGTTCACCCATTCACTGTCGGGGGTGGGGTAGATGACCAGAAGGTCTCTCTTCCATGAACTAAACCAACATTCTTTTCTTTGGAATTGTTAAACTCTGACCCTAGGACCACTTAGATGCCCTTCTACCACTTCAGTGCCTTCTGATTGAAGATACATACACTTACTTGACAGCAAAGTCAAGTTAAAAAGAAGGAAGGAAGGAGAAGGATCCCTTGGAGAGATAGAGACAGAGACAGGAAGGGAGGGAGAGAGAGAAAGAGAGACAGCGACAGAAAGAAAGAAAGAAAGAAAGAAAGAAAGAAAGAAAGAAAGAAAGAAAGAAAGAGGAAGGAAGGAAGAAAGAAAGGAAGAAAGAAAGAGAGAGAGAGAAAGGAAAGAGGGAGGAAGGAAAGAGGGAGGAAGGAAGGAAGGAAGGAAGGAAGGAGGAAAGGAAGGAAGGAAATCAGGCTATTGCTAGAAACATGAGGTTACAGGTCCCATTCCTGCAATTCTTTATCATACCAAAAAAAAAGCAAAGCAGCCCGATCTCCTCTAGCAGGAGCAATTTATTAGCAGTAAGGAAAAGCCACACTTCCATTATATAATCAGTAAACAAATTCTAAAACTATTATGTAAGAGGTCTTATAGAAAGGTGGTCTGGTGTTTCTGGACTTGGAATCAGAAGATGTAGGTTTAAGTCTTAACTTTGCCATTAACTCACTGTGTGACCTCAGGCAAAAAGTCACTATCCTTATATGTCTTTCTTGGTCCTAGGACTACCTAGGATTATGGTTTCATCTACCTCTTCTAGCTTCAATTCATCTTACAGATGAAATAGACCCCATTGCTGCTTGCTCTCCTGACACCTGAAATAGTCCAATGAGGGTCACCCAATTGATGGAATTACCTTAAATTAAGAAAGAAGACTCTTCTGCTTCTGAGAGAGGTGGATGGCAAAAGAAAATATTCCTTCTCCCCTGTGGGCCTTGATTTCCTCACATGTAAAATGAGGAGGCTGGATCTGAGAGTTGGGAAGGGCCTTGAAATTCTATGATTTCTCTGAGATCCTGCGAGTGGTAGCTACCATCACCTGTCTTAGCTACATTATCACATGTGAGCTTGACCTCCCATTGTTAACCATGTCCTCCTGATGGAAAGGATGCCAAACTCTGAAAGGGACCTTTGGGGAAAGGGAGGTTTAAGCCATGATGGCTCTGATCCTGGGGGGGAGATGAAAACAAGGTGATCCTGGGGATGGGATGAAAACAAGATGTTAGTCAAAGAAATTCTTCTGTATCTGATAGGATGTTTGTAATTTCAGAATTGGAGGTTCCCAATGCTACCACCAATGGAAAACCTGCTTTTAAGCTCACTACTGCCATCACTCTGGCAATCCATCTTCCCAGATGGCACTGACCTCAAGTAGTTGCCTAACAATGTAATGTTGATGATTAAGCTACTCAGTCCAAGAAAGTTGCCTTTTGGGGAGGGAAAAGTCATCTAGGAGCAAGGGAGAGGCAAGTAAAAGATCTAATTTTAAAGTGATGGGGAATTTTGTCACACAGAGTTTTCCAGTGAAAAGATCAACAGCTATCAAGAAAAATTATACGGTTGGCCCCTGGGGAAGAATATAAATCACATGGCTGCTTCTAGATATTTTTAGCCATGTGGTAGTTAGGAGTCAGACCCCAGGCTACTTCGTTCACAATCATCAGTATCCCAATAATTCTGCATTGCAGTAAGGAGCCTTCTGATGTGGACATCCTTGGCACCTTCACAACTTTAGGAATTGCAAAGGTAGTTTGCCCATAAGATAACGATTACCATGAACTAACTGGTGGAGAAGGAATTGTTCCCAAGTAGTATTCTTTATAAACATGTTTCCTGGAATCTTAAAAAGCATCTTTCTTCCTAGAACCTCAAAACACTTCTAGTAGCAGGTAACATGGAATAATGGGGAGAATGCTGCCTTTGTAGTCAGGTTTTAAGACCAACCTCTGCTTCAGATTATACATTTGACCTGGAACAAAGTCACTTAAAATCTCTCTGGGATTCAGTTACCTTATTTGAGAGGATGACTAGTCTCTAAAGTATTTTGCAGTTCTATCTATATCTACCCACTTAATTGTCCCCCACCTCTCTCCAAATGCAAGGGATTTTAGGAAGGCTGTGACTTGCCTGAAATCATATTGAATGAGGAAGGGAGGAAGGGAGGGAGGGATGGAGAGAGAAAGGAAGGGAGAGAGGGAGGGAAAGGGAAGGGAGAAGAAGGAAAGGAAAGAGGGAAGGAAGGGAAAGAGGAAAGGATGGGGAAAGAAGGAAGGGAGAGGGAGGAAAGGAAGGGGAAAAGTGCTTATTAAATATTTACTATGTGCCAAGAACAGTGTTATATGCTACAGATACAGATATAAAAGGAAACAAAATCAAGTCAATGAACACTGGAAGCAATGGTCTAATAGACCCTAAAGATTTCTGGGGCCTTGCCATTCCTTTCACCATAGAAACCTTAACACTTCCAAGCCTAAATTTTATGTGTTGTCTCCATGAATTAATATGAGCTTCATGAGCACAGGGATGGTCTTATTTTATCTATTTGTGTCCCCAACACTTATCATACACTTTAGCACACAATAATGCTTGATGAGTGCATTTTAATCCATTGACTATATGACATTGATGGTGGTGGTTTATTGTGGGGGTTTCTCCCCATTTTGTTGTGGTAGCCTTTGGGTATAATGAAGACTATATGTATGTATATATTTAAGTATCAGGTTTCATAGGATGTGAAGCTGGAAGGGAACTGAGACATCAACCAATTCCTCTCCTTCTTCTTAAAGATGAGAAATCTGAGACCCAGTGAAGTCCAATTATTTGCTCAAAGCCACAAGCAAGGCTGGAATTCCTAATTCCATTAGACTATGCTAGGGGAAGGAAAAGGTTAACAGTACAGCAGAACCAGACATAGGGAGGGAGGTAATCAGCCCCAGCAACAGATGGCCCACAGATCAGCTCTAGCTCAGGAATACAAAACAGATTATCAAAAAATAGAAAACAGAGTGGAGATGCATCAGCCTAGGCTTCGTCCAGGTAGCACCCCCACACAGCCTGCCTCTGCATGCCAGGGGTGAAGGACCAGGTGGCTAGACAGGAATCTGATTCTCTGGCGGTTGTAACAGAAATGAGAAAGGGGCTACCCCACAGCCAGGAGGTTGCCACCCCCCCATAAATGACTTCCCTCAGCCCAGTCCTCTCACCATCCTCAAAGCCACAAGTAAAACTGAGAAATGCCAGGATGGGGAGCAGATGGAGTGAATAGCAGCAGTTCTCAACCTGTGGGTTATGTTCAGTTTGTAACAATGAAAATACATGCTGCATATCAGATACTTACGATTCCTAACAGTAGCAAAATTACAGTTATGAAATAGCAACGAAAATAATTTTATGGTTGGGGGTCACCACAACATGAGGAACTGTATTAAAGGGTCGCGGCATTCGGAAGGTTGAGAAGGAGGATCTGGAAGAGGAGGATCAGATTGGTCTCTGCAGGGTACAACATAGCTTCTGATCAGCTGCTCCACAGAGGACTTCCTAGTCTTGGGTTTTTGCCTTAAGGCTTAGTTCTAGTGCTTGAGACTCCAATCCCAGACTCCAATGCTTTCTCTATGCCTAGAGGCAGCCATGTGGGACAGTGGATAGAGCAGGGGGCCTGGAGCCACGAAAATCGGAGTTCAAACAGTCTGACGTTTACTGTGTGACCTCAGGCAAGTCATATAACCCGTTACCTCCACTGTAAAATGGTGATAACACACTCTAGTTCCAAAGGCTGTCATGAGAATCAAATGAAATATTTTGAAAGCATTTATCAGTGCCTGGTACATAGTAGGTGCTTAGTAAATGATAATTTTCTTCCTTCCCTAGTCTCTTCTCAGATTTTTTACTCCTAATCTCACCTCCACGTATACAAATGAGTTCTGAGCCAATCCAGTCAAAAACTGGTGTGGCTGTGCTATGCCCTCCTGAATCCCAAGGAAATAAGAACAGAAAAAAAAAAAAAGACAAACCTTTATTTCAGAAAAAAAATTAAATTAGCATGAAAAATTTCCTATTTCACTTTTCAAAACAGAAACAAGCCAGAGACCAAAGGATTCTCTAGTAAACCTTCCCAGGGTGGGGCCATGGTACTTCCCAACAGGGGAGAACAGGGCCAGGGGCAGCTGTGGAACAAATGGGGAGATGTCCTGAGGCTCTGTAAGGATGGACCCAGGAGAAGCAAACACAGTAGAAGGGGGTGCTAAAAAGCAGGTGGTGGGAATCAGGCAAAGAGAGGCCCCAAACCTGAGGCAAGCCATTGTTTATGTAAAGGAAGTGGAACTAAGGGGTCCATTAAGCTTTTTAAAAAAATAACAGAATATTTCAAGCAGGGCCTTTGGCTTTCCTTTTAAGAAAATTCTTCTGATGAGCATGAGGCGGCTTATCAGTGACTCTTCAGGCCCACTTGAGGCGGCTTGGAAAAATACAAAGGCAACTCAGACCCAATGGGGATAGAAGTATCTTCAGAATCTGCCTTAAAGTTAGGGGGAGTATAAAGGGAAGGCTTGCCAGGAGGAAGACCATGGGGACACATTCCTAAAAGTGAGAGATTAAGGCACAGAGAAGTGACAATCAGGGCAGGGCAAGAACATGAAGGTTCCAGCGAGACGCCCCCACGCACACATATCCCTTCCCCATTCCTACCCCCACTACTGGAGAGTCAGGCAGGGGCTTTATGTTGGATGCGGCATGGCCAGGGGACTAGTGTGCTCTATGATTCATTCCCACCCAACTGGCTTCACTGCCATCCCTTAGTTCTCCAACCAAATCGTTCCACTGAGAATAGATGCTTTCCAGATAATGCCTCCCAAACACCAGTTTCTCAAGGAGGGCCTAGGGCATCAGAAAAGCAGGAATCAGCTCCTTGGGAGTAATGAGAAAGGAGAAGCTCCTTCCTCAAGGATTTTAAGCTTCAGCAGAGACAGCCCTCAAGTGAATGACAGCAGCAATACAGAGACTGTTTCCCACTGAAACCACCACCCGGGACCAACTTCAGATACCATCAGGCCAGAAGAACATTTCCTTCAGACCCAATTTCTTCATCTGACAAGATACTCAGCAATTCTGACACCACCTCCCCCACTCCTGCAGCTTCTACCTTCCCCAAACTGACACTCAGAAAGGCCAACTTCTCTTATGCAAGGGTGTAGGGGTGAACCCAAGAGAAATACATTAGGGCCATGTCTTGGCTTCAGGAGTGGGGGCTGTGGAATGAGGCAAGTCAGATCATCTTGGATCAACAGGCCCTCTTGATCTTGCTGTTCCAGGCTGAGGGGTCCACTTTGCTCACAAGGGCCAAGCTGGATGAACACAATTCTGTGGCAACCTACACGTAAGGTAGCTGGGGAGAGGGGGAAAGAGGAGAGGGGAGGGGAGAAGGGACTCTACAGCAAGCAGATCACTTAGAAGTCTACTAACTTCACCTGCTCATATTCGACCCCCCCTAGGAGGGGCAATCAATGCTGCACCCGCTCTTGCAGCTTACCAGAACACCAAGGGAAAAAAAACTATACATTATATACAGTAGCTGTATAAAGGCTAGACCAGATGGGCAGGGGGCAGGGAGGCTAGTGGGCAACCTGCTTGACAGGAGGGGCAATCAGCTCGACAGTGGCTGCAATGGGGAGTCAATAAGCTGCAGCCTGAAAGCAAATAACCAATGAGATCAAAAACTCCCGCAACCCTGGTAATTAAAAATCAAGGGGGAGGCGCTGGATACATGGTAGGAAGGGGAGCCCCCCTCCTGCCTCTCCCAGGGCCACTGCGTGTGAGGCACAGGATTAGGAAGAGGTTGGGGCGGGAGCAGAGCAGGGGCATCATGGGCGGGGGAGAGGGAAAGAGGAAATCCAACTTCAAAGGAGAAGGGGAGGGTGAAAGGAGGGGTGGGGGAGGGAAATTCCTTGGGTGTAAGTTTCCAGAAGCTTGGGATTTCCACAGTCTCTGATCCAATGAGCTCTTCTGGAGGATAAGCCCCCCGTCCCCTAAGAGCCCCATCATGGGGCGGTGACCTCCATCCCAAAGCTGGCCAACAGGCAGAGGTGGTCTGAAGAACAGAAGGGGTTGGGTAAGCCATTGGCAGCCCAAAGGACATCTTCAGAGAGGAGGGAGAGACGGCCAAGCAGCTTGAGGGCTCCGTCCCGGTATAGCCTGCGACCTGGGTTGGGAAAGGGAACCAGTATAAGGCACCTGAAGATATAAATCTACATGCATCTGCCAGCCCCCAAAGTCAGTGTGGGCATAACGAGGTTAGAGAAAGTATTTAGCATTCATGGTCACACAAATGGTGACAAGGCCATGTATTTTTTGTGGGAACATATTAAACTTAAAGGGGGTAGAATAGGGGTGGCTAGGTGGCACAATGAATAGAGCACCGGCCCTGGAATCAGGAAGACTTGAGTTCAAATTCGACCTCAGACACTTAACACAAAAACTAGCCATGTGACCTTGGGCAAGTCACTTAATCCCAACTGCCCTTCCAAAAAAAAAGCAAAAAAAAAAAAAGGGGGGGGGGTAGAATATCTTTCACAGATTATGTACACTTTCATACTCATCCCCTTCTTTTCTTTCTCCTATTTCTGGGCCACAAGACATAAAGGCCCTGCCCCCCACCTGTCCAAAGGTGACAGTGGAGGAAGAGTGTAGAGTAAAGTAGAGAGATCTAGGCAACAGAAAAATCAGTTCACTTGTCTGGGTCTTAGTCTCCTCACTTCCATGCTGTTCCCAGCAGCTGTGCTACCTGGGAGGCCATTGAGCCCAGCCCCTTCATTTTATATCACGAGGATCAAGTGAGATAATGCATCTAAGAGTACCTTCAAAATTATAACTCTAAAGAAACAGAAAGCAGCATCACAATAAATTCCCATTTCTGTACTGTTTGAAGGTTTACAAATCCAATGAGGCAGGCCATTTAAGCACTATTATGACTGTTGTTTCCATTTTGCAAATGGGGATGCTAAGGCTCACAGTAGTTAGGTGACTCGCCAAAAGTCCACCTGCCACAGAGTATCAGATCTACAGGTCTCAAATCTGGGTCTTCTGATTCAAAATACCATCAGTATTTGTTTCCACAGCATTACGCAGGGAGGCCAGGGTGAAATCCTCTCTTGACAAGAACCCCCTGCTAGTTCCATGTACTCCTAGCCTTCTGTATCCCAGACTACTCTGACAAGTGGCTGACGCCCAATCCACTGTGGCCAGGGGCAGCAGTCAAGACCTCAGGGCACCCATAGCCCACCAGACTCACTTGCTCTGTGTCCATTTTCACAGGGTTCAGCCGAGAAGAAAATGTAATCCACTGTTGCTCCAAGGCCCAAGGGCATTGTGGTGACCTCTGGGCGGCCTTGCTGGGGTAGGAAGTGGCTATAAACTGAAGTCAGGTTGAGGCTGTGCTGGATGGTGCCTGGAGACCTGGGGAAGGTGACAAGGAAGGGACAAAACAGGATGAGATGCCTCAGGTGGCAATCCCACCCACTCCCACTAACTTTACTTTAAAAAAGCCTCATGGAATTTAGCCTAGCCTTATCCTTGGTAAATTCCCACACAGAAAAACATGAAGCTGATAACTCAGTGATCACTGAGCCAAGATGAAAAAGATGGATGGCAGGTTCAGCTCCACCTGTGTGCAGTGAGAGAGAAGAGCTGAGAATATGTGTTGGTCCTTGACCCAGCCCAAGGTGTAAAACTTCCCTTAGCCCTTCAACTCCACAGTAAGGGACATTCACAGGAAGGCTGACAGGAGTGACTTTTGACCAATATAAATTTATAACTATCCCAGAGACAAACAAGGATGAGGGTGCAGGGGAGAACAGATGGAAAACCAGCCCGCCCTTAGGGCTGGCATTAACCAGCACTTTGAGGAAGGGCAAATCTTACTCATGGGGAGGGCAAGGAGAAGGCAGGGAGCAAGACACAGAAGGCTGGAGAAGGCTACCTGGGGAAGAAGGATTCTGGATCAGGTAGGTCCGCTTCAGGGACAGACTGGGACCAGCCAGCAGGACGCTCTATGAAGGAGATAAGACAGAAGATTGAGAATCCCCAGAGCAATGGGCAATGGTCCAACCTCCTGTACTAAAACTCCTCTGAAAACCCCACTTGGTATTCAGGAGCCTAGGGAAAGGAATAAGGAAAAGTTAGAAGGGATAGGAGAGGGGACCTTTACAAGCAAAGGCTGACCCTCCCCTCCCCAGGCTACAATAATTCTCATTGCTTTTTTTTTTTTTTTTAGCTCAGTTCTATAACTTCCTTGGTTAGGGAACTCCCAGCGAAGACATGCTGGCAATGATTCTGCAATTTATGAGCTGAGAGCATTTGCTGGTCACAAAGCCAGTCTGTGTTGGAAGCACAGGCCTTCTTGTCTCAGAGACCAAGCTGCCTTACTGTCGATATTGTCATCCATTAAGAATGCCATGTTGCCTTTAGAGAACACCTGAAATAAGGGGCAAAGCACTATCACATGTACTATTTCAACTTTTTAGAAAGTATGGACTTTTCTTTTCATCCGTAGACATTCCCTCCTTCAACACAAATTCTGTAACTTAGGAAAGTTGCCTGAGAAGTGACCTGCCAATGGTCAATAAGCTAGCATTGATCTGAGATAAGACCTGGACTCTCCTGACTCCAAGGTTGGCCCTCTAGACACTCAGCAATGCTGCCTCTCCATTCACTTTATCCTCAGAATAACCCAGTGTTCAATCATTTCAGTTTTAAAGCTAAACATTTTGGGGTATAGGGGTGTGTGTGTGTGTGTGTGTGTGTGTGTGTGTGTGTTCAACCTTCAACATAACCACCATCGTTTTGTGGCACATTCTTCAACCAATTTTTAGTTGGTGCTCAGAAATTTCATGCATTGGATTTGTGAAAAGAAATAAAAACTAACCCAACAAATACATAAAACCTTTTAAGAATTAACCTTTTATAGCTTATATTTACAGTGTGCTTCTATCATTTTACATCGAAAGTTATTAAAGCTAAAAGTTGCACAGAGATGACCACCCTGCACTTATTCCCATAGATTTTTGTCTCCAAGAATTATAACCAATGAACTGAAAGGCCCAGGAAGCTGCGCCAGTGATGGATCTGAGAGGAAGGAAAAGGCTCTATGTCTATTACCTGGTCTAGCATCTGTCACTCCTTCAATCAGGACTAGTCCCACTGGCCGCTGGCAGGCACTGTCACAGAAGCGGAAACGAAGCAGGAAGTCCCGCCCATACTTTCGTCTCTCTATAGATACAGGACAAGTACTGGGTGAGAGGAAGAAGCAAAAAGCCCCAAATGATGGGGCTTCCCAGCCATGGTGCAGCATCCAGCCCAGGGACATAGGGGAGAATACAGGCTTGACTCAAAGGACAAAGGGCTCCTCTGAGGCATGTATTTTAGATCTGTCCGTTTGAAAGCACTGAGAATGCAGAGAGAAAAATGAGAAATCAAGGAATATCCCAGGAGACCCCACAGCATGATATTCTTCCCATATTCCTGAAGAGACAGATCCAGCAGACCAGGATGGTGACTTACCTGATCTCTTGGGGTGACAGGGAGTAATGTACTGACAGCTGTCAGTGATGCCCAAGGAGCTAGGCCACAGTGGGGTCAGCAGCTTCCGCTGATAAAGCTGATGGGAGAAGTCTTCCTGCCCAGACACCTGCAGGGAAACAGCAGGCCAAAGGTAAAGAAACAGAGACGGAAATGGGAAAGGGTGATATAACAGCTGGTAAATACACACAAACCCATAAATGCTATGGGTTCTGCATAAGCCTCCCTGTGAGGTTACAAAATACAGCTCTAATTGAGTTCATTAAACATACCATTCTTCCCCTGGAAACATCTGCTTGTGTCCAGGAGAAAGGAAGGAAGGGAAGACAAAGCCTGAACTTGAGGGCACACAGCCTCTGAAGTTTCACCTCTGGATAAACTCTCACTCAACTTCACAATGAGTTGCAATGCTCCACAGGGTCTTGGTCTGGCCATTTTAAGTTGCAGCACCAAAAAATTATTTAAAAGCAAGGCCCTGACCAGCAACCTGTTTTATCCCAGATCATGATCCTATGGTCACCTAGGCCTGCTGCTAGAGAACTGTATGACAAATGAAACAAAGAATCCATAGTAATGCTATACCTTCCTGAGGCTAAAGCCCTGTGTACTTGATTCCACCCTGTCTTATTCCCATAGATTTTTGTCTCCAAGAATTATGACCAACTGAAGGGACCAGGAAGCCTTCCCACTGACAGATCTTAGAAGGAAGTAAAGTCTCCATAGGTATTACCTGGTCTAGGTAATAATGGTTATCAAAACATCTTTTAGTGAACAGAACAAGAATACATAGGGTGCTACATGGGAAGCATTTCCTTACTTTAATCAATCTCACATTTCCAATAAATGCAGCAAATGCAACAAATGCCCCTTGATCCTTCTGTATGTACTGACTTAGTTTAAGACAACAAACTCCTCAAAATATTAATTCTCAGCAAGTTCATCATCAAGCAAGAAGCTCAATGTTATTGCTTAATAAAAATTTAAGGAACCTAATTACAATAAAATCTCAGTAAGCTCTATCAACACTATGAATTCTCTTCTCCTTCCTCCCACTCTGCTCCACCAAAGACACCCATTATGTTATATCAGAAGAGACAGAGAAAGCTTAAGTGTCCTGCCTAGGATTCCAATGAGCCAGCATCACTCAAGAGGTCGATTCACACTTCCCACCCAGGCACAGACCACTCAGCCAGTTCCACTGGCATTCCTTTTGGTTCACTTTCTGGAGGGGTCAAACAAGGCAGAGTTTCAATGAATGGAATGAAGGCACAAAGCCTGTTAAGCAAGGCCAGGGCTCCTTTCAAAGACTGACCAGCTCTCTGAAGGCAGAACAAGAAAGCTACAGCAAGAAGGATTTAGGTCATACTATGGAAACAGTCTGATATAAAAGAAAGAATCCTAAATATAAAAGTCCAGAGTTCTTTGTCCCAATGTTGCTACTGTCTGGCTGTATGACCATCAACAAGCCACTCCACCTATCTAGGCCTCAGTCTGCTCATCTGTAAGCAGCAGTGCTTAATCTTCTTTCTATCATGGATCCCCTTTGGCAATCTGGTAAAGACTGTGGACCGCTTCTCAGAATCGTGTTTTTAAAGACATAGAATATGTAGGAATATGGAGTAGAACTGGAATAGGAATATATATTGGAAACCAGTTAAATAGAAATTTGATTATCAAAACACCTCTTAAAAGCAAGTTCACAGCCCCATAGGAACACATGATTTCTCAGGTTCCTTCCAGCTGTTCTATGTATCTCAGGAAGTATTTCCTGACAGTGAAGAGTTTTGACCTCCATGGGGGTAAAGCTCCCAAAGCTGAAAGCTATGTTCCTCTGAAGGCAATACCTGACACCTATTTAAGGCTGGTCTTGCTCAAATAAAGAGGACTGAACTAGTTAACTTCTAAAGATCCTTTCCACTCCTTCGACTATATGATTATGAAAAAGCATCTTTTCCAGAGTAGTCACAATAACAATGCTAAGAGCTAAATCCAAATTATAGGATAAGTATCAAAAAAGAAATCCAAGAATCATCTAGTCCTGGCCCATCTTTGTACCTTTAGCTGGTGACTAAAGCATCCCAGGTGGGTGACTGCCTCTTCTTAAAGAACTTTAGAACTGGAAGGGACTTTGGAGGCAGGAATCCCTTATACAACACATCTTTGATATTTATAGTAATCCATACATGTATATCTCTGGGCGGATAAGCTCATTGTCTAATTTCATGGCTGGAACTCGATAATTATCACCTTGAGCCAAAGTCTGCCTTTCTATAACTTCCACATATTGGTCCTAGTGTTGGTATCTGAACTAACACGGAATAAGTTAACTCCTAGTTCCAAACAAGATACCATGCTCCCCCTGAAATAGCCTCCCTATAGTTTTCTCTTCTCTAGACTCCTCCAGGTTCCTTGAAACCATTCCTCATATGATATGATTTCCAGACCCTCATCAATCTATTAACCCTCTAGCTTGTCCCACCAAAATTACCTTGAATTTACTTTGTCTATATATTTCACAAATACCTAGGTGTGTACATACTGTTTTCCTGACAGAATGTAAGCTCCTTGAGGGCAGGAACTGTTTCATTTTGTCTATGAATTTCCAGGGCCTAGGACAATGACTGGCATACAGAAGGTACTTAATAAATGACTGTTAATTGAATGAATCTCTCATAAAATGAGATATTCAAAATTTAATATGATGTTCTAAATGTGACCTAACTAATGCATCATTTCCTTCCATTCAATCTCTAAGGCCTGCTTCAGTCATCCTAGTTCAGTGTTTCAGCCCCTGGTGGTCTAGAAGTTCCTCCTCAGGCACAAAGAAAATCACCCCCATTTTAACCAAAGCCAGTTTCCTCATATTCTGCCCTTCAGGGGCAAAACTCAAGCAGCTTCCATATAAAAACCCCTTACAACTTTGATGGCAGTGATGGAACCATCCCACAGGTAACCTGCCTCTCCTCCCTGCTGTTCTCTATCTTGAAGCACCACTCTTTCCCCATCCCTGGCCACTAGGGTCAATAAACACTTTACCTTCCAAGCTGGCATGCCTTGGTACTGGAGCTGTCCACTTCTGATGAAGTTGTAGAGGGGTGAGTCAGGGACAGAGTTCAGGTCCCCACACAAGATGATGGGGCAGTAACTGCCATCTGCCAACCTTGCCACCTTATCCACTTCAGCCAGAAGGATGGCCACCTGGGCCAGCTTGACATCACCCCTTCGGGGGTTGTACAGGACATGTGTGTTGGCCACACACAGAGGACCCACGGTTATCTGCCCCAAGCTCTCTGGGACCAGTGGCTGTAGCAGCAGAACCAATCCCACATTATCCCGGTTAAGAAGCTCCAGGCCAGGCCGGAAATACTCCACAGGACTGGCACAAAGCAGTCGGAACCGGGTATGCTTGTAGCAAACAGCACAGCCATCCGTCTTACACCCAGTCCTCCTCTTGTAGAAACAAGTAAAGCCTGTGAGGGAAACCAAAACCAGTGAGAGGGGTCACAGATGTCACAGGCGAGGGTCCTCTCACTAATGATGCTGGTCTAAATAAAGCATCACAATACTTCCCCTACTCACCTCTGGGGTTTGTAGCCCTTGCCAATTTCTTACTTCTGCAAGGCTTTCTCTCTAGCTACATTCAGATGAATGAATGATAGGAAAGGGCAGGAGGGTAGAGAGGTGTGAGAATGGGTAAAGAACAGGAAGCCCTCCTTCACTGGGAATGAAAGGCTTACCCACAGGAGGAGGGAGCTCGCTCACTTTCAGCAGAGCAAAGGAATCCAGGATGCACTAAGGTCCAGAGAGGAAATGAGGGAGTCCCTCAGACAGAGGGAAGAGGGCAGAAGAACTTCAGAGACATCTCCATCCAAAAGCCCTTGAGCCAACAGCCCCCACAGGACTACATTACCCATCATCCGCAGAGTTGGCTCTAGTTGTTCCCAGTAGTGGTCTTCCTGAACCTCCTGGAGACAAAGAATCTGGGAAATCAACAAAGAGATCAATTACTCAGAGGACACAGGTATATGCAGAAAAGAAGGGGCCCCTACCTCCTGCTGGCAGGCAGAGTTCTGGGGACACTTCCACTCTAGGATGTGGCACTGAGACCAATGTGGAAGATGCCAGGGGAGTAACAGGGTGCACTTGAAGGCAACAAAATTCCCACAGTCACTGACCATTTCCCCTAAACCCCTATCAGTGAACCCCAGCCTAAAACAGAAGTCACCCAACACCCAAGGTCTGGATTTTCCTATTCCCTTAACAGCCTCAAACACCATCCTCACTCATAACCATACAAAGACTTTGTAGGCCTGGAATTCTCAAGAAGGTTTCTTTCAGGATTCTGCCTAACTAGCTTTGGGGAGAGAGTTGTCCTTCAATGTGATCCCAAATGCCTTGTAGGGATGGAATAAATGCAACTGTATTATGGTCATGGAAAAGTCCCAATGGGAGGCAGCCCAGTGCATTAGGGCACAATTCCCAACTCACGTCAGGATCCCAGTGCTGGAATTCCTGCACAAGGTTGGAGAATCGATAATTCCAGTTCAGAATGTCTGGATGGCAGTGCAGGTAGAGCTCAGAGCTCTGTTGGACCAGGTCCTGGGCCAGGATATTATATGACATGACAGTAAACTGGAACTGAGGAGCCTCCCCCGAGTCCAGGCCCTGAGGATCCAGCTGGACAGAGAGATCCTCCCATTCTCGCCACAAGATTTCTATAGACAGGAGACAGACCCAAGGAAATTGTGTGTCACTGGGCACTGGGGGAGGGGAGGTCTCCTCCTTCCCCTCATGGCTTCCCACCTTGCCTTCCCAGTGATCCCTATTTCCAAGCCCATCCAGTTGTTCATGGCCTTGCTTTTCTTCCTTTATCCTGGGACCCCAAACGCTCTACCTGGTAATCTAAAATTTTTGCACAGAAATTTCCTACTCTTACACTTAAGCTCCTTCAGGTTAAGAATTGTCATCTTCTTTGTATCCCCACTGCCTATCCTCACTATACCTTACACACAGTGGGCATCTAATAAATGTTGAACTGAATGACCACCTCTGTCAATGTGAGGCATCTTTACGAGGGTACTGTTCACAGACATTTATTTTCATTGGCATGGTACCTTCCAGAGAGGAGGTGCTTAAGAAATGCTCACTGATTTACGACCAATTGGACATAGGCACACACTGATGAGGTCAAGTCAAACTGATGTTAAAGGTCTTTCTGTTATGACCTCAGCCCCAGGCTTGGCTCATTCTCCTTTGTTTAAAATTGGCAGCTTAGCAGTGAAGAAAATGGAGGGTTGGAATCCACCACTCATCTACTCTCCTCAATTTTCTTGTACAACATGGTCTAATGGAAAAAGCCCTGGACGGAAGAGACTCAGGTTCTGCTCCAAGCTCTTTCATTAACTAGCTGCAAGACCACTAGCAACTCATCTTCTTTACTTTATGAAATGAGAGTTGGGCAAGATAAACTCTAGAGTTTCCTTCCAGTTCTAACATTCCATGATTCTATAAACAACATATGTCAGAGGCAAAGGAGTCCCTTGCAATCCTAAACAACTTTGCAGCTTGTGCTCTGTCCCATAGTAAGACTGCCTTCCAATCTACCCCCTTCCCTGCCGCCATCCTTTGGTTCAGCCATTACTCACCATGATAAGGTATTTCAACTGGAGGAGGCTGCAATTGACCAAGACCCTCAAAGGGCCAGACTGGTGCCTCTTCCTCGGGCACTGACTCTGGTGCTATGCTCCAAGCCACTACTGCAGGGTCCTCTTCCCACCGCTCTGTGGCGAGGGTGCCCATAGGCAGGACAGCACAATCTGCAAACTGGGGTCCTGCCTGCACTGGGACAGCAGTCCACACTGTACCATCCACACCTTCCAGCTGCTCCTCTCCTGGGATCCCAGCCAAATCAGAGAAGGGCTCCTCCAGGATCTCTGTAGCCCGCAAGTCACTCAGCTGAACATTGGACCATTTGTCCTCTGAAGCAGCATCCTGCTGCTCTTCAGGGCTTGCCATCAAGAGAGCCAAGCTGCCCGAGGCCAGCCCCTTCTCTAGAGGAGGCCCCTCATTGACAGATGTGGGCAGCCTGCTAGACCCTTCCTCTCGCCACTGATGCAGCAAGCCTTCCCGTTCCTCCTGGTCTAGACCCCGAGGGGCCATGGCAAAGCCGCCCTCCACCTGGGGGGACGAGCTCTTTGCCAGGAGAGCATTTTTCCGACACGTGAAGAAAGCATCTGTTAGAAAAGTCAACACATTAGGTTACAGGGTAATTATCAATGCTCTACTACATTCTTCTCCCCAAATGGACTCTAAACTCCTGAAGGACAAGCATCATTTATAATGCTTTACTTGCCAACAATTAAGCAAATGAAAAAGAATGCTGTGAAATTATAATGACCAAGTTTTGCCCCAGTGAAGACATATGAGAAGTCCCTCCACTGTTGCCAGTGTAGAACCATGGGTCCCAACAAGGAAGCAAGAAAGTTTACTATGGAAGATTAAGGCAGGCCATCTGGCCAAACCTAATGCATCCTCTTTTTTGTGCTCTCTTAACAACCAAAGATGACAAAATACTACAGCAACTTGCAGAGAGTTTCAGGAAAAACAAGTTTTAAATACAAGTTTAAAATAAATACAACCAGCATTTATCGATCACTTGCTATGGCAGAGGTTCTTAACCTTCTTTGTCATGGTCCCTTTGGCAGGTGAAGCCTAAGGACCCCTTCTTAGAGTAATGCTTTTAAATTAATAAAGTACACAAAAATTACAAAGGAAACTAATTGTACTGAAATAGTTATCAAAATACTGTTTTTAAAAGTTCACAGACCTGTGGGTATGGAACATTGCATAGAACGTCAGACTTTTTTCAGATATGTTGGCTAGTTTTACAGGACATTTTTTTTGCTTCCTATTTTTTATTTTTTATTATAAAGGATTGGTTCACTAGGAAAATAGAGGAGGAGGGATACAGCATGCAGGAAATATAAATGATGTAAAAATAAAACCAGAGTAGATGAATAAAAATGTATTTATAAAAATATTTCTACTATTGCCTCAGGTTCCTTATATAGTCCTAAGCACAGATACCAATAGTCCATTTATCCAGAGACCAGGGAGGTTTCTGGACACTTCAAGTTCTGAAATTAGGGGTACAGGAGAGTAGAATGAACACCAGAGAAAGGGTCTGGATCATAGAATCATAGATTTAAGAGCCAGGAAGTTCCTTAGTGCTCATCTAGTACAACCTTATAATTTTTCAGATGAAGAAACAGAGGCCCAGCTAGAAGTTAAGGTAAAACATTAGAAAGTAGCACAGCCCAACCAAGACTAAGGTCCTCTGACAGTGTTCTTTATACTGGTACCATGATGGAGACCTGGGTTTCAGTCCTAATATGACACCACTTATCCATATGACCTTGGGAATGTCAAGTCCCTTTTCTGGGCTTCACATTTCTCTTCTGTACAATGTGGGAATTGGCCTAGATGATCTCTTTCTTTTTGACTCTAAATTCTATGATTTTGTGTTTTGTATGACTTCACACATATAATGGGCATGTTGCCTATCTTCTCCATGGGTGTGCCAAGGGCTGGAGAGAGGGAAAGAATGAATATTAAAATAAAGCATAATTATTACAAATAAATAAATGAATTCTGGGATTTAAATAAACACAACTCAAGAGGAAAAGGCCGCTAAAAAGTCAGAATAGGTATCATGAAGCCTATTAACTAGAATTTATGTGTTTTATTCCACAGAAAATGCCCTAAGGCCCTCACTCAACACCTATTTATTATAATTACATTCAGGTCTAACAAGCTTGGTTATCTGGTTTCTCAGCCCACAACAGATCAAAAGAAGTGATAGCTGACAGCCTGAGAAGAGACATGAAAAAAAGTGGACAAAAGAGCTAAAATCACATAGTCTGGGACAAATTAAATTAGCCTAATGGGTCAATCTGTGACAGTATTACTATATTTTAATGTAGTACAATAAAGTGATATTTATAATCATGACCTTGAATCATCAAGCAAGGGTATCACAGTGTGTTCTATTTATGAAAGAAGGAAAGCACAGTATACATTTTAGAAAGCTTTCCTTCCATAATGACAAAAATTTTAAACATCTTGGCACCTCATGGGGTAAGCTATTATCTGGAAAACTTACCTATGTGGAAACAACTCCTTCCTTGATGACACCCATGCTCAGACAAATGAGACATTATGGTAGAGCAAATGCTCAATAAACATTGGTTTATTCATGAATTTACTATTATGCACCAAAGTACCTTAGAATTATTACCTCCCCAATTTGCAGAGGTAGGGCTCTATGGCTACAGAATATTGTACATACAAACACAATTGGTGTGTTCATTGGTTTTGTGGAACTGCTTTTGTTTCCAATTTTTTAAATCATTTAAAAAAGGAATAGCTAACTTGGGAATAGAGTGGGGGGGAGATATATTCAGCAGTGTAGGTGATGTAAAACTATCAACAAAAATAAGATTTTGCTTTAAAGTTTAGGTGCTCTGGGTAACTAGATGGCATAGTGAATAGAGAACTGGATTTGGAATCAGGAAGATTCATCTTCATGAGTCAGACACCTAGTTGTGTGACTCTAGGCAAGTCACTACATTCTGTTGCCTCAGTACCTCGTCTAGAGATGGAAATGGCAAAACATTCCAGTATGGGGTCACAAAGAGTTGGCCGTGATTGAACACCACCATCATAGAAGGTCTACAAAAACTCTCAAGGGAGAGAAGGGCAGTCTCAAACTGTATAAGGTTCTAAGGTCTGACAAAGTGGAGACAGGCAGTGCAAATGAAATCTGGAAGTTTAGGGGGAATGACCAAAAAACAAGCATTCCAGTTTCCATGAACAGTTTTTCCAAGTAATGCCTCTAAAAATAATCAAATAGGGATCATCTCCCATCCTAGTCTTTAGGAGGCTGAGTGTGGCTAAAATAGACGCAAAGATTCAATCTGAACCTCTGAGTTAAATGTAACCCAAGCCACTCACTGGTTGTGATATTAGGCAAATCCCTTTGCCTCCCTAGGCCGATACAAAGTGTCATTGGAGCAGGTTAGCCTAGGCAATCTCTAGGGTTCTTTTCAGGTGACAGTCTATGACTCCAAATGTTTCCATCCCTTGAAAATGAGGGCTATAAGGGACAGTGACACACAAGGAAGCCGTACAGCTTATGGTATACTGTCAAATGGATGTGATTTTATCAGAGGAAATGACATTCAAGAAGATGTATTACTATCCGTTTTGCTGCTGGAACTTAATGATCCCATATGACCTTTCCATTTGACTTGTAGCTAAAAACCTCTGCCCCATGGGGCAGATGGAGTTGTTTCCCCCATCAGAATATGAGGACCTTGGGATTGCTTTTCTCTATGAATCCCCAGTGCTTAGCATAAAGTTTTGCACATAGTAAGTGTTCAGTAAATACCTTTTTATTCATTCATACCACTAACCACCAGAATAAACATAAGGGGCTGAGAGGTGCTCAGGCTTATGGTTCTCAATACATAATCACTAGGCAAGACCTTGGCCCACAGACAGCTGTCTCCACCTAAGTAAAGACAATTGGCTCCTATCTCCCCCTTATTGTGCCCTTCCCCTCTAAGAGAAGGAAATATTTCTAAGTTCTTAGCATAGTGCCTAGCAGATAGTAGGCCCTCAATAAATGCTTTTTTCTTCCTCTCCTTTTTAGCCTGGAAAAAGGAGGAAGAAAACCTGCTAGCAAAGGTAGGCAGCCGAATCAGCTAGGGCTAAGGTCAACCTGAGGACATAAATAGAACCAATATTTATTAATCACTTATTATGGTGAAGGAAACTTTTTAATCTTTTTTGTGTCATGAGTCCCTTTGGCAGGTGAAGCCTATGGACCCCTTCTTAGATTAATGTTTTTATGTGAATAAAATCCATAAGATTACAAAAGAAACCAATACTGAGATAGTTATAAAAAATTTTTTTAAGTTCACAAGACACTCCGCACTATAATAACATTCAATGGAAAGAGCTGTTTTCACATATGTGAATTTTCCAGAATATAGGCTTAAATCCATTAGGTGCCCAAATTTTAAAAAATTTTAGTCGTCATGAAAGGTAAATTTCCTAAGATAGAGGGTGCCCTGAAAAGTATGCATGCAATTTAAATCTATTACAGCTCACTCTTAAAGTTTTAAAAAATTTTCCAAGATACTGGGTGCCACCAAAAGTCAGCTCTTATTTTAAATCTAGAAAGGCTCACTTTTAAAGCCTGAATCTTTGTAAAATTTCCAAAATCCAGGGGTACCTCCCAAAAGTCTGCATGCAGTGTAAATCCATTAAAGCTCACTCTTAAAGCTTTGGAAATTTTTCTAAGATACTGGGTACCCCCAAAAGTCTGCTTACAGTTCAAATCTATCCAGTTTAAGCTCACTGTTAAAGTTCTGGAAAAATTTCTAAGATACGGGGTGCCCCGGAAAGTATACATGCAGTTTAAACCTATTAAAGCTCGTTCTTAAAACTTTGGAAATTTTTCTAAGATAAAACATGCTCCCAAAAGTCTGCATGCAGTTTGAATCTATTAAATCTCACTCTTGAAACTCAAAGCTTTATTTAAAGCACTCAAGACTTTTGGTCTTTTTGGTGTACACGGTGCTTTGTCTTCTTAAATAAAGCTCATCTGAAAACCCTTGCTTAATGTCTAGAAGCCTGGGATGATAGGTTCGGTGTTATTTCCATCTGGTATAAAAAGTGATGTTGCTAATCACAGTCCCTCAGTCACTGACTGTTCTTTCTGACCTGTTTTTTCCTTGGGGGGCCGGAAGTTAGAACCAGGCAGCTCCAATTCCTCAGTATTGGCCCGGAGCCGCCCCCACCACCCAGACCGGGACACTTCTCCCAGCCCCTAGGCCCAAGTGCGCCCCGGGGCGGAGGCCCCCAGCCGTGACCCAGCAGAAGCAGCAGTTCCAGCCACGACGATCCCTCCGCCATGCGCCAGAGGGAAAGAGGCTGCGGTCACAGCACTCCAACCGCGGCGGACAGCTCCCGGCGCGCCGGGCCGGGATGGGGGCGGAGGCGGGCTTCCGAGGCAGAGGGGAGGGGTCTGCATGGGCGGCGCCGAGGGCGTGGGGTCCCGGGTACCTGAGAGAACGCGGCACAGGCGCGCCGCGGGCAGCAGCAAGTAGCACAGGCACGACCCGATCATCCCCGGCTGCGGGACTGGGTTGCCCGCCCTTCTACCGGGCCTCCCCGCAGCCGCCGCGCCCACGTGGTGCCGCCGCGGCCGCCGCCCGCCGCTCCCGCCGCTCCCCCTTCAACAACAACTTTATTGAGAGTGTGCGCACCCGGCGCGCGGAGACCACGGTTGTGCTCAGGTTTGCAAAACAACCGGCGGGCATCTGCCCCACCCCCACTCCTTTTGTCTGCTCCCTCCGGGAGGACGCCCCCTTGCCTATGATAGACCCTGTCTCAGCCTCGCTGGGGTGCTGCGGTTCCCAATCAATCAACCACCGACCGGCAGCCCCGCCCCCGCCTCCAAACGCAGGCCCCGACCCTCCCTTTTGCCTCGTCAGCCCAGAGCCTCCACACACGCCCCACTCTTTCCCTCCGCTGCACTAGGTGCGGCGCGCACATTTTACAGATGAGGAAACCGAGGTCTAGAAAGGTGAAGGGCTTTGCCCTCAGACATAGTTAATTGGCAGAGTGATAACAAATAACAATAACTAGCATTTATATGGCACTTTAAGGTTCATGAAATACCATTGACAGATGAGGAAACCAAGCCCAGAGAGGGGAGGGGATTTGGCCTCGTTAATTAACAGAATATATAATAATGACTGGCGTTTATAAGGAAGTTCACAGAATGCTTTGCAAATACCTCATTTTGTCCTCACAAAACCCCAGGATGTATATTCCGTTATTGATCCCCATTTTACAATTTAGGAAAAACTGAAGGTAGGGCCGTTGCCCAGGGTCCCACGAACTCGGGTCTTCCTGGCTCTAGCAGTGTGCCATTCCATGCACCACCAAACAGAAGCGGACTTTTAACTCACCCACCTCTTTTTCCCCTCCCCAAAGCCCCTGTGTTTTTCTCTTGGTCCCCCCCCCCCCCACCTCCAATCTCCTTCCACCTGGATTAGGACTTAGCCCCAGGGGTGAGGAACCTGCAGCCTCCAGGCCACAAGTGGGGTAGGCCCTTGGGTGCAGCCTTTTATCTGGTCGAAGGCTCCCGACCCCTGGAGGGTTAGGGTTAGAGTTCGAGGTATTTTGGGTTAGGGTCTGGGCAAAGTAGCAGTGTCATTTACCAAAGGGATGAGAAAGGGGTAACATACTAAATGCCGTGGTGTAATAAAGATTGCTGGATTTGGAGCAAAGGGGTCTAGGTTGAAACTGCTTTATCACCTGTGTGGCATTAAAAATACTTATTTAGATAAAGACATAAGTGTTAAACTTATTCAATTTGTGAATTTAATGAATCTGGGAAGAACAGATTAGTTTGTATGGGAGAGTCAGGATCCAAAATATCAAAGGCAGGTTAGAACCTTGAACTGAATTGTATAAGATGAAATTTAACAGAGATAAACTTAGAGCCTTACTCTTTATCACACACACACACAAATGAAAGGTGCACCTTTTTATATTGGGGTGGGGGGGCAGTCTATGAGTTTAAAAGCTTAAATGAGTAAGCACAAAAAAAGCTAATGCAACCTTAGGTCTCAGTAAGAAAGGCATCATGTCCAACAACAGGGAGGTATTAGTCTTACCATATTCTGCTCTTGGTCAAACTATATCTGGAGTGTTTTATATTCAGTTCTGGATGCTACATTGTAGAAAATATATTGAAATGCTAGAGTATATCCAGAAGAGAGCAGCCAGGATAGTAAAAGGCCTCACATGTTTACCAGCTGTGTGGTCTTGGACAAATCACTTAACCTCTGTCTGTCTGTGTTTCCTCAATTGTAAAAAAGAAGAATAGCACCTACTGTACGGGATGAGTGAAAACTTCTCAGGCAGTTTGGGATTGTTAACTTCCCTTTTCCTCTTCCATTGCTGCTGTCAATCACTTTCATTTCTTTATCTGCTTTCTTCCCCCCCACCCCTTTCGGGCCCCTCCTCCTAGCCAGTGGGAGTCAGGGACAGCCTAGGCTCACTCTCCCTCCCTTAGTCCTGAGACCTAAGTTGGCCTCTCAACCAATGAGAGAGGAGACAGTAGGGAGGAAGGCTTGACTACATTAGGGTATAAATTCTTGCACTGTCTTTTGTAACACACCTCTTCTCCATGATGAGTCATGGGGAAGACTGCCCTCTTCTCCCAGAGAAGAGAATAAACTCCTGTTCTTATCCCAAGAGATCTCTGTGTTTATTTTTTTGTTAAATTAAGGATGAGGGTTATTTTTCATCCCAAACACTCCCTCCCAGGATTTTATGAGGATCAAATGAGAATAATTGTAAAGTGCTTAGCACTGTGCCTGATACATAGTAGACATTTAATAAATGCTTGAAAGTTCCCTTCTTCCCTCCCACCCTCAAGTTCTCACAGTTTGAAGACTGGTCAAAGGAACAGGGGCATATTTACCCTGGAAAAGAGGAGACCTACAAAGGATAAAATAGTTACCTTTGAGTATGTGAAAGACTGCCATGGGGAAGAGATTAAACTTTCACTGTTTGGTCCCAAAGGGTAGAGCTAAGAGCACTGGGTGAATGTTGTAGAGAGGCCTATTTCAACTAAATATGAAGAGGATTTTTCTAAAAATTTGAGCTGTCTAAAACTGGGAAGGGCTGCCCTGGAAGAGTCTCTCTCCCTTACAGGTCTTCCATCCAAGGCTGGCTGACCACTTTGGTGGGCATGTTGTGGAGTAGATCCTTTTGTTCAGGTGGAGGTGAGATTATGTGGCCTCTGACATTCTGTAATTTTGTCATTAAGTAATTTTATTTGTTTGGGCTTCAATTTCCTCATCAATAAAACGATGGGTAAGGCTAAGTGACAGCAGTCTCTTTCTAGTTTTAAACTCGATAATCCCATAAATAAGAGGCTCTTAGTATTAAAAGCTATTTAAGTTCAATGTGTGGACTTCCTGACACCTTATTTTTCAGTTTCTCTTCAAGCTCATCTTACACACATCCTTTTCTCTTCCCTCCCTTCTCCCACCTCATGCTATAGAGCCAAAAAGTTCTGTTATGTTCCCTATCCCAGTACCCAATGTCCGGGCTGTGCAGTCTCCAATTTGTGGCTGGAGTCTCTGTTGTTCAGGAAAGCCCTCTGGGGAGTCTCCAGACCCAGGTCCGGCTGGGTACATCATGACACAGAAAAGCTAGAAAAAGAAACAGAGAGATAATATGATAATGATAATAACAACATTTCTGTAATACTTCCTTTGTTTTTGATACTGGGTCTCTCTTTTGCCCAGGATGGAAATACAGCGACCATTCATAGGATGAAATGTTAATTGTCAAATAAGCCAAATTCGATCTGTGCCCCTTCTGACCTAGCCCAGTTTGCCCCTCCTCAGACAAGGTGGGGGCCCCTTGCTCTCAGGGGTTTGAGATACTTTTGCCAGACTTAATACAGATGCCTAATTGGCTGTAGCTCAAGACAGCTCAGAACTGTTCACATAGTCCACCAAGCTTCAGTCTCTCAAGTAATAGGGATCACAACACATTCAGTTACTACTCTGTGTGTAAACAAAACACATTATGTACATTATATAGTTGTCTATTTCTGGTGCCTGAAACTAGTGCAAGTCTTAGGATAACAAGTATCTTTGTGAACTTTCAACAGGAGGCTGCAGGTGCCATCTGAAGTGCTGAGAGGCTTGTTGGGTGAAAATAGTCAATAATCGTCATTTTGTGATTATAGGCATGATTTTGCCCCATCAATCTGTTTTGCTACAAAATCATCAACACATTATAACCAAACTCTCTACGGTGTCACCAGAAAACACATTGCTCATGTGTAACTGCTTCATATAATGTGTTTTTACCTGATAGATGTTTTTTGTGGAATCAATTAACCACTTTAGGCAGACTGTGTTCAGAAAAAGCTCTCAAAGGAAGGCCACCATTACAGATAGCAGCTTGATTTTGAGAGAATCTCTCTTGTTTTCCTCTGTCCTAGCTCCCAGAGGTTCAAGTTCCAAAACTGGTCCTAACCTTAAAACTGGATCCTAGAATCTAGATTCTAGCCAGGAAGTCCCTTCTTCATGGTTTGGACATAAGGAGGTTGAGATTCAGAGGGGAAAGAGAGAGGAAAATCAAAGGAGATGGTATTTTCAGCACAATTCTTTGGGATTTAGAGAAGGTTCAACTTTATACTCTCCCAACTTGTGCCCCTCCCCAACTGTAGCATATTACTTCTCTGATGTAAGGAACAAGACCCAGAACACTCAGCAGTGTGATTTGACTGTGGTCAAATCACTTAACCTGTTTGTCTCCCTTTCCTAATCTAGAAGATAAAAGTAGTAATACCACCGACTTCCCAGGGTTGATGAAATGATATTTGAAAGGCTCTTTTGCAAACCTTTAAAGCATTACAGGAATGCTAGTTATTATTATTTTCATTGAGCCTTTGGGCAAGTCACTTATTCCTCTTGGGTTTCAGTTTCCTTATCTGTCAAATGAAGTGGGATTAAAAGGTCCCTTTGAGTTCATAATCTATGATTCTATAAACACCCACCAGGTACTGATTTGTCAGCTGCTTTAGCCTTGTTTACTTCCTTTTCCACGTCTGTAAAACAATAACCAATAAGAATTAACCCTTTCCTTACTTTCTTCCCAAAGGTACTGAAAGGATGAAAGAAAAAATTCAGTAGTGTGTTTTGACATCCTCGCATGACAAAAAAATGTGTACATAGAATACTATTATTCTAATCATTTCAGGTCCCTCTGTGAAGCACTGGACAAAATGCTAGAAATCTCAAGACCCTGAAACAGTACTCCAGAAATGAATCAGGTAATCTAGCCAATTTTTTCCCTTTCTACTTATGTGCTTTCTTGGCAGAGTGAACATGTATATACTCCACTGCCACCTAATGGGGAGAATACATAGGGACACGTTCATGAGATAGTATTTTAGAGACCTTTTTTTTTTTTTGAAGTGGTGGTTTTCTTATTTTATTTTTTTCTTTTCTGAGGCAATTGGAGTTAAGTGACTTGCCCAGGGTCACATAGCTAGTTCAGTGTCAAGTGTCTGAGGCTGGATTTGAGCTCAAGTTCTCCTGACTCCAGGGGCAGTGCTGTATCCACTATGTCACCCAGCTATCCTAATTTCACTTCCTCAGTTTTCTGTTCAAGGTTCACTTATGGTGGCCAAACATCTGGAGTTCAAAGGGCTTCTCAAATTTCATTGCCTGTTTCCATTTCCAGCTATATCCTCTATCCAATTTATATGTCTCAGGCGTTTAGAGCTGTCAAGGAGCAATGAGGTCACTTAGTGCAACCCTTTCATTTTACAGACAGTTTAATGCTCTTGTATTGAAATATTTTAATATAACTTTTGCCTACTATTGGCATACATCTTTCTTCCGCTTGACCCCCTCCCTCTGATTTGAATATGATGCATATTCTCCAGTCCCAAATCTGGCATTATTTGATTAGCTAATAGAAGTTGTGTTTAGACATCTCTACCAGAGTCATTTTGCACTTGATACAAGTATCATAAACAACATAAGGCAAGTGAAATGAAAGGGTATCCTCAGATGAAAAGGGAGTGGGAGGGTCAGGGTCTTGGTGGGATATAACTGGCAATGCTGTATAGGGGTAGGGAGCATGGCAGGGTGAAGGAATTTACTCCAGCCTGTTTTAATTAGTTGGGATTTCTTTCTTTGTTATTGTTTCCCCCCCTTATTAGGTTATAAGCTCTGTTGTTTCTGTAAGGTGGAAGGACAAATGTTGTCAGCATTTAAATGTGGCACCCTCTAAGCTGTGCCTCTCTAAGTTGTGAGGCCTGCTCACTCTACCCTAGGTGGGGCTCAGATCTTTACAGATTCCAAATATACTTGGCCAACTGGAAGGTGGTCCAGATGACCAGCTTCCCAATCCAAGCAGGAGAGCATATACAGAAACATCCTCCATCTTCCAAGTGGAGGAAAACCCACTTACTCCTCCATATCGTGTTTACAAAACAGTAAGAAACTCTCCAGTGAGATACCCCATGTGAACTACCTCGTGTCAGTTCTAGAATAATCAATAATAAAGGTAAGTGATAAATAACAGTCACCAACATTATGATGAATTTAATATAATTCTGAGGATACGGTATGGATGAGAGTTACTTCCAATAATCTGTAGAATTTATGACCCAAGCTGTAGTCTTTTAGATAGGTCATTTCCCCAAAACATACATTAAGGGCTAGAAGCTGACCTATAACAATAATGAACAGGTACATGATCATATGTACATGAATATTGGATGAGTTGAAAACAGGGAATTTACTTTTATTAAGGAATATCTCAATTGAACATATTATATCTGTATGTAAGGGTACTACTCCTTTTGGCTTTGCCTTCTATGCCAGAGGTGTTGAAGGATTAGACTGACAAACAACCCTCAAGACATAGTAGGAGCAAATTTGTGCTTCTACATGTAAATAATGCATGTAACATTCTAATGTCTACATAACTGTAAATTACTGAGGATAGCTCCCATTTTGACCTGTGATCCACACCTTATCCTGAAAATTATAATAAAATCATTTTAATATCAGAGGTTGTTGTTTATCAGTTTGTTTACTATGTTGTTGCTTACTATGCATCATTCTTGAACTGACGTGAGGTGATTCACTTGAAATCTGTCTCTGAAGAATTTCTAACTTTTGTAGACATGATCTGGAAGAAAGTGTTTTTATCTTAATTTGGAAGAAGGGGGTATCATTATGCTTGCATTCCTACATAAAGTGCTGTATTTGGTCTTAAGAAGACCTGTATTTTGGCTAGGTGGCGCAGTGAATAGAGCACCGGCCCTAGAGTCAGGAGGACCTGAGTTCAAATCTGTCCTCAGACACTTAACACTTACTAGCCATGTGACCTTGGGCAAGTCAACCCCAATTGCCCTGCCTTCTCTCCTCCAAAAAAAACAGCAAAAAAAAAAAAATACCTGTGTTTGAGTCCTATCACTAGTATTTATAATAGGGTCATAGATTTAGAGTTGGAAGGGAACAAAAAGGTGATCTAGTCTAACCCACACATTTTATAGATGAGGAAACTAAGGCAGTTAAGAGGGGTTAAGTGATTTGCCCAAAGTCACAATGGTAGAAAGTGTCCAAGTTAGAATTAAATCTGAATCCATTGGCTTCACTCTTTCTACTGTATCATACGTTTTCCTTATTAACTGCATGACCCAATGATAAATTACTTAACCTCTCTGTGTCCCCATACAACTCATTAAGACTAATCTGCTAAGGCATAGATTGGTTTTCAATTTGTATCAGTCAGTTCCTATAAAGGAGAGTCCCTCGTATTACCTGATCACATGCCCCTCACATATGGGTACCAAAGAAAGAGAGGTGAATTGTCCACTCAAAGATTATTTCTCTTTGGGACCAAAGGATGTATTTCTAGATACTGAACTAGATCATCCCAGAAGAGTAGTTTCCAATTAGAGTCAGTGTAGATTTCTAACTTAAAAGCCATATCATTGAACTTCCTGAACTTGTAAACAATAGGAACTTGATTGTTTCCATGTATGTTGTCTCCCCCATTAGAATTGAAACTCCTCAAGGCCAGGGACCATGATTTTGGCTTTCTTTGCATCCCCAGACTTAGCGTAGTGCCTGGCATGTGGTTAGTTAACACTTAATAAACAACAAGTCTGACTTGTCTATTAGGGGGAAGGTTTTTGATTCGTTTTTGTATTTTGCTTTTTGCTGAACCTGCCATTTCATTGGCATAAGAAACTCCAGTTAAAGAACTTCCTTACCCAATGTTAATCACACCTTCTCTGTAATTTAGGGTCTTAAGAGAGTTACCTGGGGGAAATGAGAGATTAAATGACCTACTAAGTCGTACAGCCAATACTCATTAAAGCGGGACTTGAACTCATGTCTTCCTGATTCTGAGAAGAGTGTGCAGCTCCTACATCTGTTTCCTCAGCTGTAAAATGGGAATATTAACAGCACCTACCTCACAGGGTTATTGTGAGGATCAAATGAGATACTTATAAAGCACTTGGCACAGTTCCTGACACATAGTAGGCACTTTATAAATGTTTATTCCCTTCTCTTCCCCCTTCCCTGCATCATCTCCTTTGACTAGCTGTGCATAAAATATTATGAGATATCCAAGAGGGAGCCATGAATGGTATATAAATATAAAGAATTACTTAGACTGTCTAAGCATTGTTATTTAGAAGTATTTAGGATTGTATTATGGTAGGTCATGAAAACTCAATGTTAAAGGATACACCTGTTGTGGAGTTATGATGCAGCCTTGTCAACAACTCTTCTCCAAGTGACTAAGATAGCACAGTAGGTTAGGAAGCCCCAGCCTTATGGTTTCCATACCCCATTGATTGGGCTCCATAGGAGAAATCTGGGTTTGCTTTCCCATCCTGAAGTTTTCTTTGCATCAAAGGAACCATGAGAATAGAATAAAAGTTCATGTTTATATAGTATTTTAAGGTTTTCGAATTCTTTCCTCATAGGTAGCAGAAATATATAATCTCTATTTTATAGATGAGGAAACTGACTATTCATGGTCACAGCTAGGGAATGACAGTGCTGAGATTTGAACCTACAAATCTTGACTTCAAGCCTAGGGCCCTTTCCACTAGGCCATGCTGTTTCCCAAATTTGCAAGTACCTTCTTTACAACTCCATTCACCCTTTAGGTCAGGAAAGCTAAGGCTAGTGGTATTCCTAGAGCAAAAATTCTCTTTGAAGTGACTCCAGTCTCAAATAATTATGTTGGTTTTAAATTCATCTAGGAACCAAAGTGAAAGTGACTGCTTTCCTCCATTGGTCAAGGGGAAAATATCAGCATGCCAAAATAATTGCCTATAACATTTTTTTCCTTTGGGGAGGTGTTTCCAATTCCCATTAGTTTGTAGAAGTAGGCCATTGTCTAAGACAGACTTATTTAAGGCCCCTTTAAATACCTCCTCACCCTCATTAGTGAAGAAATGGATCCCTTCTGCTCAGGAGAAATGATCCAACAGCTGAAGATGAGGTCAAATAAAGTGTGTTTGTGTTCTCTTATGTGACAGAGAAGAGGTGTGAAGACTTGTGGTTAGCACAATGAATGCCTAAGAATACATGTTCTCCTCACCTCTGACAACATCTCTTCCCTGTCAGTCCTAAACTCTAGTCTCTTGTAGTAATTGTTTCATGCTCTTCTGAGAAGTCACTGAACCCAGGGCCAAGAGATTATATTTCAGGAATTATTCCATTCAACTAGTAGCATTTCATCTAGAGAATGGACACACATCTAACATTTTTCAAGGGAATTGTCTGATTTTTTTTTCTATTGCATTGTCTTCCTTCTGGCTTAGTATCTTTGCTCTCCATTTCTTTTGTCTCTATATTTCTATGTTATTTAATGGAAGCCATGTGGCTGTGCATGGTGGAATACCATGACTCTCCAGATAAGTAAAACAGCAGGTTACCCAAAAGTCAATGGCAAAACTCACATGATAGTCCTAAGTAGCTCAGGACTTAGGTCTTTGGTGCTAAACTTGACTTAGAGGATCTACACAGAAGGACCTAAGAGATATCCAGGAAATGTATAATCAGAAATGAGCGTGAGAATGCACAGCCCAAAGCTTGCAGTGGTGCCCACAAAATGTTAAGAGTCCTAGAAGAAGGTCATAGATACTCTATGGAAGGAGTTCATGAACAAAGGTCTCACAGAGTGAGATTACAGTCTGCACCATTGGAATAATCACATGAAAAACATCACAGATCTATGGAAATTGAATCATTTGAAATCAACCACCAAATTACTGACCTGACCTGTTGAAGCGCTGGAAGAACTTGTCAAGAAGTAAAAACAAGAACAAAAAGCAAAAATGTCTCTGGATTCACCAACCAATAAACTCTAATCGAACTTCAATTCCAAGACATGAAATACAGCCTGGGATGGGGCTGATCTCAGGGGAACTTCAATTTAAGTTGGCAAGAAGCAGCTCTTGCTTGGATAATGCTTTGGCTGCCGTTGGCTGTGTTGATAGAATGTGTATATTTGTCTGATACAGATCTTCTGCTCTAAGCCTCAGGATGCTTTCCCAAATTTAAAAACAAAAAACAAAAACAAAAACAAAAAACAAAAAAACCTGTACAGGAGGAAACTGACCTCAACCTCCACTGAAATATTTTGTACTTGAAGTACAGCCACCATCTCTAGAGTAGAACATGATGGCAACTCTTGACAGTCACCTGATTAAGAGGCTCTGGTTCAGTCCTAATTCAGAGGGAAATATACCACCTATTAGTGACCCACTCACACCACCTGGGCACTTCCAGTCAAGCCTTGGCTTGATCCCGATGAACATAGGAGAAAAGATGACTGCCTCAGCCGATGGGAGGTTGCGAGGCCTGCTGTTGCCAGGTTCACCCTCCTAGATCACAATGATTAGGTGAGGTCATGGAATGTTGGAGATTAAATGAAAAGTGGAGGGAGGGAGGAGGTGGGGGTAAGAGGCATGGGAGGGTCCCATTTAAACAGGACCCTAGTAAAACTTCTCAGGGGTAAAGAGTGTTTCCTTGCCCTGATGACCAGGGGAAGCAAGGTTTCTCCCAATTGAGGGAACTAGGCTTATATTCACGCATGTCAGGTCACTTCGGGAATCAGCTCTTTCTGGGGCCTGCTATGATAGAAAGGTTACAACAGGCCACCAGGATTTGTTTGTGGGAGGTTGAGGAGAACAAAATTTGAAACAAAAGTGAATGTACTAGTGTGTTTCTGTGTGAAAGACAAGGAAGGTTGAGCAGCTAGCAACAACCCTGGGAAGGGCATTGACAACATGGACTATGATGATGAGGAGGAGGAGGACCATGAGCAAGGTGAAAAATCATAACATTTATCACCACTTAGTTCCCTTTGGCACTGCTTCAGCTGAAAATGCCATAATTGATGACTTGTGCCCTTAGAGACTGGCTTTTCTTCTCCTCTTGTTTGAGCTCCCTCCGGAACAAGATCTATAGCACATTGATTGGGGCCTTGGGGGCTAGGTCAAGAACTGGTCAATAGGAAGTTAGAATTGTAGAATTTTAGAGCTAGACAGGACCTTATACACAATACAACTTCCATATATATATATATATATGTGTATGTGTGTCTATATGTATATTATGTATATATATATACACATACATATGCATATTTTTTATTTTTTTTAATTCAAGGAGGACCCAAGACCCAGAAAAGGTGAACTCACCTTTGATGAGTGACGAACCTCCAGTAATTCACAGAGAATTAGTGATGATTCAGATTCACTGGCTCCCAAATCAGTTTTCTTTATATTACATTTCACTATAATGTTTCATAGACTGGTGGGAGATTCCAAGAATCTATAACTTTCATGCAAGGAATAAGAGAGTTCCCTAACTTCGTTTCAAATCAGAGCTATGGGATTGTGAGGGGTCTTGCTTCTCCAGAGCCTACTGATCTAGCTGTCTGTAGGTATATCTCCACCCCTAGGCTAGGATCAGAGTATCATACATTACAAGCTAAAAGAGACCTTAAAGGTCATCTAATACAAGCTCCTCATTTTATAGATGAGGAACTTGAGGCTTAAATTACTTGCCCAGGTCACACAGGTTAAGAGCAGAGACAGGATCTGAACCCAAGTCCTCTGACTCCAAATAACAACGTCATGCCTTGTAAGTGCCAACAGTGTGGCTTCCATATACCATCTGGTCATTCCTTCTGATGCTTAGAGCCAGGAATTCAGCATTTGACATTTATATTACAAAAAAAAAAATCCCGTAGCTGAACAAGTTGAAGAATTACAAATTATTAGTCAAATGACATAAGAGACCATAGAATGTAAGGAAAATCCCTTTACTTTCCTGTATTCTTCATTAAGGAAAGAAGAATTGTGAAAGAAACATGTAACCATGATATTTTAACATTTCATTTCAACTGAAAATATTTATCCATCCTCTCATTGCCCCTCATAATGTTAGCTAAAGAATGGAAGGAAAGGAGTTGATATTTAGTTAGGCAGCTTGGCAGCATAGTGGCTAGACTGCTGAACTTGGAGTCAAGAAGATCTGGGTTCAAATTTTTCCTAACCCCTTATTATCTGTGTGACTCTGGGCAAGTCACTTAATCACCATAAAATGAGGATCAAATGACTTAACATGTGCTTTATAAACCTTCAATTGCTTAAAAATGCAGACTGTTATTATTTGGAAACCACATTAAACTTCTCATTCCTCTCCAATTGCATTTGGCATTCAAACCAGCCTTTCAGTCCATGACTGACACTAGATAGGGCTAGATATTGCAACAAACTTGGGGAACTCTCACTCTGGAAACTCCTTTCATAGATGTTGATCTGTAGCTTATAGTTTTAGGGAGTTCACTGGGACAGTGAGAAGTCACATGACTTGCCTACAGTCACACAACTAATTTATGTTGAAGGTAGGATTAAAACCCAAGTCTTCCTGACTCCAAAGCAAGGTTTATGTATCCACTGCACCATCACGCCTTTTCTTTTTCTTTAACAAAAAAACAAAACAAAACTGTAGGTTAAGCAAGTCACCAAGCTAGTATCATGGAAGGGAAGGAAGAAAGCAATTGGTCAAATCATGTGTACGCACAGTCAAAAGCAGAGCAGGACTTGTTAGGAGATTTTCCAACATTCCCAGATGAGCAGTAACCAGGGAACATAGGGAAGAAGCATCAGGTCTTCCCAGATAAGCTTAGAATAGATAAAAGGCTAGTTTTGCACTTAATACTTACTGAATTGAATTGAATAAACTGCTGGCAGAGAGATAGGAGTAGGAGCGGGGAGAGGAGAAATGGGACAAGAACCATCTATGAATCAAAGTGTTAGAGATCAAGGGAACCTTAGAGATATTCTAGTCCAACCCTTTTGTGTACAGATAACCTGTAAGAGATAAAAAACCCTCTCCCTCAGTGACAGTAAGGTTACTTTATCATCAAGGTAAATGAAAACACATAGTCAAGAAAGAGGGTGAGAGGAAGGCCAGGAATCCTGGGTGACTAGACATAATGATCTGGATTTATTTCCAGGGAGTCCTTGAGAAAGAGGTGGAGTTGGGTGATTTCTGGTTGGGCTAGAAAAAAGACAAATTAAGTATACAGAATGGGGGAGATGGACTTTCTTCCCTATTTTTTTCTTTCTAGAAGAGGGTGAACAACAGGCCGAAGAAAGTGATTCTAATGAAGATATCATCTGTGTGGTAGAACCTCCTGCCGTCATCGAAAAAGAGAAAGCGCAACCTGAGAGCTATGAAACAGACCTTGAGATCGAAGGTGAGCATGCAGCATGTTTGGGTGGGACCAAAAGCATTTGTGTCAGAACAGGCCTCTCTCCATTATATTATTTAGAGGGATGAGAAATGGAATGGGAAGGGGATGTGATTTCTTCCTCAGAGTAAAAGATGCCAGTGTGTCTTCATTGGCAGAGTGGGTCCTGAATAATATTAATAATAATAATGACAATAACTAACATTTGTATAGTGCTTACGATGTGCCAGGTGCTGTGCTAAGGACTGGTATTTGGGATGAAAAAAATCTTATCCATAATTTAATAAAAAAAAACAAACACAGAGATCTCTCAGGATAAGAATGGGAGTTTATTCTCTTCTCTGGGAGAAGGGGGTGGTCTTCCCCATGATCATGGGAAAGAGACCCCAAGGTGTGGGGGAACAAGTTTTTATACCCTAACACAGCAGGGTCATATTTCCTCCATTGTCCCTCACTCCCATTGGTTGGGGGAGTGAGCTCGGGCTATTCCTGACTCCCACTGGCTGGGAGGAGGGGCCCATAGAAGCGGGAAAGCAGACAAAGGATTGAAGGTGAGGGTCGAAAGATTCCTGAAGAGGCTTGCTGCTGATTGACAGCAGCAATGGAGGAGAAAGAGGGAGGCTAACAATCCAAAACGGCCTAAGAAGTTTTCACTCCCCCCAGACACTGGGAATTCCCTTTTGGAAACTGTGCTTAGTCTCCTGGGATCATGTGAATTTTTCCAGCCAATTTTGTGGAAGTTGTCTACCTATACCCAAGAGTTTAGGGTGTCTGAGAGCTTTTAGAGCTCTATATGTGTGCATCTGTATCAAGAAAGAGGCAGAGTAAGCGAGAAATCAGGAAGGAAGAAAGGGAGGCTCATTCTACTCCGAGGAAATCTGATCCTGTTTAGAGTTGGCCTTGTTCCAAAGAGCTGCAGGATGCCCGATCAGGTCTTGAACCTTTGCAGGGATTTGGATACTAACTAGATTCTGGATACCACAATGATTTCCTGCATAAATCTGAATGTACAAGGAAATGCTTAATGCAACTAGATCCCTAAGAGTGCTGTAGATGTGGAACCAGTCTTGGTGCAAAGTGGACTTTCAGAGGGACTTACACACACACACACACACACACACACACACACACACACACACACACACACACCTCCCCCCCTTGGCCCAAATAACCCTGAGTTTCGCCTAGGTGAGAGTTCAGGCTGGAGTTGGGACCAAGATCCAATGCAGCATGAGTTTAAAAGGGCCATGCACACTGAGTGCTCATCAGCTACTGACTGACTTTGTAGTCTAACTAATTAATGGTACAAACCACTTACAGAGTATTTGGGGAAGAAAACAAAGGGGAGGGGCATAGGAGATACTGGAGTGGTCAGCAAGCCCCTCCTTTCCACAGAACTGGATGGACTTCAGTGTGATAAGTTGAAATTCTGGTCCTCATAGCCAAAACTTCATGAAGGATTCACTTTCCCCCCTGTACCCTACAAAAAAATCATTCAAAAAGCATTTATCAAACACCTGCTTAATACGTGACATGTGCTTTGTTATACACCAGACATACAAAGATAAAAGCTAAATGGGACCTCTCCTGGAAGAGTTTGCATTCTAATGGAACACGCTCATAGTGGTTACAAACAAAACAAATCTGAAGGAAAAACCATTATCAAGAGCCTGACTTTGTGGGCTGATGAATCAGACTTCACAATTAGAGGCCTTGATCTGCCAAGCAGAACAAGTAGGGTCACAGGCTTAGAATCAAGACCTTAGAGGTCATCTTATCCAATCTCTTCATTTTGCTGGTGAGAAAGACAAGGCCAAAAAGGTTAAGGGACTTGTCCAAAGTCGCCCAATTACTGAAATGACAGTCATTTCAAACCCAGGACCTCAGACTCCAGACCCAGCATTCCTTCTAGTGTATCATGTTGTCACTTTATAGGTCCACTCTAGGAAACATTCCTCATGTTCCCAGGAGTGTACTTTCACTAAATATCTAGATTTTACCAGAAGGCAGCAAGTAGTGCTATAGAGCAAGTTTGAGGGGCCACTGGCTGAGCTACCTAAATGACTTTTGTTTGTCCTACATTTTCAAAGAGGTCCAATGACTTCAGAAGGCTGATGTCTTGACTTGCAAGTGAATTGGATTTAAGTGAGACAGGGCTGAGCAAAGTCATCAGCCTCGCTTCTTCCTCCAGAGTCATTCAGAGTCCAGGGGCAAGACATAGGTCAGGATGACTGGCAATGACCCCCACATTGAGGAGCCAAACAATCTGCCTAGACACCAAGTTTTAGTGCCCCACAACCACACTTACATTCACTCTGCTTTGCTGCTAGTACTTGAGCATTGACTTGAGGATGTAACCAATGAGAGGAAAAGCAATTTACTCTGCCAGTTTATTTTTATCAAAGTTCTGAGCTCTTATTGATACAATTGACCCATTAATCTCCTCACACAAACCAAAACCTCTGCCTCTTCCACATAGGCATACAGCCCTGGTTGGATGCCTTTCTTTTGGGACTTTTTCCACCCTTCATTTTAATGCTCCTGGTTTTACCTGGATACAAATGCTGAGAGGTGAGAAGGACACATCATGTGGTTTGTACAAGGTTCTCCGGGGGAATGGACCTGCTAAGCTGAAAGATGCCTTGAAATGAAGCCATGGAGAAGAGAGCTAAGAATAAAGCGCAGGCAGGTTCCAAACTCATCAGGTTGCCAGAGTTCTAACAAGAATGGAATTTATCCCAAGGACAAACCAGGAGACAGATGCAACCACATGGAATATAACCTCTGATGCCTGTGTTTGGCTTAGGAAATACAAACAATGGTTGGTGACAGAAACACAGCCTACAGCTGCTCTTTCTTGTCTGTATCCCTGCGGTCATGCCAGAGGCTACAAGCCCCCTCTAAATCAGGGGTTCTTAAGTTTTATTTTTTATCATGGACTCATTTGACAGCCTGGTGAAGCTTTTTCAGAATATTGTTTGTAGTACATAATATAAAATACATGGAATTACACAGGAAGCCAATTATATTGGAATACAGGTGTCAAATATTTTTAAAAATAAATTCATAGACCCTAGGGTAAGAACCCCTGCTTATAAAGGAAAAAGCCCCTCACTGGTGGCCTCAGGTAACATCATCCCTATGTCCCGAGTGGGAAGCATCAACATCAGTTGGCATCATAAAAGGACCTGACTGGACATTGGTGGGTGTGGAACAGCATTAGCAGGAGATCCAAATAGGAAGAACAATGCTCCTAAGCACAGTCAGGGACAAGAGGTCACCTCCCATAAGGGACTAGCCTTCATCAGACATGCTATGTCATTCTTCACATACAAAGATGATAGTTTTGGATCTGAAAGAGAAGGCCAATATATATCTATGACCACAGGATAAGCTACCCTGTAGATCTGTTTCCTTTCTCTGACAAAAGCAACCTTGTCTTTCTTGGAAATGTTTGTGCTCAGCTGGCCAAAATCCCTGGGATCAGAAATAAAACAGAGGCAAAATTTAGATCCAAGCTAGATACAGAGAGCTCAGCCAATAGACCTGGCATGATCAAAAGGATACCCAACTGTTGGGATATCAGGAACTGAAAGGATCCAGATTCCCTCAGGCACGAGCTGGGCTGGGCTGAACTGGTCTAAAACAAAGAAAACCAAAGTAATCAAAAGTTCTCTGGACTAAGAAGTAGAGATCTCATCTTGACTTTGGGCTCTGCCATCTAGCTTGGTAAGATTAGGCAGCTTTCTAACATTTGTGGGCCTCAGTTTCCCTGACTGTAAAATGGGAAAGGGCATAGGATAAAAATGAAATGATACATGGGAAACCTTTAAAAACTGAGGTGAGTCATATGAATAAATTCCAGTGGTTATCTCTCCACTCACTGGGCCACTACCCTAGGTCATGCCCTCTAGATTATTATTCAGTAGCCTCCCAACTAGTCTCCCTGTCTCAAGTCTCTCCCCTCTCCCGTCCATCCTCCACAGCCACCAAAATGATTTTCCTAAAGTGCAGGTCTGACCCATGTCACTAGGATTCAGTCAACTTCAGTGTCTCCCTATTTCTTCTAGGATAAAGGGCAAACTCAATTTGTTTCTCATTTAAAACCCTTCATAACCTAATTTGTTCCCTTTTCAGGGTTTATAACACATTATTATCTTTAATGTATGTTACATTCCAACTCAACCAGTTACTTTGTACAAACTTGTCCCTTTTGTATAGAATGTACTCCCTCCCCATTTCTGTCTCTTAAAATCTCTCCATTCTTTCAAAGCTCATTCCAAGTGCCATCTTCTAGTATTTCCTAATCCTCCAAACTGCTACTGCCTCCACAACCCCCTGAAATTACTTTGTACATATGTTGTATTTATTTTTATGTATATATATCTTGTTTTTCCCCATCAAATGAAAGCCCCTTGTGGACCAGAATTGTTTCATTTTTGTCTTCTTCCCAAGGATCATAAGATCTTAGTTAGATCTAAAGCTGAAAGGGACCTCAGAGGACCTCTAATCCATTCTCCTCTTTTTGAAGATGAGGAAAGAGAGTTCTAGGAAAGTTGTGACTTGCCCAACCTCACACAGCTGGTAAGCATCAGAGGCCTCTGACTCCAGAACCAGCAGAGGCTTAATAAATGCTTATTAATTGATTGATTGATTGATTGATTCTTCTATACTGTTTTTGTGGTACTTCAAAGACTCAGAACCTTGAAAGCCCACTCTAAATTACTCTAATGTGATTGAAGAATACCACCTAATTTTTTTTGAAAGCTTGGAGTCCTACCAATAGACTACTTAACCTTATTCCCCAAGAAACATTTTATCAGGTTGGAACCTTCTAGGTTTATTCTGTCTCAATCCTATAGCTGTCCTGAGGAAGCTCACTAAATCCTAAAGAATCACAATAATGGATGAATAGACAAACAGACAGACAGACAGATAGATAGATAGATGGATAGATAGATAGAACATTTATTTAGTGTTTATTATGTATTATATACAAAGCACTATGGCAAGTGCTATGGGTAAATTTAGAAAGACGGCTCTCAAGGAGCTTGCATTCTAATGGGAGAGGCGACACATATGGAAGGTTTGAGCTGCAGGTTAGATGGAAATAGCCCATAGTCTTTTGGGTACAGCAGCAAAGCAGGTATTAATGCCTCTTCTTTATTGTCATTTCCACTAGCAAAATTCTATCAGTTTTGGATGTTCAGCTATTTGAGGGTACCAAGGACTTTGGTGATATGAACTTTCTTTTCTGAGTCTTTGATAGATATGTGGTGGCTGTAGTACCTTCAGGAACAGTTTCATCTCCACAGAGTTTCTTCCCAGAATTTTGACTGTAAGTCCTGGGATAGAAGCATTGCCATTTCCAAAATTCTTGGATTCAGGGTCTTTGATGATCTTCATCAGGCACTAAGAGAAGATGGTGGTAAAAGTGGTGGTGGTCTGACTAGCCCAGCACATTCTGCCTCCTATATCTCTCTCTCTAACTCTTGCTGCTTCTCTTAGGCTGGCTTGCCTGTCTTGAGGAAAGTTGATGGGGATGGTTGACCCTTTCTCAATAGGAGATGTCTCCTAGGTTAATGGCCATGAGGGCTGGTCTGGAAGTAAGGCCAGAGGTCTGGGAGGCACTGCCACTCCCAAAGCTTCTGTGTTCTGCCTTTTGGAGACAGTTGGTTAGCAGGAGCTGCTGGTGGTGATGAGAAAGGTGGGTCTCTTCTCCACAATGACTTCTCCCCTCAAGGATGGTTATGGGTCCTGAGCCATAGACCTAAATTTCAAACGTATTTTAGAGGTCATCTAGTCCTGTTCCCTTGTTTTTATAGATGAGGAAACTGAGGCCTAGAGAAGATAAGTGATCTGTTCATGGTCACACAGGTAGTGAGTGGCAAAGTTGATTTGAACCCACATTCTTTGTGTCCAAGGGAGAATAGCTAAGAATTGGGGTGGCCCAGGAGAAAGGGGAACAAGGAGAAGGTAGGAAAAGAAAGTGTTCTGACTCTGCTTTTTGTACTTTTTCTCGGTAGACTCGGAGAAGTTTTTCACCACAGGACAAGAGGATCTATACCTAGAAGCCTGCAAGCTTGTAGGAGTGATTCCTGTGTCTTACTTCATCAGAAACATGGAGGAAGCCCACATGAACCTTAATCATCATGGGCTGGGACCCAAGGGTACCAAAGCCATTGCCATAGCCTTAGTGGTGAGCATGATCAAAGCAAAGTTCACATGCAGAAAAGAACGCAGTGAAAATAGTGGCCATGGGGGAAGAGGCTTGGAATTTACACAATCTTCCCTTCATCCCATTTATAGTCTGGATGATTAACACCCCTCTGTCTCCATCAGCATTTCCCACTTTACTGCAGCACCCTGTGCTGCAAATGCCAAACTTCCCCTTTAAGTTTGAGATATTCCCTTTTGCCTATTGGGCCCAAGAGTGCTAGCTGAGCTATGACCTGGCACTCTGTCCTTTTATTCAGGAAACCAAAGCAACAGCCCCAGCAAACAGCAAAGGATAGAACTGGGACTCAGACCATGAGTTGCCACATAACAAATGGGTCAAATCAGTCAGTAAGTCAGCAAGTCTCATCAGTTCTATCTACATCTCTCATATCCCTCTGCTTCTCCCCACTCACACAGCCACCATCCTAGTTCAGGTCCTCAACATTTCCCACCTGGACTATTGCAATAGCTTCCTAAGTGGGCCCTCCACTTCAAGTCACTCCCCTCTGCAATCTGTCCTTCACACAGATGCCAGAGTCATATTCTTTAAAGCACAATTCTGACCATGCAAAGTGGGTCCTTGAACCCTCTATTGCCTCTAAAATTAAATACGATCTCTTTTGTTTGACATTTAAAGCCTTCATTCTGTCTGCAATCTGTCTTTCCAAACTTTCACACTCCATAGTCCAGTCAAACCATCCTTACTGCTGTTCCTCACACACAAACTCGGGGGCCTCTGCATAGCTGTCCTCCATGTCCGTGATGCACTATCTCACCACCTCCAACTCTTAGAATCCCTAGTGTTCTTCAGAGTGCTGCTTATGTGCTATTTCCTAAAGCTTGTCTTGATTTCCTCCCCCCCTTTCCCCAACTGCTAGTAAATCCCCTACAAAATTACCTTGTATTTGTTTGACATACTCATATGTACATGGTCCTATTAGAATGGGAATTCCCATTTCTAATTATTCATTCCCAATAGAATGAAAGTTTCTTGAGGGCAGGGCCTACTTCATTTTTGTCTTTGTATCACTGGAGCCTAGAACAGGACCTGGCACAGAGTAGGCACTTAATAGAGGTTCATTGGTTGATACTTAGTTGGTCAACAATGAAAGAGTTGGAAGTAGAATTTTCCCCATTCTTCCCCCTCATTCTACTTCCCCAAGTATAGGCAGGGAGGGTAGATTTCAAAATAGTTTTTCAGCCCCTGTTTATATGCAATCTTAAGACTGCAAGGGACCTTAAAAATTCAGCTAATTCATCTCTCTGCCTTCAAACAGGACCCACCCAGATCAGGCAAGGCAGTTAGTTTTTAAGGTTCCCAGAGGAGGTTCCAGTGTCATTAGATAACCCATTCAAAATTTTCCCATTCTCAAAGTCTTCCTTATGTTTAAGACATTTCTGGGGGGAATATAAAAGTTACCTGATCTTTCCCTGATATATTTCTTACCTCTCCTGGATCTAAGTGGGTGAATATACAAGTTCAGAATTATGTTTGTATTCCATATGTGAATGCCATTTAATAAAAAAAAAAATCCTCCTTCTAGCTACATCACATCCTTAACATTAAAGCTAAAGCTCTTTTGTGCAGGGGAGATGGAGAATTGTGAGTCAACATACTCCTTTTACTTGTTCATTTATTCTTTTATTTGATACTTTAAAAATACTTTGATGTCTTGGCCTGAGTTTTGCACATCTGTAATCCTTACTGAGAAGGCCAAGGATAGTGGATCACTTGAATTTAGGAATTCTGAGCTGCAGTGGACTAAGTCAACTGGGTATCTACACTAAGTCTAGCACTAATACAGGAAGTTGGTTGGGGGTAGGGGTTAAGGTAACTATGCTACTTAAGGAGGTGTAGACCAACCCAGCTTCCAGCCTAGACAAGATATAAAGACTCAGTCTCAAAGACTGAGGAAGGAGAAGAAAAGAGAGAAGAGGAAAAGAAAGAAGAAGAGAGGAGAGGAGAGGAGAAGAGAAGGGAAGGGAGGAGAAGAGAGGAGAGAAGAGAAGAAGGGAAGGGAGGGGAGGAGAAGAGAGGAGAAAGGAAGGGAGGAGAAGAGAGAAGAGGAGAGGAGAGGAAATAAAGGGAGGAGAGGGGAGGAGAGGAGGAGAATGAGAAGGAAAGGAAAGGAAAAGACTTTGATGGATCCCTGATCCCTTCAGTGTAGATGTGTCATATTCAGTTCATATATGCTTCTCATCCTGTCCAGCATCTGTTGTGCTTATACTAAGTTCTATGGGACATATAGGACTGAGTATTATGAGGATAATTATGATAGATTATTTGCACTGTGATCTTTTCATGCAGTTCATGACTGATATACTGTTCATTGTCTCTTTTTTCAAGAGTTCTAGGATTGGTTCTTTGGGAACCAAGTGTGACCAGGATGTCCCCTGAGGAAAATGTATAATATCAGCTCCTTGAGATCAGGGACTGTTGGATTTTTGTTGGTCTTTTGTCCTTACCTTCATTTCTCCAGTGCCTAATATAGTGCCTTATATATAGTATAGGCTTAATAAATGTTCGTTGGATTGAATTGAACTGATGTTTAGAAGGACAGCCAAGTATAAGCGTGACAGGACATTGATTGTGCTGACAACTCTTTCTCTGCCCAATCCCACAGTGGTAGTTGAAGTCAGTTAACTAATTTATCAATCAACAAATAGGCACAGCCAGGTCCTGGAGGGCTATCTTCTGCCATCCTCTTTTCAGAAGTAATTATGTGCCTTATATTTTTAGAATGGAGAAGGGGGTAAAAGAGGATAATCATCCATATAGCACCTACTATGTTCCAGGCATTATACTATTATACTAGGTGATTTTCAGATTTAAGTTTTATCTCATTTAAGTTTATAATGTGTTTTTTTCTTTTCTTATTGTGTATTAATGTTTTAGTATTTAAGTTTAAAATAAATTAATAAAAATTATCTCATTTAATCCTCACAACGACCTTGGGAGATAGATGCTATTAATTATCCCTATTTTATATTGAAGAAACTGAGGCAGTCAGAGGTTAAATGACTTGCCCAGGGTTACACAGCTAGTAAATACCTGAAGCTGAATTTGAACTCAGTTCTTCCTGACTTGAGGCCTAGCACTCTATCCACTGTGCCAACTAGCTGAAATGACTTTGTCTTTATATCCCCACCACCTAGTATAGTACCTGACACATGTACTTAATAAATGAAATTAACATAGGAATTTCATTAGATAGTCTATGTGCTTTGTAGTCCTCACTAAATTCTCTCCCTGTCTCTGTGTCTCTCTCTCTCTCATCTTTCTGTATCTGTCTCTTGTATATGCATACACACACACTTCACATATGTATTTTATTCAGTGAAGTTCCGCTTACTAGATGATCTAGTGACCATTACTGGAAAAGATACCTAGGTGAAAAGAATACTGGTCCTTCACAGACTTAAGGTGTTTCAGTCTAGATAACAGAGCAGGTAGATATCAGGCAGTCTCATTAACACAGGGAAAAGAAAACAAATAAGGTTCATAAAACAGAGCTCATGGAAAATAATGACACTTGCCTACCAACTCTGGCTATTGTGCAGAACGTAACTTTTACTCTCCCTGCAGTCTGCCAGTAAATAGTGCCCAACAGTATCTTCTGCAGTTCTTAGATCAAAGTATCCCCATTATTAAAAGTCCCTCAAGTAAAGTTTTCCCTTAGAAGCCTATCCTGTAGCTGCTGGGTATAGTCCAAAGCTCCTTTGTCTTGACTGGAGACACTTGGTTTCCCTGAATCCTGCTCTCCTGCAATGCCAAACAGGAACCCTACCCTTGGACTTCTCCCTTACAGAAGAGTTTCTTCTGAACTCAGGCCTCAAAGAAAGCTGTCCAGTGAGCAGGAATACACTGCCCTTTCATATTTTCCAAGCACGTCTCCATCCCAAATACCAAGTTGGGTTGATTGACTTGCATAGTTTGTTGTCCTTTCTTACCCAGTACCCAGATGGTGTGCCTTCCCCCTTCCTGGAAGCAAGGTAGAGTCCCTACTTCTCCCAATTGTCCCTCATACTCATGAGTCATTCCAGGGCCACTTGGGTGAGTTACTTGAAATTACCAAGGACTACTTTCTAAAACATTCAAGGAGATCCAAGGGGCTAAAATGGAAGGGCAGGGAACCATGACCTGGGAAGGATAAAAAAGATAATATTCTATACTACATCAATATTGAATGAGGCATAAAAGAGAGGAATATAGGGTTACCAAAGATGCTCATCATTTACTTGGAGGATGTCTAGCAAAGAGTCTGAATGGAAAAAGAGAGAGGAGGCCCTCTAGACACTCATATGTGTGAATGACACTCTGCTTATTACGTCAAGTCTCAGACTTCTTCAATGAGATCTATGGACATTCAAAAGATAACTGCCTAACAATTCACACAGGAAAAGTCAAGTGATGACTAAAGTCTGTCACCCACAACATGACTTTCATGGTCATAGCTATTGAATGGTCAGCCAATTGAATCAGTATATATGTATGCATGTGTGTATATCTATATCTATATATGTGTGTATCTATCTATATACATATACGCACATATATATGTGTGTATATATACATACATACACACATACACATATATCTTAGTGAGTCACTACAGATTGAAAATAAGCTAGTCCCAAAATTAAAGCAGAGGAAGAAATTGAGCTAGATTGTATATGAGAAACTTTACCCATTTTCAATGATCTCAGGCTATTCTCTGAGTCAACACACCATCATTTAAGTATCTAGATTCTCCTGGTAGATTGGTAGGATGGTGGAGTGCATAGAGAATTGACTCTGGAGTCAGGATAACCTAAATTCATATCCCACCTCTGACACTTACTGATCGGGTGAACCTGGACAAGTCACTAAGACTGTTCTCTAAGATCAAAAGTGTAAAACACTTACTGATTAGCATTCATTAAAGGTAGAGATCCCCACATGAATGAGAGCAAAGATCTGGACCAAAAAAAGATTTTTCTGGCAACTTTATATTGGTTACAAATCCTGAAATACCACGAACACTGAATATTCAAAACTGTGGGTACCATGAAGGGTTAATCAAGACACACACACACACACACACACACACACACACACACACACACACGGTGGATATGAGTAGACCGTCATGTATTACTGATGATAATTTCCACACAAGAAGTAACATAAGGAAATGCTTCTCCAGAAAAAAGAAGTGGGATGATCACCTAGAGGAAGGCCTCCAGAGCTTTGGGTAGATTCTCAGATTTTGTGGGAGGATATAGACAAGGATCGGGCAGGATGAAAAGTAAAGATGTGTTACCATCCATATTGGTGGATAGAGTGCTCATATCAATGAGATTATGGGTCCATTGATGCTTTTTTATGATTAAATTTATGATTAGTTACATAGAGATTTCATATACAGTTTTTCCCTGGATTCTCACAACAACCATGTGAAATACAAGTATAATCATACACATTTTACAAATGAAGAAACTAAAACAGATTAAATGACTAATAGATATAATCCCTTGAGCCTGTTTTCCAAGTTATCGTCTATTTTTTAATCACTTTAAATTCTTCAAACGTTGTTCAAATTTTCCTCATACCTTTTCTTTTAAAAAAAGAGTGATCGATCATTTTTGTTTTTATCTCTTCTACCTTTCGGAATATGTTCTTCTCCTTTACATTCCCTAAAAGCTATTCCTTATTGCAAAGAATAAAAAAGAGAGTGTGTGTGTATGTGTGTGTGTGTATCTAGAAGTACTTGAGCACAACTAACCAATGTGTCAACAATCTAATGGTATATGAAATGTTCTGTATCCATAGCTGCCCCCCCCTCAAATATTTCCATCTTTTTCAATGAAGGATCCCATATAAGTCTAACAAGACTTATACTGTGTATATGAAAATATTACCATATTATTGCCATTATTGCCATAATGTGGAAATATTACCAGAGAATTCTCCCATATTATTCATAGCTCATGTAGCTAATAATAATAGCTAATATTTATGTAATGCCTTAACATTTGCAAAATACTTTAAATATATTATCTCATTTTATCTTCACAACAAATCCTCAAGTTAGATGCTATTACTAAATCCTTTTTACAGAGGAGGAAGCTTGAAGCCGAAAAAAGTTAAACAACTTATCCAATTTCATGGAGTGAGTATCTGAGGCAGAATTTGAATTTAGGGCTTTTGACTCCAAGTCTGGCACAACCCTCTACCATATTCCCTAGCTGCTTTAGAGGATCAGAGCTGGGAGGGACCTCAGAGGCTACCTAATCCAACCTCCTCATTTTATGGAAGAGGAATCCGAGACCCAGAGAAGTAAAAAATGAATTGTCCAAGGTCAAAAAGAGAGTGTGAGATTTGAATACATGTTCCCTATTTCTTCCCCCTTCCCCCAAAGCAGTTCATGCTCTTATTAAGTTGCATCAAATATGAACAGAAGGTTCAAGTGTAGAGTTCAGTTGTGGTTATGCTTGGGGAGTGGGCAATGCTACTGACTTTTTCTTTGTTCTTTCTCACATGGTGACCCAAGTCCAATACAAGTATCACCCGCCTGGAGTTAGAAGACAATTGGATCCTGGCAGAAGGCACCTTGGCCCTGATGCAGATGCTGCATGAGAACTACTATATTCAAGAACTGGTACACTCTCCTCCTTTCAGTTTTCCCCTCTATCTGAACCCAAGCTTCAAAACCCAATGCAGAGCAGGCCATAGCAGTTGCAGCCAAACCCAGAGCTTGCCTCCAACCTTACTGTAACCCACCATTGACTCATCTCCTCTAGGGGGTATATTTAAGTTAGGGCTTGATGTACCAGAGGAAGTCCATGGAGCTTTTGTCCTGTTTTCCAGTGGAATACTCCAACAAGCATTCCCTGCCCAGAATTCAGGGGCCATTCATGGGCATCTTGATCTCATTGTCCATTTCCTTGTTGAAAAATTTTTCAAAGTCAATGAGAGAGAAATCATTTGAAAAAATAAAACATTTTTATTACTGCAGGCCTCTCTTAGCTTTCATCTCCTCCTTAGAGACCTCAGATAAAAAAATACCCTGACCACTTTCATATGATTGTAGGATTTGAAGGAAAGATCATTTTTGCAGATGACTAAACTGAAGCTCAGAGAAATCAAAGGATCTGGTCAAGGTTACATAACAGACTCAGAACATAGGTCTTGCGGTGCCCTCTTTTTTCTATCACATCACATGTGTTAGTGAAAGTGGCAATCTGATATATTTTTCTCAAAGATTTTTTTTGTTTTGCCTTTTAGAATATATCCAACAATCAACTGGATTCTTCAGGGGCCAAAATTATCGCAGATTTTCTCTTAGAAAATACTTCTTCACTCTGGTCAATTCAACTTGCAGGTGAAGTTCAAGATTAGGGTGTGGGGGAAAATCAAAGGATGAAAAAAGAGAGTAGTTTCTTGAGCCCTCTGTGCTCCTATGCTACAAAGCGATTTGTCAGTAGTCAGTCGCCAAGCATTGATTAAGTATCTACTAGGTGCTAAACCCTGTTCTAAGTGCTGGGGATACTAATGCAAATAGAAAGACGTCTCTGCTCTAAAGGAACTTATATCCTAATGTAAGAAGACAACACATAAAAAGAAATTGAAAACAGTAGGGGAGAGAGAAAGACCTAGTACTCTCCCACCCCCATACATTCAAAAGTCCATCAGTGTTGTGAAAAAGAATCAGTCAAACATTGTTTGGTATCCCAGAGACAAACCTAGCAGCTGAATGACTGGAAATTCACTTCTTCACACTAATAAAGTATTATGGTCGAAAAAGCCAAAGACTGAGCACATTTCAATGGTTTTGGGTGGGACCCAGATGTAGAACTAATGCTGCCCTCTTGAAGGGTAGAGAGTGGTACACCATCCCACAGACCTCCCAGAATAACCCAAGTAGGGATAGAGAGAGAAATGAAAGGACAGTGTTGATCATTTGGAATCACTTTGCTTCTGTCTCTTTTTTCAGCATCACTCTTCTACACTCCCCAACTCAACTCTTGATTTTGTCATTCCCAGTGAAATAAGGAAGCTGCTTGCAGGAGCAGGAGATGATGGTGGTGGGGAGTGTTATAGAAAGAGGGTCACAAGAAATGTTGGGGAAGGAGACCAGAAGAGAGTGGGGGGAAGTTAGAGACCAGATGAATTCCATCCATGCAACTTCTTCATTGCAGGGAATAACTTCAATGATGAAACAGCCCAGATGTTCTGCAATGCACTTACGGTAAGAAATTTAGGTAGTTACTCACACTTCTGCCTCTTCTCCTACACCTGAGAGGCACCCTACCCCCTGTCCCCACTCCATTGCTGTCTGATAGGCAGCACAGCATAGCAGAAACAGCACTGGTTTGTAGGGGAAGACAAGTTCCAGTTCTAGCTCTACTATTTACCAGTTGAGTTCATCTTCCTTTGAAGCCCTCCAACATACTTAGCATCTTCTAACTACCATTAGATTTATCTGTGAACATGTCTGATCACTCTATTACATTATGAAGTCCTTGAGGACAGGGAGGTGTGTCTTGCTCATCTTTCTTTCTCCTCTGGCACCTAGTATAGTGCATCCATTGATGCACTACTTATTTCTTGAATGTTGGTTGACTGAACCAATGAATGGATGAATGGATGAGTTTTATTCAAGCAATGTTTATTTAATGACTAATCTATGGAAGCCAACCCATGAATATTATTGGTAGAGCTAGGCAACTGCTAAGTAAGTCTCAATTGCCTGGTTTCAGGGAAGGTAGTCATAGTATCATCTCCCCTCACTTCCATCTTTGGATAAAATCAGGCTGTAGTACCTCCCTAGAAGCACTAAATTCTTCTACCAGCCATCATTCATTAAAAAGGAATGACCAATTTCGCAACATGACTAATGTACACATGTGTTTTGCATGACTGCACATGTATAACCTATGTTAAATTGCATACCATCTCAATGAAAGGAGAGGGGGAGAGAAAATTTGGAAATCAAAGTTTTAAGAAATGAATTTTTAAATTGTTTTTACATGTAATTGGAGGGAAAATAAAATATTTTTTAAGAAAGAAATGACCAAGATCTGAGATCACCCTGTAACATCACCCTGTAATGTCCTTTCCTTTTCCTTAAGTAGATAAAAGGTAAAAGTAGATTTTTTTAAAAGAAAGAAAAAGAAAAAGAACCTTCTTTCCACTATTTCTTTTCCCAGTCTAATTACCGAATCAAGGTCCTGGACCTCAGCCACAATGCATTTTCTGAGAAGGGAGGAGAACAGTTGGGACATATGCTGGGTAATGCTATTATACAGAGCATGGTAACTTGAAAATGTGATAATGTTTGGATACGTTTCATGCTAAAATAGGTTCTCATCCTTAGTCCTCAATGAAGGACTACAGACATTGGACCTCAGCTGGAACCAACTGAACTTGAAGGGGGCTGTGTCATTGTGTAACAGTCTCCGGGTAAGGTACTCTCCCAAATGGTGGTGAGTAGGGTTCTGAGAAGGTACCCAATGCATCTCCCATTCCTATATCCTCTTCTTCTTCCATCTTTTCCTCCTCCTCCTCCTCCTCATCATCACTTTCTTTGCTCTTTTCCTCAGGTACCTAAGACTGGACAATTGTCATGATACTAGGTCTCTGTTGTGTCCCCAACCCCTAGTGAATGGAATAATGTCCCCTAGTTCTGTCAGATGCTTAGCTTCCACCCAATTTGAATGCATAGTCATTGTAGACCACTCACTGACCATGTTAACTGCGTCCAGACTCTGCTGCAGCAAATAAGCTTGGCCATAGACACACAAAGTACCCTGAGAGATAAATTCACAAGCCACTCAATGCCTTGGCTTCCTCCTGTTGGAGATCAGTACACCAATAGAATACACAGACACTGGTAGAAAGAAGGCAGGTCCTTTCCCCCTTTCCTTTTCGCCTTATACTAGAATGCTCTGTATCCCTGAAAAATTGTAATAGTCCATTCTCCCATACAATGGGAAAGCACTGGATCAAACCTTCCAGTTAAATAGGTATTTGCAAGCAACCTCTGTGAGGGCAGAAATCCTGTGGCCCTCTCTGAAGTCAAGCTGCCATATCTGCTCTCTTCCCATCTCTGTTGTTCCAATGCATTGCCTTCCCTGGTGTGCTCTATCAGTCTCTATCAGCATGCTGTTTCTCAGATAAACAGTAAAGATATAAATGGTGGGTAAGTACATGTGCCATTTAGTTCAAATCCTCATGTATTAGAAATACATCCCTGATGAAGGAAAACTCAGCCTGATGGAGGCCCAGGCAATGACGTTGAGGCAGTCTCAGAAAAGCAATTCACAGCAACCATCATGGACTGGCTAAGCTCATAGTTAGGAGTCCAGACACTTAAGAGCCTGGATATAAGAAGGATGTAACCAGAGAAGGCAAATTCTTTCTGGTTCTGTCCTCTGGTTACTATGGGATCTTATTGAAGTGGGGCAGATGGTTGTAGAGAAGGGGATGTAAATCAGTACTCGTCAGTTGATGTGTTATATACAGCCTTTATTCCTATGCTATTCTGCCCTTTCTCTGGAGGTCAATATCACACTGAAGACTTTGGACATTTCTTGGAATGGCTTTGGTAATGAAGGGGCTCAGGCCATGGGGGATGCCCTCAGAGTCAATTCTACTCTGACCTGCCTGAATATCAGCAGCAACCACCTGAACAATGAAGGAGCCATCAAGCTGGGCAAGGGACTAGAGTTCAATGAAACCCTCAGAATTTTAAAGGTAAAATTATCTGAACTAGACTTGGACCATTGGGTATCAATGGGTACAAATAAATGGGATCTGAGGTCATTAAAGAGAAATCAGTGATATCTGTGATATCGCTTCAGAAAGGTCAAGGTTAGATATGCCTCACAATCCATGGAGCAAAGCCATAAGGAGAAATGTTTGCCCTTGGGGAAAATGCCACCAATCATACCCAGGACAAATAACAGAAAACGTACACTAGATTGGAGGGGAGAGAAGCAAACGAGACAGAAACCCTGAGGCATAGACTGAAAGCCGCTACTAAGGAGGTCAGTCAAAGGAAGAGAGGAAGGAACTCAGTCCAGCATGTCATCTCACAATTGCAGCTATTGTTATTTTGACTAATTATTAATGTCAAGTAGGTGCTAAGTAAGCTTTGTTATTTCTGTGGCACTTATGGACTGCAAGTTCTGCTAAATTTGGCACCCTGATGCAAACTCCAGACCACTCCTTCCTAGTGGCATGCCACTGAAGAGTTTGCCTTTGTTAGTGCTGGGAAGCAAGCGCATGCTACTGCTTTTTGGGCAGGTGTCCGTAATTTCCACCTGAGGGGTCTAATTACAGAAACATGTTAAACACTGAGAAATCCGTGACAGAATCTCATCACTGCCAGGGAATGTCAAACTGACTGCATTGTTTCTAGGCATGCCCAAGCAGCTATAGCATTATTGTGATGTATTTCATGGTTCACAGGCTAAGCTAGAGTCAAGGAATTCTACCTTCTATGCACTGGTTAACAGCAGAATTGAGTCCCCTAACTCTTGTGTGAATTTTGTGTGACTCCTGATTTTTGATCCAACCAGAAAGAGGGATTGTTGTGTCTGTAGCATTTTTATGGTTTCCCAGAGAATAAAGAGCTCTAAGGAGCCTCTCCTTGCTTATTCATGCGATCCTTACAGGAGTGAGCTAAGGACTTGGGTCTAGTCAGACAAGTCACTGTAAGAACAACATGCCTGTGAGGAAATTCAACCCCAGACTCTGCTAGCTAATGCATACCTGAATGTCATCTGAGGTGGCTCATCCCACGCATGAGAGAGCATAGCAGGGAAGAGAACTCAGGCTCAAGTTTCGACATTTGGGTGCTGGACTGTTTTTTACTGGGGAGAGTACAAATGCTTCTTTGCCATAAACAAAAAATTCAACTGTGCCATCCATGTAAGTGGCTTGTCTTGTGGATGCTAATTCATAATATGTAAGCTTTTTTGACTGCTAGGAAAAGATGAAAGGTAAGGGAAGAGATGAGAGGGGAGAATGAGACCCCCTGGTTAGAAGTTAGAATTTAGTAAATTATAAAATTTCTATCAGACTGGATAGCCAGTATAGACCTGGGGCTAGGAGATTAGCCCAACTGGAATAATTTTATCTGACCTAGGGCATGAAATTGTATCAATGGACAGATAAGAGCTATTTTACCCACATGTGCAAGTTAAGTCATCACTCTTGTGATGTCAATGCCTCCCCCAAAGATGTGATGTTCCATGAAAGTTGCTCTCTCTCTCTCTCTCTCTCCCTCCTTCCCTCCTTTCCTCCCTCCCTCTCCCTCTTCTTCTCCCTCTCCCTCTCCCTCCTTTTCTCTTTCTGTGGGCGGATTCACTCTCCCCAGTCTGGCTTCACACTGACAAGTGTGAGGGTTTTCCTATAGAAGGGTGGGACTGATCATATTCTCAACCATACTTCTAAAACTTGGACTTTCAGGGATAATCCCCACATAAGGAAGATACATTCCTAGGACTCACCACTGTAACTCCTAAACCCCCACTGGTGTGCTTCTTATTTATACAAAACCATTCACAATGAGACCATTGTCTCAAAAATAAAATAGTTACTAAGGCAAGAGGGGAATAAACATAACCTTTACTCAAGAAAAGACCAAAGCAATTATAATAGCAAAATTTACTCAAAAGAAGGTGAGCCAGAATAAGTATTACCTTTAGTTGATAATGGGCAAAAGTAGGAATAATTAAAATATAACAATATAGTTATAAATTTGGGACATACTGTCCCACCAATGGCATACAATGCCAGAAATGCCCATACAAAACCTAGCAGAGCAGCACATGAGCAGGGAAATCCATGTGCCCAGATAACTCATGATTCTGGACGGCAGATCCTAATGTCCTTTATCTCTTTAGAGAATAGTCTGTACCATATATCACTTGCTGGACAAAACTGCTTCTTTGCTATTTGCCTCCTTCTATTCCTCATAGTTCTTCTGTTGGTCAAGGCTGCTTTTCTGTTACTTTGGGGCTTTTGAAGCAGCATCAAACACTTTTAGTGTACAGTCACCCTTGTTATGATGTTGAGAAAGCATCAGGTTCTTTTAGCAAAAATATATCAGCTACAATCAAAACAGCAACAAAGCCTCTTTCCCTTTCTCTTCTCCCCCTGCTCCCTGCCTTTAGCTACAGAGGGCAGTCAAGGTAAACAGAGGCACCCCTAATAAGTTTCCCCTCTTTCAGGTTGTAAGCAATTCTAGAGAACAATAAATCCAGACAGCTTTCCATACTGCAGCAAGATTCAGCTCTCTAATCATATTCCAGCAACTACAGAGCCTGTTTGGCTTCAGTCAGCACTCTCAGCTAGCTCATTCTTTCTATAGCCAGTCAGCTCTCAGTAAAGTAATGTTTTTCTTCCAATCAGAATGGCTCCTGGAAAAACAACTGCAAAGACTGTATCACTTCAGTTCTTGTTACCTTCTATATTTTCAGTGGCTTCCATTCCAAATGCCTTCTGTGATGAACTTTTTCACCTGCTTCTGTCTTCATCTGGTAATTTCCTACCTCTTCTCCATTGATTTATAATACTTCCAATCCGGGCTTCCTCATAAGCAGTGACCAGTCTCTAACTTCTGATGTGAAACTCATCTTTCTGCTACATATGCCTCCAGGAATGCTTATTTAATTATATAATGTAACCCCTGCTAAAAACAAAAACAAAAACAGCAGTCCCCAATGTCTCTAATTTCTCAGTTACAACCTTCAAAACTTTGAAAATAGTCCATATGTAAATGAGCCAATGGAAGAGCACAGTGGATAGAGTTCTGGGATTAGAGTCAAGAAGACTCATCTACCTGAATTTAAATCTCACCTCAGACACTTGACTAACTGTGTGACCCTGAGCAAGTCACTTAACCCTCTTTGCCTCAGTTTCCTCATCTATAAAATGAACCGGAGAAGGAAATGGCAAACCACTCCAATATCTTTGCCAAGAGAACCTCAAATGGAATCATGAACAGTAAGACATGACTAAAATGACTGAACAGCAATAAAAAATGATCCAATGGACCACAATTCCTTGCAGCCATCTTTAAATCACTCAGTGCTCTGTCTTCAAAGAGGTTCTCTAAATGCATTCACCTGAAGAGTTTTTTCTCAGGTCTTCAGAACAGTCTATTCCTCCTGAAGTATTTTTATTGAAGGGACTGTGTTTCTTCTCAAGTTGATTTTTATCAGTATTCCCTTCACAAATGCTCTTTTTGTCACCTTTTTCAACAACCAAAATGTCCATATACAAAAGAGACAGTTCCCTAATGATGAAAAAGTAGTTACCACAGGCTAAACCAAATGAACCTAGCCCTGAAAAGACATCCATAGCTAAGGAGACCAGATCAATGTAACATCACTTTTTCAGCATTTTCCCCTTCATGCACTCTACACTCCAGCCAAGCTGAACTATGAGCTGCTCCTCATCTTCATCTTGCCCTTTGCTGAGTCTTTGCATTCACCCTGTCTTATGTCCAATACTCACACACATTTCATCTCAGTCTTTTGAAAACCTTTCCTTTAAGATCTATTTCAAGAGCTGCCTCCTTCATTAAGTCTTCAATGATTCCCCCCCCACCCCCACCCCAGCTAGAGAGGATTCTCTCACTTCTCAATCTCTCATGATTCTGTTTGACATTTCCTATTCACTTTTCTCATTCTAAACCATATTATATTTTAATAAAAGTTCATTAGATGAATGAATGATGAATCTCTACCTAACTTCAGCCTTTTACTGTTTCATTTCTCCTACAGATGTCCCAAAATCCTGTGACTGTGGATGGGGCACTGGCACTTGTCTTGTCTGTCAAGAGGAACCCCAAAAGCAGGTTGGAGGAGATCGACATCTCAGTAGGTGACCCTACCAGCCCTGGCTAACATATTGACAGATAGGTAGTTGCCTACATAATGGGATTTGAAGAACAATGCAGGGCTCCCCACTTTTTTTCCAAAACAATTTTAGGTATATCTTCTTAATTGACCCTATACCAATCTGTTAAAGTAAGCAAAGTAGCTATCGGTATTTACAGATAAGGTAAAGAGGACCCAGAGAAGTCAATGGATTTGCTCAGAGTCTTACAACTTGGTAGTGTGGACTCAGATCTCTTGACACTTGATCCAGTCCTCTAGCCATCTTGGATTTAAATGTCACTGTGCATTTGGGAGGGGCCAGACCTCTGATTTAATTAACAAAGGGAACTGCTAGCAAGGAAACTCCCTCTACCAGTATAGATCCAAAACTATTGAGTCTCAGAGAGTTGACTTAGACACTAAGAGGTCATTTGACTTTCCCAGGATCACACAGTCAGCACAGGTGACCCTGATCTTCCTGACTCTGAAGACAGCCCTTTATCCTCTACATCATGATACTACTCCATCCCATTACTCGAGCACCTAGAACATTTCTGTGATCCATAGACTTGGACTCCAATAATGCTGATTGCAACCCACCCATATCTGCCTAGCCTGATTATTTTCTCACATCAGTTTGCCAGAGGAGATCTAGCCAATGTCCTAGAGGCCTCCTTTACTTACTTCCAACATCCAGAGGATACCATTTATCTGTCATCCTTTGCTCTCACAATATGGCCATACTCAGTTTTTTGTAGCATGTGTATTTTCCTGATTGTGTCTTTTACTTCTTTTCTTCATTGAAGTTCCTCTTGATTATGTGTTTCCAAGTTCTTATACCCACCATTTTGCAAATTAGAAAACCGGTTTAGAGAGGTCATACGACTAGCCCAAGGTCACACTGATCATATCAAGGCAGTTAGGTGGTACAGTGAATAGAGCATCAGGCCTGGAGTCAGGAAGACCTGAGTACAAATTTGCCCTCAGACGCATATTAGCTATGTGACCCAGGGCAAGTCAATAAACTTCTGTTTGCTTCATTTTCCTTCTCTGTAAAATGGGTGTAATAATGGCACCTACTTCATGAGTTGTTGTAAGGATAAAATGAGATAACATTTTTAAAGTGCTTAGCACAACAGCTGATAACATAATAAGCACTACATAAATGCTTATTCCCTTCATGTTCCACTTGAATGCAGGCTTTTCCACTACATGAATACGTGAAAAGGCATTTACTAAGCTTCAACTATCAGCTAGATGCCATGCTGGGCACTAGGAACACAAATACAAAAGTAGTGAAAGAGACACTCCCTGCTCTCAAGAAGCTTACATTCCAACAGAGGAAGACCTAGATAGATAGATAGATAGATAGATAGATAGATAGATAGATAGATGCATGCAAAGAAAGAAAGAAAAAAAGAAAGAAAGAGAGAAAGAAAAAGAAAGAAAGAAAAAGAAAGGAAAGAAGGAAGGAAGAAAAAGAAAGAAAGAAAGATGGATAGATAGATAGCTGGAGATACACATGTGTGTATGTATATGTGTGTGTGTTTACATACACACACACACACAACTTGGTGGCATCTGCTGGAGCTTATGACCATTAACAACTCCATGTTACCACCCTGCCATAGTAAAGCTGAGGAAGAGGATGTGAGCTTGAATACAGCAAGTTCTCATATGTTTGCTAAAATACCATTGTCAGGACATTACTTCCTATATCATACACACACACACACACACACACACACACACACACACACACACACATACACACACACACACTTTAGGAGTACAAATAGGATGACAGTACAATACAGCACCATATGGTTGTGATGGTAATTGGTAGTAATAAACAATATATTTCAGTATAGGACACTAATGTATTAGAATACCAAACCAATGATCAAAGTTGGGAAGAGAGCTTATACCTGAACCAGAGCTTCTTTTCCTACAGTGTTTTTCTGTGATCTATGCCCCATCTCTTTTCCCTCCTCCAACAGAATGTGTTGGTGACTGAAGGATTTGTGAAACAGCTAGATGGAGTCTTCTTTGTTCATCCAGAGCTAGATGTGCTCCATGGTGAAGTGGTAGGCACTATCAGCAAATTCGTGATGTTACCAGCCGCTTTAAAGGTGATAAAGGTAAGCACTCCTTTTCCTTCTTCCTCTTGCCTACTGGGCCCCCCGGGCAAAAGAGAAAATCTTGCTTTCAACCCCAGCTTCTTAGGACACATTAAGTCTGTGCCTTTAACCTCCCACAAGAAATGCAATGTGTTCTTCCTATAAGGAAATGGAAAATTCCCCTTAACTATGAAAGTATTGTATAAGGCCTCATCTTTCCCAGAGAAGAACAACTGGGAATGGCTTTGGAAAGTCTTGAGAAGTTAAAGATGGAGTCTCCCATTACCCTGTGCTTATCATAATCTATGCTGGCAAGTGCCACCTCCTCAATTCAATTTAGTTCAACTAAACAAACATATGCTAAATGCTTTCTATGTGCAAGGCACTGTGTTATGCTTTAGGGATACATAAATACATCTTTGACCTCATTATTGTGAACATTCTCGTTCAAAGATGCAATTGCAACCCTCCTTGTCCAACCTTCCTGATTTTCTCTACTTTCTAAATTCAATTGTATCTGAATTAGCCTCCTTCTGTCTTCCCCTTCCCCACCCATTGAGTAGGTAAGAAAAACAAAACTCATTACAAATATACAGTAACAAGTAAAACAAATTCCAGAATTAGCCTTGTCCAAAAAGAGAAGAAAATATGTTTCAATCTACACTCTGAATCTCTAACTGTTCTCCAGTTCTCTAACTGGAGGTGGATGGCATGTTTCTTCATGAGTCCTTTGGAATTGTGACTGGTCATTGTATTAATATGAGTTTCTAAGTCTTTCAAAATTGGTATCTTCACAATATTGTTGTTGTTATTGTATAAATTATTCTCCTGATTCTGATTTCTTCACTTACAATTTTTCCTAGGTTTTTTCTGAAACCCTCTCCATCATTTCTTACAACATAATTAGTATACCTATACATTCATATACCATAACTTGTTCAGCCATTCCCCAATTGATGGGTACTCTCTCAGTTTATAGTTCTTTACCACTATGAAAATAACTGCTATTAATATTTTTGTTTATATGGTTCATTTTCCTCTTTCTTTGATCTTTTTGAGTATATAGCTAGTAGCAATATTACTGGATCAAAGGATATTAACAGTTTTATAGCTTTGGGGATATAGTTCCAAATTGCTTTCCAGAGTGACTGGACCAATTCACAGCTCCACTGACAGAGCATTAATGTACCTGTTTTCCCACAGTCCCTCCAAATTTTGTCAATTTTTTTTCAAACTTTGCCAATCAAATGAGTAAACTGATACCTCAAAATTTTCCTAATTTGCATTTCTCTAATTATTAATGATTTAGAACATTTTTTCACATGGCAATGGGTAGTTTGATTTGTTCTTCTGAACACTGATATGAATCAGTTCCTGACATATCTTGGAAATGTGACTTTTAGCAGAGAAACTTGCTGCAACTTTTTTTCCAAAGTTCCTGATTCTCTTCTAATTTTAGATGCATTGATTTTGTTTTACAAAATCTTTTTAATTTTATAAAATCAAAATTGTCTATTTTACCTCCTGTGAACTTCTTTATCTCTCTTATGAACTCTTCCTCTATTCACAGATCTGACATGTTAATTTCTCGTATGCTCTTCTAATTTTTTCATCATGTCACATTCATGTAACCATTTGGAGTTCATCTTAGTGAATCATGTGAAATGTTGGTCTAAACCTAATTTCTGCCAGGCTACTTTGAAGTTTTCTCAATAGCTTTTGCTGAATAGTAAGTTCTTGCTCCAGTAGCTGGGATCTTTGGGTTTATCAAACACGAAGCTACTGTGCATGTTTGCTAATCTAATCTCCTAATTGACCTCTCTTTTTCTTATCTAGTAGCAAATTGTTTTGATAATTATAGCTTTATAGTATAATTTAAGATCTGAAACTTCTAGGCTCCCTTCCCAATTTTTTCTTGCTAATTCCCTTTATATTCTTGACCTTTTGTTTTATGAATTTTGCTATCATTTTTTCTAACTCTATAAAGCTACTTTTTGATAGTTTGATTGTTGCAGCACTGAATAAGCAAATTAATTTAGGTAATATTGTCATTTTATTATATTAGCTCAGTTAACCCATGAGCAATTAATATTTCTCCAATTATTTGGACCTGTCTTTTTTTGTATAAGGATGGGTTTGTATGTTCATACAGTTCCTGTGAGTCTCTTAGCAGGCAGATTCCCAAGTACTTTATACTGTTTGCATTTACTTTAAAGGGAATTTTTCCTTCTGTCTCTTTCTGCTGGAATTTGTTGGTAATATACAGAAATACTGATGATTTATGGGGGCTTCTTTTATATTCTGAAGTTTTGCTGAAGTTATATTTGGGTCTATTTTGTACTTTGTCAAAAGATTTGTTTCACGTATTTTTTTAGTTAATCCTCTATTATTCTTTAAATAAATCACTTAAGTAAACTAAAATGATAATTTTATCCTCATTACTTACGCTTATTCCTTCATTTTTTTCTTGTCTTATTACTATAGTTAGTATTCCTAGCACAATATTGAATAGTAATGGTGATAATGGATATCTTTGCTTTGCCTCTGATCTTATTGAAAAGGCTTCTCATTTATTCTTTTCACAGATAAGGCCAGTTTTTCATTTTAGATATTACTTGTATTTTTTTTAAGGAAGTCTCCATTTATTCCTATTACTTTTAGTATTTTTAACAGGAACGGATATTATAGTTTGTCAAAAACTTTTTTTGAATGTATTAATATTCATTAACTTTTTGTTGTGGCTTTTGTTGTTTTTGTTATTTAAATGGTCAAATATGTTTTTAATTTTCCTAATATTGAACCAGCCCTGTGATTCTTAATATAGATCCAGTGCATGATCTTTGTGATATGTTATTCTAGTCTCCTTGCTAATATTTTGTTTAAACTTTTGCATCAATATCCTTTCAGGATATTGGTCTATAGTTTTAGTTTTCTGTTTTAACTCTTCTTGGTTTAGATACCAAGACCATATTTGTGTCTTAAGAAGAATGTGATAGAACTTCAACTTTTCCTATTTTTTCAAACAGCTTATATAGTATTGGAATTAATTGTTCTTTAAATGTTTGGTAGGATTAATTTATAAATCCATCTGATCCTAGAATTTTTTCTTTGGGAGTTCATTTATGGCTTTTCCTTATTTTCTTTTGACATCACAAGGATACCAATGATAGGTGGGCTATCTTAATGGTTTTTCCTTCTCTCACCATTGTATCAAACCATAAAAGACAATGTTCTTTGCACTACTAACTTTCATAATTACTTGTTTGCAATGTTTTGCAGACTGCTCACACAACCTATTTGTATCTTGATTACCCTTTAGGCAATCCTCAATTTCAGTTTCAGAAATTATAATGTTCCATGGCTTGCAGCCATATAATAACACTTGAAGAATATTGGTTCTAAGAGAAGATAAACCTTTGGTTCATGGAGCAACTCTGAGACATTAAAAGAATTTTTAAATTCCCCAATTGCCCAGAGAATGGTATTCCAGACAAAGAGCTGTCCTTAGAGTTAGAATATCCAAGGCTCAAATTCCATTTCTAATTGTGTAAATCAATCAAAATCAATCAAAATTTCTCAGTGACCCTCATTGTCTCTAGGGCTTTGTGTGCCCAACACCTAGCACACCTTAAGTTGCAGAGCAGGTGTTGTTCTACATTGGTAAAAAAAAGAATTCCCTTTTTAGACATTCCCTATGCCAGCGAAATTATAGATTCTATTTTTTAAAATCCAGTCTTCTCCTCTTCCTGTTTAATTCTGTGTCCAACTTGTCCATTTGCAGTGTCTGTTCAATATGCATGTGTATATATGTACATATATACATATATATGAATATATATTATACATATCAATTATATGCATGTATGCATGCATATATATTTGTGTGTACATACATAGTGTGCAAATACTATGGCAAATATGGGCAGCATACCAAAAAGCAGAGACTTCACCTTGCTGACAAAGGTTCATGTAAGCCAAAGTTATGGTTTTTCCAGTAGCAATGTATACCTGTGAGAGTTGGATTATAAGGAAATCTGAGCAGCACAGAACTGATGCTTTTGAATAGTATTGCTGTTGAAGACTTTTAAGAGTCCTTTGGACAGCAAGAAGATCAAATCAGTCAATACTTAAAGAAATTAATTCAGGCTATTCACTGGAAAGTCAAACACTGAAGCTAAAGCTTAAATACTTTAGCCATATGATGAGGAGAGGGGATTCATTGGAAAAGACCCTGATGTTGGAAAAGATTGAAAGCAAAAGGAAAAGGGGAAAACAGAGAATTAGATAGATAGACACTGTCATGAAAACAAACATGAACTTGGACAGACTTCAAGAGACAGTGGAGAACAGAAGTGCCAGCCATGCTATAGGATCATGAAGAATTGGACATGACTGAATGACTAAACAACAAAACAAAGAAATATTTTCATATGCATACATATATACATACCTGCTAAAACACACATACTGATGGACAAACTACAGGTGGTCCACTTAACAACATGCCACAGTCCAGACAATAAGCAGTCTTCATCCACTTAAAAAACAAAAACAAAACAGGTCCTTCCCTCAAGGAACTTATAGTCTATTGGGAGTATAAACAAAAAATAATTGCAATACAAAGTAAATCTAGAGAGGAAACACTATTGCTAGAGAAATTGGTAAATATTCACTGAGGCAGTGACCCCTGAGCTGAGTCTTGAAGAAAGTTAAGGATTCTGAGAGGTGGAGATAAGAAAAGAGTATTTTCTACATTTGGGGAATAGCTTATGCTAATGCATGAACTTGAAAGATGGAGTGTCAAGTTTGAAAAACTTCTAGTAGTCTAGTTTTGCTGAAATAGAGAAAGTAAAAAGGGAATAGTTTGAAGTAAGGTTGGTAAAAAGGGGGCCAGTTTGTGAAGTGCCTTAAATGTTAGGCTGAGGATATTTATTTTATCCTATAGAAAGTTGCTGCTGTTGCTATTTGTCCCTCATTCTCTAAGAGGACAATGACATCAATTTGGTGATGCCATGACATGCAAGTGAATTGGATTTAAGTGAGGGAGGGTTATGCAGTCACCAGGCTTATTTTATCCTCCAGATCCATCTGGGTCCAGTAGCCAAATATGGACCAGGACACCTGGAAATGACCCAGGATGCAGTAGGGGACCTTGGCCTTTTCAATCTAAGATCTTTAACAGGTCTCAGTTTGTCTATAGAAAGCGGGAAGCCACTAAAGATCTTTGGACAGGGCAATGATATGGCTAGATATGTTACTTGGGAAGAGTTATATAAAGAATGTGTTGGATGGGGTTGAAGCTAAAAGCAGAGAAATCATTTAGGAGGTTAGTACTGTGGGGTGTGTGTGTGTGTGTGTGTGTGTGTGTGTGTGTGTGTGTAAAGAGAAGCGGATGGATATATAAGATTGTCTATGTGGAACTGACAAGACTTGCAACTGATTGATTCTGAGAAATGAGGGAAAGGGAAGATTCAAGGACAACTCCTTTCTTGTGAATCTGGGTAACTAAGAGGATGGTGACAACTTCAGTAGAAATAGGGAAATCTTGAGGGTGTGTGGGTTTGGGGAGAAGAATAGCAAATTCTGTTTTGGGTGTGTTGAATTTCAGGTGTTAATGAGACATCCAAGTGGAAATATCGAGCCATAAGCCTAGCCATATGGGACTAGAGTTAAAGAGAATTATTAGGGATGGATATATACACATATATGTGTGTGTGTCAAAGTCATTTGTGTACATGTGGTAATTGAATCCATTAAGCTTTCCATGAAACAGTCCCTGATCCCTAATCCCCACAGGTTAAAGTGTTCTTTCCTTCATCAGATCTTGCTAGAGCACTTTCCTTGTCTCTCTTTTCCTCCTTAACTCTCTACCTTGTATTATACTTATCTCCTTGATTTCAGAAAATGTGTCAACTTTCATCTTTGTGTATGTAGCACCCCTACAGCCCCTTAAAATAGTAGATGATTAATAAATATCTGTAGAAATGGAAAAAAATCAATATTAGAATTGCAGATCTTCTGACTCTCGGTCCAGCATTTATTCCTCTGCACCCTGGGATGAACTGAATATTCAGTTGTCCTAAATAAGACAGGACTCAGTGAAACTGTATCCATGGTTTCACTGGCCTGGATGAAGAAACCCCTTCTACTGATACAAGTTGGTACCCTCCTGCTATTTACAGTCTCAGAGAGCTGACTGGAGCACTGACAGATTAAGTGACTTCCCAGGGTTACATAAGCACAGTCAGAAGCAGGACTTGAACCCAGGTTTACTTGACTCCAAGACCAGCTTTCTGTACACCTGATGCCTCTTTGCCCTAAGTAGGAAACAATAATGATCAAGACTGTTGAGTTAATTCATAAATGTAAGAAGCCTACTGCTATATGCACATCAGCTACACTTTAGTTCACTTTAGTTAATAGCAATGAGGACATGATACGGTTACAGGTAAAGAAGGTCATTTCTACCTACAGCTGTCTCCTGTCACTAATTCATCTGTATCTGTGCCACAGTATCCAGGACTAAGCAATGGAAAGCAAACTCAACATTCCAGTAATATTGAACAGAAGGTAGCATAAGGTTAAAACTATTGCTGGGATATGAAACCTTTTCTTCCTGTGGATGAGACAAGGGCAGCTGAAAATGAGAGGAAATGTGCTCTGCAGAGAAGCAGTAGACCCATTGTGCCTGAAAGTAATCCTTAGAGTACATATTAAGCTAGAGCTCAACAATACAGGATGTCAAATTTACATAATTGATAAAGTTAGGGACTGGATTGTTTTACATCAGGCTTGAACCTAAGGAATTCTCATTGTGTGTCAAATGGCAACACCCACTGGCAGTGCTTGGTATTGCTGATAAATTCTATTAACAATAAATATAAACCTTCTATTTGTTGAGTTGTTTTTCAGGTGTGTCCAACTCTTTTGTGACCCCATGTGGGTTTTTTTGGCAAAGATACTGGAGTAGTTTGACATTTTCTTCTCCAGCTCAAGAGGAAACTGAGGCAAACAGGGTTAAATGACTTGCCCAGGGTGACACATCTAGTAAATGTCTGAGGCCAGATTTGAATTCAGGTATTCCAGCTCTTTATCCATTGTGCCACTTAGCTGCCTGGCAAACCTTCTTTACTACTTCTATTAATCCCCGACTTCTCTGGTTTAGTCTCAGCATCAAGAACAGTTAGCGGTGGAAGTAGGGAATCACCATAAAAATATATATATATTTTTAATGTGTATATAGCTTGCTTGTAAATAGTTGTTTGGATGTTATCTCCCCCATTAATCTGTAAATTTCTTGAGAGCAGGGAATGTATCTTTCTTTGTATCCTCAATGCTTGGCATAGGACCTGGCACAAAGTAGGCACTTAACAAATGTTTATTGACTAGCCTACAATGATGAAAGAACCAAACCTAAGACAGAGAGATGAAAAAGTCTAGGGGCTAGAATAATATTCCATCTTGTGGGAAAATGGAAAAGAAGACACCTTCTCCCTCTCTTAGGTTCTACCATTATAAGATTAGAGGATGGAAAACAGTGGTAGGAAGAGAAAAGAAATAAAAAGATTCTAAAAGTAGGAGATCTGAAGAACTTGGCAATGTCTTACCTATAGAAACCCAGAGGGACCAAAGTGGGGCAGAAGGAGAGGAATCTGGCTGCTTAGGGCTGCATTTAGGCTTTTGGCCTCCATATTTCCCCCTTTTAAGTCTCCCAACCCTCTTTACTAAGAGAAGAGACAAGTGTTTCTAAGGGCAAACACTTTACTTAATTAAAGTTATATTATTTCTGAGTTTCTTTTGTGCTGTCCCTCCTGAGAAGCTGATTGAGATGAATGGGCATGAAGGAACAATGAATGTCAATTCAAAAACATCCAGAAAAAGGGGGGAAAACCAAATTCTGGAATATAGGACTTAGGAAGCTCCTCTATGTAAGAGAAGTTCCTATGATTCAGAGAAGGTATAGAGTGAAAAGAAGAATCAATTGTGGAAGAGAAATCTTTGACGCAGAGTAGTTCCACCATGACCTAAAACTCTGAAGCTGGTGCAAGACAATGATAATAAGAATGGGTTGCTTTTTTATACTGGGGCATATCCAGAATGCCATGGGACTGACCACCAAATTAACCTTTTCCTTAGTCATAAATTGTAATGTTTATTGTTTTTGTTTTCTTCAGGGGAAACATCTCCCTAAAAAGAGAACATAAATCAATGGTAAAATAACCTTTAGAGAAAGGTTCTAGACCTGTGACTTCATTGACATAGGGAATTCCTAAATGAAGAAATTCTTTCTACTAGTGCAGGTCCGCACCTTCTCTATAATTTATGGTCTTGAAGCCCTGAAAAGTTAAGGGATGTGCCCAGGATCACAAAGCAAGTATGAGTAAGAAATAGGACCAGAGCTCAGGTCTTCATGGCTTGGAAGTCAGTTCTCCATCCTGAATACCACACTGTTTCAGGACAGTCTTTGCCTTACTGATATTTACAACATTCCACTTTTTTTAGAACAATAGTTGTTACCTAAAGTGAGATACCTGTAGTGATAAGCCAGGAAAGAGGGAAAGGAAGTATTCAAAACTTTTTTCCCAAAACTCTATTCTCAGTAGCCTAAAGGGGAAAAATAGAGTCATTGGGTCTGCCTAGGAGGTAATAATTCTATCTCTTCTTTGCTATTAAAAATATCATCCTTGAGGATCTCACCTCCAAGTGGGACTTCTCTACATTTCCCTAGCAGAAACTTAAAGCGCTCAGCTCTTAAATGGTTATAGGATGTTGTAGTGCCCAGCATTACAATTTCTGCATCCTGAACCTCAGCATAGATTCAGGTGGGATGATGGTGGGATGAACTGTGGCTAGCATCCTCCTGTGGAAGACCCACTCAGTCCCAAGAAACAAGATGTATATGAACCATAAAAATAATAACTGACACTTATGTACAGCTTTAAGTTTTGCCAAAGGCTTTATCGTATGCTATCTCATTTGATTCCCCAAGAACATGGGGAAGTAGGTGTCATTATTATACTCATTTTATAAATGAGGAAAAAACTTTGAGAGGTTACATGGCCCAGGGCCACACAGCTAGTAAGTGTCTGATGCAGGATTTTAACTTTGGTCTGTCTACCTCCAAGTCCAGTGTTCTATCTACTATTCTCAGTTATAATATCAGTTATAATTGGCATTTATATGGTGTCTTAAAATTGGCCAAGAATTTTATATTGATCAACTATAGATGAATTACATAGTGTAGTGAACAGGGCACTGAGCCTGAGATTAGGAAGACCTGAGTTCAAATGTAGTCTCAGATACTAGTTATGTAGACCCCAACTGGACAAGCCCCTTAACCTCTGTTTGCCTCAGTTTCCTTATCTGTAAAGTGGATATAATAGTACCTGCCTGCCTGGATTTTTGTGAATATAAAATGAGATAAAACTTGTAAAATACTTTGAGAATCTTAAAGTACCATATAAACCTTAGTTATTATTGTTGTTATTTGCCTCATTTGAGTCCCACAACTTTGAGGGAAGTAGAACAGGCATGATTATTTCCATTTTCCAGATGAGAAAACTGAGGCTCTCCCTTCTTGTCTCCATCTTCTAGCCCCCCAGCTTCATTCAAATCTCAGCTAAAGTCTAACATTCTATAAGAAAACCTTCCCAATCCTCCTTGATCTTTGTGTCTTCCTTCTGAGACTACTCCAAATATATACACATATTTGTACATATGTACACGTGTGTGTGTGTGGATGTAATTGTTTGCATGTTGCCTCTCTCACTAGACTGTGAGTTCTTTGGAAACAGGGCTTGTCGTTGTAGATGATGTCACTGCTGCTGTTGTAGTTTGCCTTTGTATCCATAGCACTTAGCATGGTCCCTGGCACATGATATGCATTTGATAGATGCAAGTTGACTAACTGAAGCGATTTCCCTGCTGTCATATAGTTAACAATTGTCCAAGAAGGGATTTGAACCAATATTTTGGGAGAGACTTCCATTCTTGATCCTGTTAAAAGCAATTTATTAAGTAGATACTATGAGTGAGATGCTGTGCTAGGTGCTATGGGAGAAGAATACAAAAAAAAACAAACCACATAAGCTACTATCCCTGGCCTTTAATGGTTAAAATATAGGTGAGAATAGAAAATAGATATGGTAACCAAGAAAACAAGGCAGTATATAATAAGTAATAAATGAGCAACTATAGGCCCCAAATGGGGGGGGGGGCAGTACGGAGGGGTTCAGAGGCAAGCTCATGACAGGTCACAATGATCAGGGAAGAGTTCATGGAAAAGGTAAGAATTATAAGGTCATAGAATATACAAGCGACAGGGATCTTAGAGGTCATCCAACCCTTTCATCTTATCAAAAGTAAGATAGATAATAGTATTATAGAATTGGAAAGGACCTCAGAGGTCATCTAGTCCAGCCCTCTCATTTAAAAGATCAGCAAACTGATAGAATAGCAAGTGAACGTATCTTGTCCAAGATGACACAGGTAGTGAGTGGTTAAGCTAAGAATTTGAACCCGTGTCCTCTGAAACTAATTTCAGCACTTTTTAGGACAAGAGAGAAAAGGTGATGCCCAATATCAAACAGGTAGTAAATAGCAAACCCAAGATTGGCATATGGGAACTTGACTCCAAATTTAGTTTGAACTGGGCCATAGAATGAGTTTCTTTGTTTGTGTGAGAGGAAATCAAGAGCCTGTATGGGTGGATGCCTTCCTGGCAGGAGAAACAGCATTAGTAGAGACAAAGAATCACAAATGTGTCCCATGTGTCTGGAGTATAGTGAATAAATTGAGCAGGCTAGAGAAGAGCCAATTATGTAAGGCAGTTATAGGAAATAAGAGTGGAAAGGCAGTTTGCAACCAGATTTTGGAGCTCTTGAAAGCCAAAGTCAGCACCATGGCCAGAGGTAGTAATGATTGTGTAAGTAAGTACCTTGGCTAGAGCAAATGTGAGTGTTGGAAATAGGCAGGTATTGGGAAATTTAAGAAAGAAGAATAACAGGTGTTTTTTAGTGATCACTATTGTGAAGCTTTTTGCAGATTCAATTGTTCTCAGACAATTATCCAACCCAGAAAAGCCTCCATGGCTTGGGGAAATGTGTGTCTTTAATGATTTGCTGGAGACTTCCCTAATGAAGATGTATTTCTGTCTCTCCAGGTGACTGACCTGTGGGAAAACAGTCAACAGAGCCATGCTTATTTTTTCCCCTCTTCAGGGTGTCTATTTGTTGTGGCTATGCTTGGTCAGCTTCCCAGTACAGATGAATCTCTGCTTATAAGGCCTTTCTCAGAGAGTATAAGCTACATCCCTGAGGTGGCAACTATCTGTGACTGCCCCTCCATCAGTTTAAGGCTCAGAGTGTTAAGAGCAGCTCTGGAAGCCATGCTGACTTTGGACTGTCTAGGGTTGCTAAATTTTTGTTTTTATTTTTAGTAGGGGAGAAACAAATTGAAAGAAAATTTTAAGATTAATTTGGCAGTGATGGAAAACTCATAGCCCCCTGGCCTTGCAAAACGTCTCTGTGTGTCCAGAACCAGATTAAAATGTAACTGGGAAATGTTTAACAAAATTTTTAAAATATAATAAAACTTAGATAGTGTTAATTTGTGATTTTCTAAGTCAATATATGACCCACAGGTATCTGTTTCTACATGAGTTTCACACCATTAATGTACAGGATGGGTGAAAGAGAGGAAAAAAGTGAAGGTAAGATTAGCTTGGAAAGCACTGAAATACTATAGTGTTAGATGGTGACAAGAATGTTGACAATGTGAATAGAAAGGACAGGATGAATTGATCATAGTGTCATAGAACTTAGGGCCAGAATAGGCATTAGAACTCATCTAGTCTAACCCTCACATCTTACAAGATGATGAAATAAGAATGTCAGCAGAAGTAAAGCAAATCAAGATCACAGAGAGGGAAGAGAAAAAGGCATTTATTACTAGGTGCCAAGCACTGTGCTAAGCACTTTAAAAAATATATTATCTCATTTGATCCTCACTACAACCCTGGGAGGTAGTACTTGAGTGACTTTCCCAGGGTCACACATCTAGTATGTGTCTGAGGTCAGATCTGAACTGAAGTCTGCCTGACAATGGATAGAGTACCAGGCCTGGAGTCAGGAAGACTAATATTCCTGAGTTCAAATCAGACCTCAGACACTTACTGGCTGTGTGACCCTGGGCAAGGCACTTAACCCTGTTTGCTTCAGTTTCCTCATGCGGAAAATGAGCTGGAGAAGGAAATGGAAAACCACTCCAATATCTTTACCAAGAAACCCCAAATGGGGTCACAAATAGTTATACATGACTGAAGATTACTTTGTTAATACAGTAACAAATGGAGGAAGGACATGATGATTGATTAGATTGAATGGCACAGGATAGAGTGAGCAAGGCATAGATGATGTCGCAGAATCTTAAAGTCGAAAGGGATTTTAGAGGCCATATAATCTGATCACTTTTGTGATGGATGCATCCCCTTTATGATGAAAAAAAGGTCATCCAGGTTCTGTTTAAACATATCTAATAATGGGGAACTTGCCACCCAGCTTCCTAACCCCTTCAACTTTGGGGTAGCAACATTTCCATATTCTCCATTCAGAATCATAAATCTCTAAGTTGGGAGAGGCCTCAAAGAACATCAAGAAAGAATCTACTCTGTAACAAGCCCACAAATTGGTTATCTAGCCTTTGTTTGAAGATTTCTAATGAGGAGCCCACTTTCTTCTGTGACAGCTCAGTTCACTTTTTTCACAGCTTTGTTAGAGAATTTTCCTTTTATCAAGGAACGTTATACCTCTCTGCAACTTAACCCCTTTGTTCTGACTTAGTTCTGTCTTGTTGGACCAAACCCAACAAGCATCATTTCTCTTCCATGTGAAGTCTGGCTGAAGACAGTTATCTTCAACTCTCTACTCTTCTCCAGACTAAATATTCTCATCTCCTTCCGTCAGTCAACAAATTACATGATTTTGAAACCCGTCACCATTTTATTCACCATCTTCTAGACACACTCTCATTTGCCATTGTTTCTTGTAAGATTTGGTGCCCAGAACTGCATGTCACATTCATGAACTTGCCAGGGTAGAGGACAGTAGGATTATTACTTCCCTTATTCTGGACAACATATTTCCTTTATTCAATTGTTTTGTGATTTTTTTTCCCACAGTCTCCTCACACTATTGGTTCATATTGGGCCTGCAGCTAGTTAATATATCTTAGTTATTTTTCACATAAATTCCTGCCTCACTAGATATCTCCATCCTATAATCTTACTACTGAGTTTGTTAGAGATAATATCTCTATAATATGAGAAGGATTCTGCATTTATATTTTTCAATTCTATCTTATTAGGTTACATTTTATTAGATAACAATTTGGATCCTGTATATTAGCTGTCCCTTCCTTGTTTTGTGTTATTAGCAAATTTGGTAAGAATCTTGTTGACGTTGTCCTCCACATCTGTGTCAAATGTCCCAGTACTCTGTCCTGTGGCTGAAGCCAGACAATGGTGATACCTCTTTTTTTTTTTAATTTTATTTTAGTTTGCATCATTCATTTCCACGAGATTTTGAGTTACGTATTTTCTCCCCATCTTTCCCCTACCCACTGCCCCAAAACAACCATCCCAGTGTATCCCCCCTCCCCCAATCTATTCTCT
>CM053589.1:70870690-70901950 GCA_028646515.1 Pseudochirops corinnae | reverse complement strand
GTTTTTCAAGGAGATATTTCACATTGCCCTCTATTTTTTCATTTGTTTAGATCTGTTTGATAGTATCTTGATTTCTCATGAAGTCATTTGCTTCCATTTGCTCCACTCTAATTTTGACGGAATTATTCTCTTTGGAGTGCTTTTGAGATTCTTTCTCCATCTGGCAAAGTCGACTTTTTAAGGCATTCTTCTCCTCATTGGCTTTTTGGGCCTCTTTTGGCATTTGGGTTAATCTATTTTTTAGAGTGTTGATTTCTTCAGTCAGATTGCTGACTCTCTTCATGATTTTCTTGCAACATTCTTATTTCTCTTCCCAATTTTTCTTCCACTTCTCTTATTTGGTTTTCAAAATGGTTCTTCAGCTCATCTCTAGCGTTAAGGCAATCTTCATGTTTATTGGAAACCCTGGTGGGGGAACTCTGGCTGTGCTGTCCTGCAGCTCTCTGCCTTGGACCTTCTTTTCTTCAAAGAAGGAATCTAGGGTTTAGTTGCTGTTTTTACCCTGCTTCTTATGCTTATTCTTACGCATGGTTGGTCAGTCCATGATTTTTTTTTAATCTCTGTAGGGCTCTGCTTCCAGAAGGGAAAGCTGTGTCCCAGATTGCTGGGGTCCTTCCAGCTGCCGTAGCTCTCAGGAAGGTGCTGGGTCCCTTTCCCACTTCTGGCTCACTGGATAAAGAAGACTCACAGGACCAAAGCCCAAGACCACGATCTGGATCCAGGTTGCTCAACGCAAGAGCACTTGGCCTCTGAATGATCGCTTAGTCCCCCTGCAGTCTGCAGGCCGAGGGTGCAGAAGCTGCAATGCAGAGGCAGGTGCAAAACCTCTGCCTTTCGCTTTCCCCCCTGGAGGCATTTCGGCCAGACCGCTTTTCTCCCAAGACCTCGCAAGTCCCACTGACCTAGTTCTGCAAGTCGCACTGACCTAGTTCCGAACACGGCCGCAGCTGCCGCCAATCCTCTCACCTGAGGCTCCTTGGCTCTTCTCATCCAGCCGTCCCCAGGGCTCAGCCAGGGCTTCAGGCCAGGCTGGTTTCGGTTCGCAGTGCTGATATGGTTCCTCATAGCTGAGCTGACTTTAGTGGAAAGTATATTTGTGTGCATTTTGGAGTTCTAGGATTACTTTAGAGTCATATTTTATGGGTATTTTGAGGTGGCTATGTGAGAGCTGCGATATGTTGCTGCTCCTATGCCGCCATCTTCCAACGGTGATATCTCTAAATGTCTTCCGGATTTCACTGATTCAGTAATAAACTCTCTTTAGTTATAGACATTCAATAAATTATGAGTCCACTTGAAAGGAGGAAGCTATAGTGCAAGCAATTAAAGACTGTGTAGGGAGAAAGGGACTGGATCTATGATTTTTTTGGGAGAGGGACACATATGTTGCTACACACCTAAAGCATCAAGAGGTTAAGTGACTTGCAAAGTTAATATGTATAGAATTTGAATTAAGTTCTTCCTTGCATTGAGGCCAGCTTTCTACTCAAAGAATCATCCTGCCTTTCATAGACTTTGATGATATGGAAGCAATCTATGAAGACAGAAAATCTCACACCTTTCTCCCTCTCCACAACATTCTCCTTTCTCATGGTCCTGTTCAATGTGACCTGTCTGGAAATCTCTCTCTAATTAGTTACACTGTTTAGTCCTTCTACCCTGCACTATGATCTCTCCAGTTCTCACTAAGCAAGTGCTTCAGGGGTGTGTTGGTTGATCCAAGGAATACCCATAGAGCTATTCTTAGGTACAACAGGGTGAAATCTTCTCTTTGAATTACCACTGAGCCTATTACCATGAGTTAGCTATATGCAATTCTTCAGGACCCCAACATTTATCTAGTTTTCTTTCCTTTCCTTGCTTTTAAAGGATCACCGGATTTAGAGCTTGAACTGACTTGAGAGGTGTCATAGAATCATAGATTTCAAGCTCAAAGGGACAGTCAAAGGCCGTCTAGTCCAGTCTCTCACTATTCCACCAGTTGTTAGCAACCTCTCCCTAATTACTTTGTATTTATTTTCAATATATTTTGTATAAACTTATAGTACATGTTGTTTCCTACCAGCAGAATGTAAGTTTCTTGAAATAAGATGCTGTTTCAATTCTTTTTTTCCCCAGAGTCTGGCTCCTAATAGGACCTTAAAAATGTTTATTGAATTGAACTGAATGAGAAACCTAAACTAGAGACAAGTGCCTTGTCCAATGTCACAAATCCCAAGAGTTGGGATTTGAATCCAGATACTCTGGATTCAATGGCTTCTGCTCTCTGGACCCAGGCTATGTTCTCCAGGACCTCCATTCTAAATGTCCTACAGCATATGCATTGCTAGAGACAGACTGAGACACCAGTAGGAGGTGGTGGTTTTTCAGCTGAAACACAAAACCTATTTCCAGGCTGCCTATAGTCATTAAAGCTCCTTGGGCATCCTCCCCTGGTGTCCTGACAGATTTTAGAGTCTGACAGAACCAATCTGGTTGGTCAGGCATTTCCACATAGGAGTCTGAGACCCTTACTTTGCTTTTTATTTGCAATCTACTAGATAAGACCAAGAATGTGCCTGCTCCATGGTGGTCATTTCCAAGTCATGTTTGGACTTGAAACATAGGGTGAAGGGGCCCATTCCTGATGAGACACTGCACACCCCCACAAACCTCCCCACTGCCTTGAAGATGCCCAACTGAAATCAAAGGGTATTTATTAGGAATCTTGAACTTCACTTTGAAGAAAAAGGGGAAAAAATTTTTACTGCTAAAATCTCCCATTCCCCTCTAATTACTTGACATCCTTACCATACATATATGTACACCTATATATGTAAGTTGTCTCTATTGACTAGATTGGAAACTCCTCAAGGGCTTTTTTATCCTCCTGTCTAGCACAGTGCCTAGCACAGTTCATGACTAATAAATGCTTCCTTGCTTGATCATCATCATCATGAATATTCCTTAGGCACTGATTGATACAGGCTAATCAAGAAAATTATACACAGAAGAAAAAGATTGTGCTTGTTCCTAGATTTTCATGAAGATAATAATGCTTTGTTGATGGGTCTCTTGCAGAAGTTGTAAGAATAGAGAGATCTCCATGAGACCTTGAAAGCAATAAGTCAGTCTCTCTCTCTGTCTCTGTCTCTCTCTGTCTCTGTCTCTGTCTCTGTCTCTCTCTCTCTCTGTCTCTCTCTCTCTCTCTCTCTCTCTCTCTCTCTCTCTATATATATATATATATATATATATATATATATATATATATATATCTCCCTTCCTCCTCCTCCTCCTCCTCCTCTTCTCTTCCTTTTTTCTCCCCTGTACCTTTACTCTCTTACCTCTCTCTCATTCAGTCTTCCATCTCTCTGCCTCTTTCTCTCTGTGAGTCCCTGTTTATGTTTTTCTCTGTCTCTGTCACTGTCTCTCTGTCTCTGTCTTTCTGTCTTTCCTTCCCTCTTCCTTCCCCCCTCTCAGTGTCTCCATTCCTGTTCCCTAACATCCCAATCTGCACCTTCTAGGTCTGGCATTATGACTTCTGGATATAACAAGAGCAAGTAAAAATAGCCTTATGTGTTGTTGGTGGTTCAACAGATGGCACCACCCAATACAAGCAGCAATACCAGTGGGAACTATGAGGGCAAAAATAGTGAGTAGCTGAGCAGAACCAATCTCTATATCTCAGGGATGCAACCAAGTACCATGGACCATGACTTAGTCAGACTCTCAGTCATATGGCAAGACTGTTTCTATTAAGGCAGTATTGGACAAGTCCACAAATAAATGCAAAGACTTGGACTTTGTAGATTTTGATCATTCTTCAGCTGCCCAGAGAGCTACTTAAGACCAGGGACAGATGGTAAAATTCCCCATTGCCTCCAGGATCAAATACAAAATGCTCTGTTCAGCATTCAAAGCCCTTGGTAACCTAACCCCCTCCTACTCTTTCAGCCTTCTTACATCTTGAACCCCAAGAAGTATTCTTTGATTCAGTGACACTGGCCTCCTAGTTACACCACAAATAAGACACTTCATCTCTTATCTCTTGAGATTTTCTCTGGCTGTTCCCATGCCTGGAACACTCTCCCTCCTCCATTCCAACTACTGACCTCCCTGGCTTCCTTTAAGTCCCAACTAAAATCTCACCTTCTACAGGAAGCTTTCCCCAACCCCTCTTAAGTCTAGTGCCTGCCCTCTGTTAATTATTTCCTATTTGCCCTGTATAAAGTTTGCTTTATGTAAATGTTTGCATGTCTCTCCCAGTAGATTGTAAGCTCCATGAAGGTAGGGACTGTTTTTTGCTTTTTTTCATATCTCCAATGCTTAGCACAGTGCCTGGCACATAGTAGGTACTGGATACAGGTACCGATCGATTGATTGTTATGAGAATCACGTAAGATAATATTTGTAAAGTACTTTGCATAATACCTAGCACATAATAAATGCTTGTTCCTCCCATACTCTAAAATCATTTGTGGCTCCTTATTGTCTCTAAGACAAAATAGAAAATCCTTAATCTCTCATAACCTGTCTCCAACCTACTCATCTAGTCTTATTGCATAGTGTTCCCTTTCCTGCATTCTCTATTCCAATCAAAAAAGGCTTGCCAGAAGTTCCATGTGTGACATTTAATGTCTTTGTACAGTTTGTCTCCTGGGCCTCTCTTCACTTCTCCCTCTTAGAATTCCTCCATTTCTTCAAAGCACAATTTAGGTTCCCCATAAAAGAAGCCTGGCCTCATCCCTCAATGTTCATGTTTACTGCCTCTTGAAATTACCTTGTATCACCTTGTACATATTTTGCATTTACTTAGAATGTAAATTCTTCTGGGACAGGGACTCTAGGGTTTTGTTTGTTCATATTTTTTTTACCTTTGTTTCCTCAAGATGTAGCTCAGTGTTTTGCCCCCCAGAGATAGGAATTGTGATTTCACTGGTATAGGGAACCCCCAAGTGAAGACATTCTCTCCACCAGAATAGGTCAGTAGTCTGCAATTTATGATCTTAGTGAGTTTCCTAGAGCTAAGTGACTTGTCCAGGTGTCACACAGTCAATATATATCAGAATACAGGTTTACCTGACTCTGAGGTCCTCCCTCTATACACTTCATCACTTTGCCCATAGTTAAACAAATGTCTGTTAAATTAAAGTGAATTTATTGCACCCACGTCCCAAACTAAACCTATGTGCTAAAAACCTAAAATGACTTAAAAACATATGACAGTTTCCATGATGCTTCAGATTAAAGCTCCTTACCATCATTTAGGCTTTTCAGGCCTATGAAACTAGACTCTTCATGGGTTATTAGAGTGAAAGACATTTGTAAATATTTTGGAGAAGAGCCTTCTGTCTTAGAGGAAAGGACATCTTGGCCCTTTGCATGTGAAAAGTAGATTTGTTCATTTGACTTGATTAGAGAAAAGATACTTGAGTCAATCAAATATCATTGAGAATAAATATTTGCCAGACATGGATCACCAGTTTTCAGATTGGAATAAAATGCACTTTTGGTACAGAAACTGCTCATAATGTCATCTTGCTCTGTGGTAAAAGGCAATTCAGGATCTTACAATGTCTCACATAATCCTTAGAAATGTTAGTTATCATTGTACCAGGGAAAAATTAATGTGCCAACCAAGAGATGAGTCCCCCCCTTTTTCTTTCCTGCTCTCATCCTAGACATATTTCCTTTTATATTCCTTTTTTAGCTATGGTTTCATCACTCCACTCCTCTCTTTCTGTACTTCTTTATTCTCCCTAATGCTTGAAATTTACTGTCTACTAGGGGCCAGCAGTCTGCAGCACACAGGTTGGAAATCATTTGGGGACCATTTGCCACTACCATACCTTTCTTTCTACCATTCGGGACCAGTTCTTGGCACTATGAAAAAGTTCAAAATCAGAAATTGATATGATGTCATCAGTGAAAATGGCATTAAAGAAAAAGCATTAATGTCTGCTTTGCCACTGTAACCTAGGGACCATGGGACCTTTCCATCTGACTTGCAACGGAAACCTTCCACATGTGCTGTGATTTCTCCCTTTGGAATGTGAGCTCCCTGAGAGCAGGGAATGCCTTGCTTCTCTGTTTGTACCCCCAATATCTACCGCAACACTTTGCATATAATAAGTGCTTAATAACTGCTTTTCATTCATTCATTTATAGTCATTATGTATATTAGTATATTAATGTAACAATTTTAATTGCTAATTGACATTTATTTATTTGTTGTGCTCCCAAGAAACTCACAATCTAAAAAGGAAGAAAGTAAGCAAACCAACATACCCAAATGATATACTGGATGAATAAGAAATAACTTACAGAGGAAAGGCTGTAGAAGGCGGGATTTTAGTCGGTACTTAAAGACTTAAACTCTAAAGTTTGAAAAGCACTTTATGTACATTATGTCACTGGAACCTTGCAGCGGTCCCATAAGGAAGGTACTTCGCTGCAGGTATATTTTATTTTAAGAAGGAAACTGAGGCTCAGAGAGGATAAGTTACCTACATATAGTCACACAGCTAATAAATGTCAGTGGGACTTGGACCCAGATCTTCCTGATTCCAAGCCTGCCATTTGCCAAAAATATACCGCCTTGAATACAAAAGACAAACAGAGATTATAAAGGTTGATATTATTGTCTCTGTGTATGCAATTGGCTGTGCACATATTAAAAACTTCCTGATTCAACTCAAGCAAAATGAGAAAATCTGCCATCAGTGGTTGGTTCACCTCTGGTCAGCCATGGTTGTGACTCCTTACCCCCTACCATCGTTTGGTACATGCTGGTACATGTTAAATGAAAACTGGTTTGGGTATCAGCCTAAACAAAACATGGGAGAGCCAGGTGGCACAGTGGATAGAGCACTGGCCTGGAGTCAGGAACAGTCATCTTCCTGAGTTCAAATTTGACTTCGGGCACTTACTAGCTGTGTGACCCTGGGCAAATCACTTAACCCTGTTTGCGAGGAAATACTCCGATATCTCTGCCAAGAAAACCCCAAATCGAGTCATGAAGAATTGAACACAACTGAAAAACAACCTAACAAAAAATCAACAAAATATACTTAGGAAGCTGAAGTTGTTTTTGGGAAAGAACAATAGAATGCATTCCAAATGAAATATAAATGGTGATCAGCACTGACTAAGATAGAGCTTTCTGTTACTCCTCCCAGAAATACTACATGCAGGGCCATCTGGTCTAGTAGGTTAAAGGTTGTGTTTGAATCTTGGCTCAGTAACCTATGAGCAGTGCAGACCTTGCACTTAACTCATATAACCTCCCTAGGCTTCATTTTCCTCATTTGCAAACTAGAGCTAGAGCAAGAATAGACAATCGCTAAAGGTCCCTTTCAGCTCTAATCTAAGATCCCAGGTATTTAATAAGTATTTTAATCGATAACAGACAGCACTCATGGGTTGGAATCAGCATGTGCTTGCAGGCTTGCTTTTTCACTTTGTAAAAAAAAAAATCTGTGTCAGTGTCTCTTCATTCCATTGGTTCTATTCATAGATTGGAATTTAGCTCTGGCATGATACATTCACTTGTGTTCCAAGGAACCTAAAGCTCAGAATAAATGTCCCCCTGTTTGGAGAAGCCTCCCCATCTCTTCTTTAACCATAAAAAATTCGACCTACCCTTCAATGGCCAGCTCAAGTCCCATTTAATCCATAAAGCTTTCTTTGATTTCTCCCTCACTTAATTTCTGTTGAGCTGGTCTGGACCTTCCATTTAATGCTTTACTATCGAGAGAAAGAAAGAAATAGGGATCACTTTTAAAAATTATTTTAGTACATTGCTGAGGGTTATGAGCTGCCAGACCCAGGAAGGCCAACAACAGAAGCCCACAGACTAAAATTAAGCCTATTCTTTTGAACATTTTTCTCCTGGTACCTACAACAGCCAACTATCTGGCTTGGGTTATTGTTGTGTTTTTAATCTTTTTAACTACTGTTAAATCCCTGATTGTTAGTTTTAGGTACCCCAAAACCCATTTCAGAAACCCATACCCAATAATAGCCCCTAGGATTAGTGTGGGAGCTGTAAGGAGGCTCAGGTCCCATAATGCTCCCTGATTGGCATGCAAATAAGCCTAGAGCAATCAGGTAAAATTCTCAGGGCCATAGTCCCCTGCTCCTGTTCCATATTCATGTCTTTATTAAGTATATCTGCTAGCAATAATCTCTCTCTGTTTTTCAGTCTGTCTGTCTGTCTTACTCTCTTCTCTGTCTGTCTCTGCCTTTCTGTCCCTAGCCTCTTTCTCTCTCTACCTCTCTATCTCTGTCCCTCTCCTTTTCTTTCTCTCTCTCTCATATATGTCTATATACATACACACACATATTTCCACACACATATGCATAAATACATATGAATGTATGATGTATATAATATCTATTGTTATTCTTTAATTGTTTCATGTGCATATCTCTAGCTTATAAGCAATCGGTAGCACTGAGGTGACCTGCATTTATAACTCACCTGTGACCCCTTCCAGCTGTGTGATGTTGGACAAATCATTAAACCTCTCTGGATTTCCTTTTCTGAAGAATGGGAATAATCATATCACCCCATCGCACAGGGTTGTTGTGAGGCTCAATGAGAGTATGCATATAATTCACTGTGTGAACCTTAAAGCCCTGTGTAAATGTGGCCCATTATTATATTTCTTTTATATCTTTTCATAGTCCCTAAGACAGTCCTAGATATGCATAAACCCTCAATGGAATCACAGGAACACAGAACTTTCAGAGATAGAAGACACTTCAGGGATAATCTAGACCAACCCCTTCATTTTACTGAAGTGAAATGACTCTGCCAAAATCACACAGCTAATTGATTAATGTTACAGCTGGGACTAGAACCCATATCCCTACACTTTTCAGTGCTTTCCCTACTACATGATTATCAATCATTTAATTTGAAGAGCAGAGAAGCTTAACATCTCACATCAAGCTTTTACAAAACCACTGCCTGAGTTTGTCATTCAGTAATCTAAATGTCAGGATTACTACAGCCTATTGGGAGAGGTCTAAGATGAAGTGATAGCTTAAGATGGGTTCTGTGGTATAGTCATGTTTTCATTATTAGTTTCTCTTGTTTCTCTCAGGATTACGTGAGAAGGAAGAAGATCACAATCTTTGATTTCTTCAAGACCATAAATCATCTTGGAACGACAAAGATGCCTGTGGCAGAGTTTCGGAAAGCCTTAACAATGGTGTGGTTCTAAACACAACCTCTGTGTCTGTATGCCTCTGTGTTTCTTCACAGGATTCTAATCTGAGAAATGTGAGGTCATATCACTGGAGAACACTCAGAGATCCCAAAAGATGTATTACCAACAAACATGGTAGAGGAAGTTTCCTACCCTTTGAGTTTTCTGACCCAGACAACCAAGCATTTCTGAGGAGCTACCTGTTTCTTCATCAATGTGTGTACGTGTGTGTATGCGTGTGTATGTGTGTGTAGGGCTTAAAACTGCACAGAGCTGTTTGGGACTATACACACATATATACATGCATGTGCATGTACACATAAACATACATCCACACAGATATAGGTGTAATAGTATATATACACATATATGTATGTATGTGTGTGTGTGTGTATATATATAGCACCCCAAACATCTCAGTATATACACACATATGTGTGTGTCTTGGTGTGTCTGTATATAATAGTGTGTATATGCAGTATGTATATACACATATAGAACATATATGTGTATATAGTATACCAAACATATATATAATACATACATATATGCCTCAGTAAGTATGTGTGTATATACTTCCCTAAAACATTTGGGATGTTACATATGTTTGTGTATGAATACATGCACAAGTGTGTGTGCGCCTCAAATTTCTCAGTGCCGTAGATCTGTGTGTGTATTCACACACACACACACACACACAAATACATATAAACAAACATATACATGCACACATATATGCATATATTTATCCCATGTATATTCTAACATATTCATGCATACATTTGTGTGTATGTGTAAATAAACACTTTATCCATTTACACAAATCTCAGAGTAAAATAGTAAATAGCTCTTTAAAGGATAAAACTCTACCAGATATATAGATATAGATATAGATATATACCTATATATGTGTGTATATATACACACACATACATATATGCATATACTATATATGTATGTACATAGTATATATGCATAATATGTGTGTGTACACATATATGTATATATGTGTATGCAGTGTATATGCATGTATGTAAGTATTAGGGCATCTAGATGGTGCGGTAGATAGAGTGTCAGGCCTGGAATAAGGAAGACCCATCATTCTGAGTTCAAATCTGACTTCAGACTCTTACTAGCTATGTGACCCTAGTCAAGTCATTTAACAATGTTTGCCTCAGTGTACCCATCTGTAAAATGAGCTGGAGAAGGAAATGGCAGACCACTCCAATATATTTGCCAAGAAAACCCCAAATAGGGTCACAGAGAGTTGGACACCAAAAAATGTACTATATGTGGTATATGTAAATATACATATACCATACACACACACACACACACACACACACACACACACAAATTCTAATAGCCCTGCCTTAATGTCTGAAATTTCTTCATTAATCACTTCTTCGGGTCCAGGTAGAGAAGATCCTATTAAAATGTAAATTATATCTGGGCAGGTAAAACATAAATTTTCATCAACCATTAACACCATAGTGAGAGCACAGACCAAAGGCAAGGTAAGTATTGGTGATATGGGAAGTGGCTGAACAGATAGAAGTAAGGAAAGGGATAGCTGGGGTGGAATTCTCTATTAAGAGACTCCCCTTTTGGAAGGAAAGAAGACAAATAAAAGGGACTGAAGGACTTTGAAAGAGAGACAGGATAGGGGCATGGAAAGCAAACTTGACCTTCCCCAGAACTGTGCCTGCTATGGACTCCATCTAATCCCTCTGGATTCTTCCCTTTTACTGCTCCATCATGGACTTGGCCATTAAACACAGGAAATGAAAGTTCTTCTTGACTCTTAATTCCATGATGAGCTTTGTTTTGGGTTGGTCACCAATTTCAATATCGTCCAAGTGCTCTATTCCCATTTCAACAAAGAAGTTCTACCTACTTGAGCAGTGAGAAGTGACTCTGAGAACAATACACAAGATGGCTTTGGAGGACTTGGCTAACGCAGCTTTCTTCTTCCTTCCACTTCTGTAGCAAACGAAGGTTCCTTTGAAGAGAATGCAAATCAGAGAATTAATCAAGAAACTAGACCCATATACAACAGGGATAGTAGACTACAGGTAAGCCTCTCCTGTACGGTGACCCATTGTGGTAGTAAGATGCCATGAGCCTGGAATCTTTCTTCATCCATTTCTAACTAATTGCTTGCTGTATGGGATTCTCCATTTCCACTCAGGAGAAATTGTGCTGGTCCATTAGAACTAAGAGAATTGAGGACTCTTCACTCTTTTACCTGGGACCATTGACCCCCACCCACACTGCAGCATCTAGCTGCCTTTTGCAAGGTCTCTGGTACTATGGGTCACTGTCTATCCCATGAGTAGTAGAGGACTGGCATTGTTTCACAGTTCATTGCCCACTCTGCCCATTAATAATGAGGTGACCCATGGATAAGTCATTTTACCTAAGGAAACCTGATCCTTAGCTTTCTCATTTGTGGATTTTTTTTTATTTTTTGCTTTTTGGAGGGGGAAAGGCAGGGCAATTAGGGGTTAAGTAACTTGCCCAAGGTCATACAGCTAGTAAGTGTTAAGTGTCTGAGGTCAGATTTGAACTCAGGTCCTTCTGACTCCAGGGCCGGTGCTCTATTTACTGCACCACCTAGCCATCCCATTTGTGGATTTTTTAAGGAGGAGCGAGTCAGACAATTCTGTCAGGGGCTTCTTTAAGGAAGGTGGGAAGGAAGAAAAAATTAAAGACTTGTTAATTTAAAAAAGGAAAACTTAAAAAGAACAAAGAAATAGATTATTCTTCTACCTTACTACTGAAGAGAGGTAGAGAGAGAGGGAGAGAGAGAGAGAGAGAGAGAGAGAGAGAGGAAAGGAGGAAGGGAGAGAGAGAGAGAGAGCTCCTAATGAGGAATTCCCTTTACCAATGCAGACTGGAAACTGTGCTTTATATATAGAATTGTCTGAGAGGCTAAGTAACTTGTCCAAGGTCACACAGTCAGTTCATATCAGGGACAGGATGGAATCCAAGTCTTCCTGACCCTGAAGACAGATCTCTATCCACTAATTATTTGAAATTGCCTCAAGCATTTATAAAACAGGAGTAACAATATATACACTTACTAACACAAATTAATTGTAAGGAAAGTGCTTGATAAGCTTTAAAACATTAAATACATGTGAATTATTATTAGTGTTTTTCCTGTTACCAGAATAAAAATCTGGTCACTCTCTTGCACAAGACCAGGGAATGTACTAGCCATAACAGTTGCCTTAGTGCCATGTGCTGCATGTGTCCAAGGGTACCAGGGAACCAGAAGCATGCTCCCAGAGGCAGGGGTGTCCTGGAGCCAGCTCTTATCAGAGTGGATTAACAGCTTTTCAGTGTAAGCATTTACACTTCAGAAATCAGCAAATACTCCAAATCAGACCTTGGTTTATTGTTTTCTTGATTGTCTAGATTTAAAAAGTGGTGGGAAATGTGATTGTAATTAACTGTGGAGGTTGGCTTTTTGGAGAGCCAGTTATTAAACATTTAACAGCATACCCCTGCCCAGAAGATGTGCCTTTGTATTTCATTATGTGTATCTTCAGATCCCTCATATTTTTCCCTTTCTTAGAATTTCCTCTATCTTCCTCCTTCTCCAACCAAAACAAAATCTGAAAACCCCCTTTCCCACTAGTATAGGGAAATTGCCCCACCACAGTGCTATCCCTGGGATTCTAAAATCATGGATTTAGAGCAGAAAAGGACCTGAGAAACCCCCTAATCCAATGCCTTTGTTTTACTACTGAGAAAACTTAGAGAAATTAAGAGACTTGCCCAGGGTCATGTAGATAGTAAGTGACAGAGGCAGAGGCATCAGCAGTTAGTTGGTGCAATGGATAGAACACAGGACCTGGAGTCAGGAAGATGTGAGTTCAAATCTACGCACACACTAGCTGTATGACCCTGGACAAGTCAACCTCTGTTTGCCTCGATTTCCTCAGTTGTAAAGTGGGGATAATTATAGTAACAACCTGCCAGGGCTATTGTGAGGATCAAATGAGATAATACTTGTAAAGCACTTAGCACAGAGCCTGGCACATGGGAAATGCAATATAAATGTTAGCTGCTGTCATTATTAGGGTGGCGGAGTCACTCATTGGACCCCAGCCTTTTAACATCAATGCTGGCACCCTTGCCACCGTCCCATGTTACTTCTAACCTCTAAAGGGAAGCATAAGGCTAGCAGAAGACGTCTTCTGATTTAACAACAAATCCCAGTCATCCCCCTGCTTTTCATGTAGATTATGAGCTCCTCAAAAAAAGGGATTAGAAGCCCTCCTTGGCATCCTCAGAGGCTAGCTCAATGCCCCAGATAGGAGGGACGAGTCATACAATGAGTGGTAATGAACCAAGTGCTGGATTTGGAGTCACCAATCTCTCCTTTGACATTTAACTAGCTGTGGGATTATGGCAAAGTCTTTAAGTTCTCCGGGCCTCATGAAACTCTCCTAAGATGTCTCTGTTAGATTACAATCAGTCCAACACCTGTACTCTTAGAGAGAGCCCCAATACTCAAAACTGAGCAAGAATGGGAGAATTAAAGGATCCCTACAGGAATGGGAGAAATAGAAGTGCTGATAGCTATAACCCACTTGAGAGGGGAAAAAAGAATTATGTAAATGCTAGCTTTTATGTTGTTTATGATTTAGATAGGCCCGCTATCACCTCATTATAACAGTACAGGCCTTGGCCTAGGCCATTATTACAACCTATTATTGGGAGAAAAATCGTTTAGTGATATGACCAGTGTCTAGAAGTCAACAAAAAACAGGCATTTACTAAGTACCACTAAGCACTATGTGCATGGTGGCTGCTAGGTGGAGCAGCGGATAGAGTGCTCGGCCTGGAGTCAGGGAGACCTGAGTTTAAATCCAACCTCAGATACTTACTAGCTGTGTGGCCCTGGGCAAGTCACTTAAACATGGTTTGCCTCAGTTTGCTCATCTGGAAAATGAGCTGGAGAAGGAAATGGCAAATCACTCCTGTATATTTGCTAAGAAAACACCAAAATGTGGTCATGAAAATTCATACATGACCGAAATGACTAAACAACAGCAAATGTTCGGGTGGTAAGGATGCAAAGACAAAAATGAGCCAGTCCCTGCTCTCAAAGAGCTGATCACCTACTGAAGTACCTTCTGCAGTGGTGTCCCAAAGGAAAACTCTCTGGAGTGAAATTCCTTAGTTATTAAGATAACAACTGACTTGTGACATTTGTATTTGTGTGATTTTTTTCAGGACAGGTATCTTCAGTGCCTTTATCTCAGTAGCTACCTCAATAGACTTACTCTATTATCATTCACTTTATCAAAGAGTAACATGATTATTTAAAATTATTATCTGTGTTATAATTATTGTCTGACAATTATTCTGGGGGCTCTCACTAATCATTATCACTTTCTTCCTTTTAAAATAGTGTATTCCAAGAACCAACATCATAGAAGCAGTCCCAATGAGGTGAGAAGGAATACTACAGAGGAGAAATGGAGAGGAAGCAAGAAACCAAGGAAATGTACACTATAGACAACCTTATGGATAGCTAAGGGAAAGACAGGCTCTTGGAACTGGGAAATAAAACAGAGTTTCCTCTTAGGTTTGGACTGCTGGTGGTCTGCTCTTCAGCAGCAGTGGACACTCTCAGGGCTAAACTGCCAGCCAGGGAACAGGTAGTTTAAGGAAGAATGAGGCACAAAGTTGGGGGTGAACTTCTGCTGTCAGAAGGTTGAAGATCAGTCGGAGGAGGGAGGGGATGTTACAGAGAGAGGGCAGATCCTAAATGGGATAAAGAGATGACAGGGTTTTAGAGAGAGATCTGGTAGGATCATAAAACATGAGCTAATTCTCTGAGTAGTTTAAGGGAAGAAATGGCAGGACTCAAATAGTATTGTGGCACCCCAGGGCAGTGAGAAGAGAAGTAGAATGGGGATTGGGAGTCGGGGATCTCGCCCCAGCTCTGCACTTCACCCACTGTGTGATCTCAGGATTGTTGTGTCCCCTCCCGGGCCTTAGTGTCTTCATTTGTAGAGCAAGGGGCCTAATCTATGGGATCTCTGAGGTCCCCATAGGAAGCCAGGCGGTTCACCTGGGCTTGGAATCAGAAAGGCTGTTCAAATCCAACCTTAGCTGTCACACTTGCTGTGTGACCCTGGGCAAGTCCCTTAACTTCTGCTTGCCTCAATTTCTTCATCTGCAAAATGGGAATAATAATAGCACCTACCTCTCAGGGTCATTGTGAAGATCAGATAAATTAACCACGGTGAAGAGTTGAGCCCAGGGTCATCTGGCACACAGTAGGTGCAGTATAAATATTACTGGTTGTGGTTAATAATTCTTACACAACTCTGGGCAAATCACTGCAACTCTGCCTCAGTTTCCTCGAGTGTAAGAGGGTGACAGCAGTGTCACTCACCTCTCAGGCTTGTTGTAAGGATCCAGTGTGGCCATGATTGTGAAGCTGTGAGCCCGTGTGGGCCTGCTCCATCATAGATGCTTAATGAAGGCTCGTCTCCTTCCTTCATGCCAGTGTTCTATGAAGGAGTTTAATATGTCACGGCTAATAAAAATGAGTGAACTAATTAACTCCTGAGAAATTGGGGAGTCTCAAAAATTTGGGATGGTTGGGAAAGGAAATGGATAGGGCATGTGCCTATGACCCCCTGTGGTCCTGACTTCAGCCCAGCATTCTGTACACGGACTCACCCAGTGAGCTGCCCCCTCCTCAGATTAGGCTTCCTGATGAAAAGCAGCAGCAGTGTTTAACATAGAGCATGCTGGGTACTTGGCTCTGCGGGAAGGACCTGGGGGTGGAGACAAAAAATAAATAAGTGAAACAATCTTTGCTCTCAAGGAATCATTCAACTAGAATTCACTGGAGTGAATAGGATGTAAGCAAAGGAGCTTGCTCTCTTTCCTATTTGATTGCCAACCAACTTTGTAAATATATTTTTTAAGTAATAAATCCTTTCACCAAGTTTTTATTGTCTATGTGTATCAGCCACTAATATTTTACATATATTTGAATGAATGTCTGGTGTGGCTCCTCTAAACAAATAAGAAATAAAAATTCAATTTCATTGGTCTGTTACTCTATCCCTCTTTCCTGCATTTGTTATTCAGTCCTGTCTGACTCTTTGGGACCCCCTAGACCAGTGGTTCTCCACCTTCCTAATGCCGCAACCCTTTAATACTCATATGTGCACATATCTGCATGTGGGTGGACCCACCTGGAGACGGATAGAGGAGCAGGTGTCTCGGTGCCTAAGACCATCGGAAATATGAAAGGGTGGTTCGACCCCCAAAGGGGTCGTGACCCACAAGTTGAGAACCACTGTCCTAGACTATAACATGCCAGTGCTGGCCACAAGATTTCCTCAGCAAGTATGCTGGAATGGTTTGCCATTTCCTTCTCTGGTGGAATAAGGCAAATGGAGGTTAGATTACACAACTCTGGGAAAATCACTGCAACTCTGCCTCAGTTTCCTTGAGTGTAAGAGGGTGACAGCAGTGTCACTCACCTCTGCTGCTGCTTTTCATCAGGAAGCCTAATCTGAGGAGGGGGCAGCTCACTGGGTGAGTCTGTGTACAGAATGCTGGGCTGAAGTCAGGACCACAGGGGGTCATAGGCACATGCCCTATCCATTTCCTTTCCCAACCATCCCAAATTTTTGAGACTCCCCAATTTCTCAGGAGTTAATTAGTTCACTCATTTTTGTTAGCCGTGACATATTAAACTCCCTCCCAACATAACAGATAGATTTGACGAGCTAAGTACTCAATAAATGGTTGTTGATTAGCTGATTAATAAGTGCTTTTTGATATTTTCAAGTTTAAGAGTACAATAGTTCCATCAACTTTTCTCTTCAAAGTGCCCCTCAATATTCTTATTCACTTGTTTTCCCATATAAACTTCATTGTGATTGTAAGTATGGAGTTACAAGAGGTAAAGCTTGTGAAGGTCATTAAGAGGAAAAAGAGCTAGCCTGTCATCAAGAGACGGAAGACAGCAGTAGTACCCAAAAGAGGTTGCCCACACTTAGGCCTGGAGCCTTGATAAGACTGAATAGAAGGGAAAGCTGTTCTGTAAATGTGTGCTCCACCTCTACTAAGTTATAAGCTTGCTGAGAGTAGAGACTGTGACTTTCTTGGTGATGCCCACAATCCTTAGAAAAGTACTCACTACATGAGCCTAACATACAACTAGATGGTACAGTGGAGAGAGTGCTGGGCCTGGAGTCAGGAAGACTCATCTTCCTATGTCCAAATCTGTCCTCAGACACTTACTAGCTGTGTGACCCTGGGCAAGTCACTTAACCCTGTTTGCCTCAGTTTCCTCATCTGTAAAATGATCTAGAGAAGGAAATAGAAAACCACTCCAGTATCTTTGCTAAGAAAGCCCCGAAAGGAGTCAGAAAGAGTCAAACACAGCTGAAATAACTGATGAACATAAGCCTACATTTCTCCAGAAAGTATCTCCTGATTGCTTGCTGCACCTCCATTGTTTCTTCTGTTCTCTTTGAGGCTTCACTTAGGCTTATGTGTTATGAGTGTCTTTGTTTATATCTTATCCCCATATTAAACTATAAGAACCTTCAGGTGAGAAACTTTCCTCTACTGTTTCTCCCCAATAATGTGCTGAACTCACAGGCACTTAAGTGCTTGTTGATGAAGTTGTTGTTTGCCCATTTCCATCACTTCCACTCTTTGGGACCCCATTTGGGGTTTTCTTGGCTCAGGTACTGGTGTGGTTTTGCCGTTTCCTTCTCCAGTTCATTTTACAGAGGAGAAAACTGAGGCAAACAGGGTTAAGTGACTTTCCCAGGGTCACACAGCTGGTAAGTGTCTGAGGCCAAATTTGAACTAAAGATGATGGGTTTTCCTGACTCCAGGCCTGACATTCTATCCGATGTGCTACCCCTTGTTGGTGAATAAGATCAGTGCCTGACTAGATATGAATCTCCTAAGAGAGTTTGACAAAAAAAAATGATGCATTTAGGATGACTAGATTCTCAGTCTTTCCAGTTAAAGTCCTACTTCCTACAGGAAGCCTTTCCCAATCTCTCTTAATTCAAGTGCCTTTCCCCTATGGTTTATTTCCTATTTATCCCGTGTATAGCCTGTTTGTATACAATTGTCGGCATGTTGTCATCCCCAATAAACCATGGACTGGAACTGACTTTTGACTTTCTCTTGTATCCCTAGCACTTAGCATTGTACCTAGAACACAGCAGGTGTTCCATAAATGCTTTTTGACTGACTGACTGCACGGTACAATGGAAAGGATGTTTAATGTGGAGTCAGAGGAGCTGGATTCCAATGTTGGTCCTGTCACTTACTGCCTTTGTGGCCTTGAGCAACTCATCTCCTCTCTTGGCCTCAGTTTCCTCACCCATAAAATGAAGGGGGTAGATGAGATAATTTCCTGACCTTCAAGATGGCTTCGGATTCTGAATTTCTGAATCCAAGCAGAACCTTCTCTGTATTTTGATTTGAGCTATCAGTAGATCATATGAGAGGGGAAAGAACACTGACTCAGAAGCCAAAGGACCAAAGCCCACCTTTGATACTTGCCATCTGCTTGACATTGGACAAGTCACTCAGTTTCCTTCTCTGTAAAATCAGGGTATGAGAATGATGGTCTCTGAGGTCCCTTCTGCCTTTAGTTTTATGATCCTTTTCTAAAGCCTCATAATGATGTGGCAGTGACCACTATGACAGGATAATAAACTTTGACCACTGGAACCACACTAAAAGGACTTCAAGTATAGGGTCCTGCAATGGACAATACGCCAGTCTTCTGGGGACAAGCCCAACTAAGTTCAGAGTCTCATCAACACCAGAGACTCTGGGGAAGAATCTCTGCATATAGTCACCAGGCAGTGAATATTTTGGTTACAGATGTATGAGAACCATCACTCACCCAACCATACATGGAAAGGTTTGAGTGTACATTACAGAAAAGCAATAGCTACGTTGATGAAAGCACAGATTTGCACACTAGAATGGGATGATAATGGTGATCACAGGTGAAGGGATGGGCCCATGAAATTAGACATTGAAAAAAATTAGCAACAGGAGTGTGTGTGTGAGTGTGTGTGTGTGTGTGAGAGAGAGAGAGACAAAGAGAGAGACAGAGAGGGAGAGCCAGACAGAAAGAGAAAGAGGAAGAGACCGAGAGAGAGAGAGAGAGAGAGAGAGAGAGAGAGAGAGAGAGAGAGAGACTTCTCAGGAGCAGTTTCCATTCAGGAATGCTTGACTATCCAAATTCCTGTGATGGAAGATCTCTTAATCTGCCTTCTACAGGTAAATGGTAACCACACCTTCTCTGTTCAAAAATGTGAAAACCACCAGTGGACAGGCCTCCAGACCACTGCTGGCTTGCTCTTCTGGGGTAGGCCAACCTATCACTGACAGGACCATCTAAGCTTAATGGGACAGTAGCCACTTGAAGTTCACAAGGCAGACAGAACTGGCCTCACAAACCTGCGTATCCACTACGGTGTAGTGGATTCCTGACCCAACATCAGCTAATTCCACACTGTGGCCACTAGGTGTCGTGTCAGCTCCAAAAGTTCAAGGCTGATTAAAGGTCTGTAGGGAGGGGAGTTTCCCAGAGTTTTGCCCAGTTTTTGCTCTGGTCAGAGTGATTCCTGAGCTCCGTGGGGGGAGGGAGGTAGTGGCTATTTTTCTCCTTTTCACTTCACTCCTGGACAGGAGCCTATTCTCCATGGTTGGGAAGACTCCAAATACACTTTTTATGAAACTTAAGCCCAGAAAGGTTGGAACAGTTTCTTAGAAAACTTAAGATCTAGACCCTATTTATCTCTATTGCCCCAACTCGGCCCGTCCGAGATGCTAGAAATCTCCCTGATGGAGAAGCAAAAAATGTCAACAATAGAATTCAAGAACTGAAGATTTGAAAACTAGAGCCTGGAAAAGCCATTAAGGGGAAGTCAAGTCAAGAAACGTTTATTTAGTACTTAAATATGTACCAAACACTGTGCAAAGTGCTGGCCACATAAGAAAGGCAAAAACACATTCCCTGGCCTCAAGGAGCTTAAATTCTAATAGAGGAGACAATATGCAAGTAACTACATATGAGCTATACACAGAGTAGATTGAAGGTAATCTCAATGAAAGGGCAGTAGGAGATAGAAAGGGGCAAGGAATAGGAGGACCAAGAGTGACCTCTTGAAGATGGGACTTGGGTTTATCTTGAAGGAAGCCAGGGAAGCCAGAAGCTGGAGATGAGGAGGGAGAGCATTCCAGCACAGAAGACCATGGAGGCATAGAGACCGGCCAATAACAATGTTAAGAGTCAGAAAATGGAGCATCATGGGTGAGGTACGGCAATAACAGTAAGAAGGGATGGTGCTATATAGGTCATACCATCCATGGGACCTAGAAGACAATAGCAGGGAATGGTAAAGTTCGCCATAGACTTAGACTGGAAAGGAGGAGGGGAGTTACTAGGAGATAGCTCAGGGTCAAAGACATGTAGTTCTGGGAGAAAATAAAGGATAACCCGAAATCATACTTGAAGAAACTGAGACTCAATCAACCATACCATATTACAGTTTCTGAACTCATTTTGAAACTCCCGCTTAGACTAATAAGTTGAGTCCCAGAGGGGAGGCAGCTACTTCTTCTCCTCTCAGAGTTCTAAAGGTTGTAGCTTCTAATACAGTGGTATTATATGTGACCCTGAGCCCCCAACCAGTATGTTTGCCAATATCATTTAACCAGTTAACATCTCCTCAATGTCAGTTAACCAATTAGCATCAATTAGCTTATATAAAGAGATATTTACCCAGAAAGTACAGAAAAGACAAAACTATAACAAACAAGGGAGATATACACTCAGTTCCCAGGAAGAATGGATTCAAAATAAAAGTGGTTATTATAGAAAAATCCTCTCTTACCACCACAATATGAAGAAAGGAAATGGGATACTTCCTGACCCTAAGGGCCCTTTTCTCCCATCACAGAGCTCCTACCAAATTCACTTCTAGGAGATGTATGGCCAATAGATGAATCATTCCTTTCCTCAGCTAGACAGACTCCTTGCTGGCCTGGGTTAAGAATGTTACTCCTCAGGGCTGACTCCTCACTAGATTCAGCTTCCATAGCCACCAAGTTAATTCTGTGGCTCACTCCAGACTTATGATGATTCTCCTGATTTTTCAAAGCTTACCAGGTAGTAGTAATCTGATCTGTTCTATCTTCTGAACAGGCTCACTTAAGATCAAGAAAAAGTGAGCAGAGGAGAGAAAAGAAACAGAGGTACCATTCATAGACACATGCTTGCCTTTCCCTCTCCTGGATGCCCGTAGCAGTTCCTCCTCCTCACTTGAAGCTACCAGAGGAGAGAAACAGACAGACAGAGACAGACACAGAGGCAGACAGAGAAATTGTCTGCTCAAACCTTTTGTAGAAACGTTCAGTTCTGGATCAGCAGCTGATTAAAATCCCACCTTCTGGGTAAAACCTTTCCTAATTCCCAATTCCCTTTAATGCTAGTGCCTTCTCTTTGTTACTATCTACAGTTTAAGTCTTTTACTATTTTGTTTGTATACACTTGCTTGCATGTTGTCTCCTTCATTCAACTGAGAGCTTCCTGAGGGCAGGGGCTGGGGTTTTTTTTTCCCCTTTTATAATCTCCACCATTTAGCATGGGCAGGGACTATTTTTTCCCTTTTTTATATCCACCATTTAGCATAGTTCCTCACATATAGCAGGTACTTAAGAAATACTCCTTGACTTGACTCGGCATTGCATATGTCAAAGGTCTGTGTTGGTGGGAGAACTATTTCCATTAAGATGGTTTATAAGTGTAATAGAGTTGCCTGAAGATCTGAGACCTTAAGTGACTTAACTAGGTCAAGTGCCTGAGGTCTTGCCAACTCAATTCCACATTTACACCATGCTACCTCTCACTACATCATAATCTGTTAAGTTTGCTGAATGAATGAATCTTTGTATACATACACATATGCAAAGTGTATAAATACATATTGAACTGGTTATCAAAAATTTTGAGTTAGAATGGATCTTAGCAATCATCTAAAGCAACTCCTTCCTTTTATAGGAAACTGAAACTCAAAAAGGGTAAATGATTTGTTAAAAGTCACATGAGTAGCAAGTGGCAGTCAGGAACTGAACCCAGGCCCTCTGATTCCAAATCTAACACTCCTTCCCATATGCTGTAATGTAATAGAGAAACCTACAAGCACACAATTCTTCAGTTTCTCCATGTCTGAGCAAATATCTACTCATAGAAGGCATCTACCTAGTCCTATAATCTCATTTTGTAGGTAGGGACACTGAGGCCTAGAAAAAGAGCAACAGAATGTATGGAAAGAGTCATAACTAAGGAGCTCTCCTTAAACTCAGTTCTGGGAGACCACCAGACTATGCTGGTCTACTCCTACCTCTTCTACAATTCTTCCAGCAGAGGGAGATCTGTTCTCACAAGTCCCTAACATACTCACTATATTCCAAGCCTCCATTGTCTGGGAAGAATTCTTAAAAACAGGACCAAAACCAGCTCTCTCTACTGAAACAATTTTTAAGTGTCTTAAAAACAGACCTAAATGGCAGGCTTTGGAAGACAAGGATCCTGTATCATAGCTCAGAGGCTTAGAGGAAGCTTTCTGAATAGCTAATGCACCAGACCTAGTGTCAGGAAGACCTGAGTTCAAATCCAGCCTTAGACCCTTACTAGGTGTGAGATCCTGAACAAATAACTTATCCACTATTCTGCCTCAGTTTCCCCATTTGTAAAATGGAGATCATAATTGTATCTACCTCTCAGGGCTATCATGTGAATCAAATGACTTAACATTTTTAAAGTGTTTTGCACACCTTAAAATGCTATATACTAGCTATTATTATTGAAGTTGGAAGGAACCTTAGAGGCCACTGAGTCTAACATCCTCATTCAATGAATGAGAAAACTGAAACCAAGAGAGGTTAAGTGACTTCCCCAGGACCACACAACTAGTAAGTATCTGAGGCAGGACCTGAACTCGGGTCTTCTTGACTCCAAGTTCAATGTTTTACCCACTATGCACACTTAACAGCTTCTGGAAGGGCTACTGATGGCATAGCAAAACTGCACTGAATAGAACACAGATCTGAATCCCTATTCGGTTGCTTAATAAATATGTGACTATAGGCCAATGATTTTATCTTCCTGGGCCTCTATTTCTCCATATTTAAAATTAGGGAGCTGTCTCACATATAACAAAAACATTGATAGCATTTTTGTGCCACTTAGCTGCCCCATAGTTCCTTTTAACTCCTGTTAAATCCTTCATTATCATTCTACATCCGCAAAACCCACTTCAGAGATTTCACTTGACAAAACTTCACAAGAGTGATGGGGATATTGGGGCAATGATAATCTCTTCAGCTCCACTATTTTCCCCTGATTGGCATGCAAATGATCCTAGGGACAAGAGCAAAAAGGCTGGGTGAAATTGTGACCCTATTTGGGGCTTTCTTAGCAAGAATACTAGATCAGTTTGCCGTTTCCTTCTCCAGAGGCAAACAAGGTTAAGTGACTTTCCCAGGATTGCACAATTAGTAAGTGTCTAAAGTCAGATTTGAATTCATGATGATGAGTCTTGCTACTTCCCAGCCCAGTGCTCTATCCACTGTGCTACCTAACTGCCTCATATAGCAAAACCTTGATAAATGCTTCATCTATCTATCTACCCATCTACCTATCTATCTGTCTATCTATCCATCATGTATGTATGTTGTATATGTCCAGTTTCCCAACTAGACCATAACTTCCTCGAGGACATAGATTGTCATGTTTTCTTGTGTAAGGAGACCAACAAGGTTTGCAAGTCAGCAATTCCTCGGTAGGCAGAAGTGCACAATAAAGACAAGAAAGTAAAATGAGGGCAGAGGTTAATGGCTCCTTCCACCTAATTCTTTAATCATAGAAAGGAAAAACAAAAAGTCAATCAATCTACAAACATTTATTAAGTACTTACTATGTGCCAAACTCTGCACTGGGCAGTAGAGATTCAAAGACAAGAATGAGATGGACCCCTGCCCTCAAGGAGCTTGTATGCTATAAATAGACTTCAGACTACAATGTTGGATCTTCCTGAATAGCTTCTGTGTGTCTTCAATGAAGACTCTTCAGACATACACTCTCTTGAAGAGTATAAAGCAAAAAATCTGCATCATTTTTTTCACTGCACATCTGTAAAATGAGATGGAGAAGGAAATGGCAAACCATTCCACTATCTTTGCCAAGGACACCCCAAATGGGGTCACAGAGAGTCAGACTTGACTGAAATGACTCAACAACAAAGGAACTATCCTATCCTCAAATCAGATAATTGGTTAGGACTAAAGACCTCAAATTAGCACCTGGAATAAAATGGTCCAAATAGCCTCAGGCTATGAGTTAGCATAGAAGAGTTTTAGCTTTTCCTAGCTAGGGAGAGGCTTTCTAGTCAAGAGAGGCTTAGTAGTCAAGGTAACAGATAGTAGCAGAGAGACCTGAGGAGAATGAGGTGTGTATCAACCGCAGCTGAAAGTAGTTCAGTGCCCACAAAACAAGAAGACTTCCATTCCTGTTATTTGAGGATTTATTGATGGAACTAAGGATGTTTCACCCGGAGAAGAGAAGACTCAGGACGATAGCTGACTTGAAGCACGTGTAAGGCTATGGTGTAGGAGAATGATTGGTCTCACTAAGCTTAGTCCCAGAGAACACAACTAAGAACAAGGGAGGGAGGGAACTTGCAAAGAGATCAATTTAGATGTGGTGTTGTGTCTGAAAAAACTTGCTACCAATTAAAGCTATACCAAAGCAGAATGGGTTTCTGGTTTATTAACAAGTAAGAATTGATGTTCAGCTCTGCATTGGACTAGAGCAGGGCTTCGTGACCCCTTTTCCCATTTTGGCAACGTTTGTTGGCGTTGTGTGCCATGCTGCCACACACAGTGCAAAGTGCGCATGCTATGTGTTCAGAACCAGGGCTGCAGGGAAGTTGCTCAATGCAACGTGGGCAAGAGCTGCCAGAAACATCTTGGATTCATTGTGGGTTTGATTTAGAATTAATTTTTGGTTGTTGCATGTTCAGAAACTTTTTACTCTTGCCAAATTTTTTGTGAGTCACATGGGGTCAAGACCCACAGTTTAAGAAGTACTGGACTTGGGGTGGCTAGATGGCGGCAGTGAATAAAGCACCAGCCTTGGAGTCACGAGGACCTGAATTCAAATCCGACCTCAGACACTTAACACAAAACTAGTTGTGTGACCTTGGGCAAGTCACTTAACCTCAATTGCCCTACCTTCCCCTCTCCAAAAAGCAAAAAAAAAAAAAAAAAAGTACTGGACTAGATGACCTCTGAGGTGTCTTCCAAATAGGAAGTTGTGGTTTTATCAATGGGACCTCATCTTCAGAATTGAGCTGGACCCAAGCCATCTTCAGGAAGAAGTCTCATAGCATCTGACTTGACACAGAGTAGGCCTACCAGCACAGGGGCTGGGCCCAAACACAACCTTATCAGTTATAATAACTCTCATAATATATATATGTATATGTATATATGTGAATACATATATAATGATACATGTAAATTATATATGTATGTATTTGACCCTGACAACAACTCTCTAAGGTAAGTGCTGTTATCCCCCTCTTACAGATAAAGAAACTAAGGCTTAGAGAGATTAAGCAACTTACCCTGGGTTACACAGCTAGTAAATGTTTGAGGCAGAATTTAAATTGGGTCCTCCTCACTTCCGCTATAGCTCCATGCTACTTAGATACCCCCCTGGGTTCCCTTTATTGCTAACTTCTCTAATGGCCCAGAGATGCAGCCTATAAAAAGTGATGGGAAAGGAAGGGTTCCAGTCACTGTACAAAGCATAACCTCTCCATCCCATCACTGTGCACTGGGGCTGGTCTCCAACTAGACGAAGGTCCTTAGTCAGTATCCTGGTCTTGCCAGCTCTTACTCATGCTCTCTCCCTCTCCCTCTCTCTTCTCCCTCTCTCTCTCCCCCTCCCTTCCTCTCTCCCTCTCTCTTTCTCCTTTTTTCTCCCTCCCTCTCTCTTTCTCCCTCCCTCTCTCTCTCCTCTGCTCTCTCTGTTTCTCTCTGTCTTTCTGTCTCTGTTTCTCTCTCTGTCTTTCTGTCTATCTGTGTATCTCTGTCTCTGTGTGTCTTTGCCTCTGTCTCTGTCTCTCCATATCTCTGTCTCTGTCTGTCTGTTTCTCTCTGTCTTTCCAGCTCTCCAAAGCACAGTAACCTAATGTTAATGCTGATTTGGGCCAACTGCACAGCCAAGAAGAAAAATAACCCCCTCCTAACTTGTTGGAGGGGCCTGGTCTAGATTCAAGGAAAACTAGTCTGAGTGAACTCCCTGAGCTTAGGGACCACGGATCTGCAATCATTCCCTTCCACACCCTCCACCTTTTCTCTCAGCTGATGGAAGGAGGCTAATGGAGAACAGATGGAAAGGGCTAAACTCTGGGCCAGAATTGAAGGAATTTCCCCCTCCTTCTTGGACCTGCTCTTCCTACCCCATGCTTAGTTAGAGCACTTGGTTTTTTGATGTATGTGGGACTTGGGTAAACCCCTTAACCCACTGATAGTTTCTGGCTAGAGAAAAGTACCAGGATCCAGGGACAGAAGTATCCCTCACACAAAGCTCTCCTGTCCACAGCATTCACATCATTCTGGTCCTTTTGTAGAAGCAGCATGATGTCATGACCAAAAAGAAAATTAATTTGAAGTCAAAAGATGAGGATCCAAATCCTGCCTTTCCCATATACTAACTCAGTTACCATACACAAGTCATTCGACTTTCCTGTGCCTTGGTTTCTTTACCTGTAAAATGGGAGAGTGGGATTAGATCATCTCTAAGATTCCTGCCAACTCTAACTGTATAATTCTATTATATCACATGAATAGAAGGGGAAAAAGGCTCATAGCTGCCTTAGTTTCTCTGAGAGGCAGCTAAATGATGTGCAGTGGATAGAGTGTTGGATTTGGATAGGAAAAAACTGAGTTTGAACCCTGCCTCAAATGCTACTATCAGTGTGACCTTGGGCAAGTCACTTGACTTGTGCCTGCTTCAGTTTCTTCAGCTGCCAAATGGGGATAATAATAGCCTCTTCCCCAAAGGGTTGTTTTGAGGATCAAGTGATATAACAAAGCTAAAGTGTTTTGCAAATCTTAAAATGACATAGAAATGCTAGTAAAAGTCTGGAAAGAGAACAATGTGGGCCACCACACATTTCCAGGGAAGATTTTGTAACCATTAGGAGGTAGGGTCACCCCAAGAGGATGGAGGGTTGTCTGCCAGGGTCCCTTCGACAGCCAAGGACAGACTTATATTTTATTGCCCCGTGATGATGGAGATGGAAAGGGAGAGGCCAAGTCTAAAGGTGACCACATCCTGTGACAAGCAGACGTTCTGGGATTGTTTACTAAATAATTTTCAGATCCAAAGAAGCTGCTTCCCTGGGGAGCAAGATGGGGATGATGGAGCCCCATGAGGGCAGAGAACCTGCCAACTCCCCACAACTTTGGATCTGGGACAACCTGTATAGCTGGAGGGGGAGAGGGGGGGATAACAGACACATTCCCCCTTCCGAATAGTTAGGAGGGGAGAGGAATCTGGATAGAGGAGGTGATATATGGAGAGGATATAAAAAAAAAAAGTGGAAGGAGCCTCAGTTTTCTCAATTCAAAAAATAAGGAGGAATTGGACAAAATCATCTTTTATGGCCTTTCCAGCTCTAATAGTTCATGTCCTGTAGGGTGTTGGGGGGGGCAGAGATGTTAGGGGGAAGATAAAGGGAGGGGGGAGAAGGAGGAGCACGAAAGGGGAGATGGATGGAATGGAGACCCAGACCTCAGAGCATGGAGACAGGCTCTGTAAAAGGACTTTGGCTGAAGATCTGGCATCAAAGTCCCCAGACTAAATCTGGCCTCCAGTTTCCAACTTTTAATTCAGAAATTCCCCAGGAATGTTTGGTTTTTGTCTTGCTTTGTTTTCCCTCTCCTGCTCGGGCCAGTTTGCCTTGGCTGGGGCCAGTGTTGGCTCCTGTCTTGTTCCCACATCCCCCTTCTCTGGGGCCAGCTCTCTGCGCCTGTTCCAGCGGCTGCCTCCCCCACTGCTCTTTCTCTTGGCCCAGGGCAGAGGCCGTCTGGAGCAGGGCAAGGGGCCCAGCTCCCTGCAAGGAGATGCCGGGAAATGAGCAGGCTGGGGAGGGGGGGCCACGAGGCTGAGGGGCCAGGGCCAGGACTCGCCTAAGCTCCAGTTTCACACAGGCTTTTCATGAGAGGAGCCAGGGCGGAGGCCCCAGGGCCAGAATAGAATGTTGAATGTTGCATGCTTAGCAGATAGAGGTAGTAAGGGATTCTTAGCTGTTCTTAGGCTGCCTGTGTGGAGCTTCAAGCGCAGAAAGTCTCTGTCCAGCAGGCCTGCTCCAAAGAGGCTGTCAGAGCTGGAAGAACCCTAAATTCGTTCAATCTCCTTATTTTACAGAGTGTGAATCTAAGGCCCAATGAGAATTGTTTTGCCCAAGGTCACATAGCAAATTGATGGTAAAAAAAAAAAAAAAGAATCCAAGTCTCCTAGCTTAAAGTCTGGTGTTCTTGCTACTCTAGCTTGCTGAACATATTCAGAATTTGAGTTCCCCAAGCAGACTGCCCCCCAAATATCTCATTCTTCGCCTGTCACTGTGCCTGAAATTCCACCATTAGAGATCTATTCCTCAGAGACTTAAAGATTTGAGGGCTTTCAGAGTCCCCTGTGAATATGTAAGAAACTTCCTCCAAGCCTAATTCCTTGGGGTCCTGAAAGAGATTAGTTGATACTTCAGAATGAAGATTCCTTCCCCCATTAGATGAAAGGAGGGAGACAATTTTGGAAAACAATGTAGCAGCTCTTGAAAAAAAGAAAAAGAAGGGAAAATGATCCTAAGATTTAGAGCTTGCTGGGACCTTAGCGATCATTCAGCCCCACTGACCTCAATTTATAGATGGGGAAAATGAGACTGAGAGGTGAGGTAGCCTCTCCAAGGTTGCACAGGTAATAAATAAGTTTTAAACCCAAGTCTTCCGATTCTTAATCAGGAAGGAATTCTTTTATTCAGGGAAGAAAAGCTCTACCACTTCAGCGTTTCATCCACGACCAGTCCTATTGTCTAGCCAAAGATGGACTGGTAATTGTTTAACAACCAGCTCTTTGATGGGAAAAACATAAGTACAAGACACTTTTAAGTTTAATTTGCATTATTAACATTTTCTCCAAAACGTTGTCTCGACAATGAACAAAACAATAAACCAAGCCCCTAATTTTTTAACATTTAACATTCGCCAATGTCTGAGGTGTGCATGTTCATGCTGCAAATTTAACAATTGGCTCTGTCCAGCTGGTAGAAGCTGGATTCACCACACCCTTGTGCTCAGCCCTTAAATAAGAACAGCCCCCTGCAACAGCCGTGATCAGTTCCATCAGGACTTAGCAATGAAGAGTTTGCTGTGACTGTCACACCAGAGAAAGTAATAGCTGTCACCTTCTCTCTCCCATTCTCTCCCATACACACCTCCTTCCCCTAACCCCTGCTCTTTCTTTCCCTTCCTACATCCCCTCTCTCCTCTCCCTTCCTCCTTTCTCCCTGTGCCACAGATTGCTAATTTTCCTTCCCTATTTTCTCCCCCTTAGACGCCAAGGAGGTTGCTGACTCCCAAGCTAGACACACTAGATTTTAGGGCCCAAACCCTCCTGGGAAGGAAGGGCTTTCACTTCCTAATTAAATAGACCTGGCAACCATTGACCACCACCTTCCACAGACCATTGGCTGCTGTTCTGATTGACATGCCTATTACCCAGTGAGTGGGATTTTATTGTCGCTTGCCTTTCTTTGATTGATAAAATGGATAGAGCTTGGGAAAGATCAGGCAGGTTGGATTTAAGAGAGTTTGGCAGCCTCCAGCTGGCTAAGTCACCGAATTCTGTAAATTCAGCTTCTCTTTCAACTTGTACCCTGACACCACAGAAGGAGTGAAAGAAGGAGGGAGAGGCTGTGTTCCCTTTGAGCATCATCATTCTATTCATACTGTATGCCAAAAATGAAAAAAAAAAACAAAAACAGATAATGCAGCTTGAACTAAATCCAGGCCAGTGCTCTATCCACCATGCTCCCCAGCTGCCTCTGATTTTATCCCTGTCTCTAAAATTTTCAACCTTGAGCAAGTTACTTAATATCTCTATATGTCAGCTTCCTCATTTGTAAAATAAAATGACCAGAAGAAATAATCAATAAGGTCCTTTCTAAATATAAATCCTCTGACCTCTTGGAAGTGGGAAGTGACTACTTCCAGAGGCAGCTCAGTCCACTTTCTTTGTTCAGTCATTTTCAGTCACATCTGACTCTTCATGACCCCATTTGGGTTTTTCTTGGCAAAGATACTGGAGTGGTTTCCCATTTTCTTCTCCAGCCCATTTTATAGATGAGGAAGCTGAGGTGAACCAGATTAAGTGATTTGCCCAGGAGCACACAGCTACTAAGTGTCTGAGTCTGGATCTAAACTCAGGTTCTCCTGATTCCAGGGCCAGTGCTCTATCCACTGAGCCACCTAGATGTCCTCTATATGACTTTAAGTTAAAGATTAGAGAAAATTCACATCAGTGGAGGGAATATCCACACCACCACTACTCTAAAGCAGAAGTTCTTAACATAGAGGTCAGGAAACTTTTTTTATAATTTATTTTGAGGGTGAGAATGGAAGAAGGAAAAGAATCTGGAAATTAAAGTTTTAAAAACAAATATTTTTTTTAATTGGTTTTTTTCATGCACCTGGGAAATAAGATATACAGGTACTGGGGTATAGAAATCCATCTTGCCCTACTAGAAAGTTGGGGGGATGGGGAAGGATATAAGAGAGAGCAGATTGGGGGAAGGGGTATTGAGTAGGCTCACTATCTTGGGGTGGGGGTAGGGAAAAGACAGGGAGAAAATTTGTAACTCAAAATCTTGTGGAAATGAATGTTGAAAACTAAAAATAAACA
>CM053589.1:70855502-70870190 GCA_028646515.1 Pseudochirops corinnae | reverse complement strand
TAGAAAGTTGGGGGGATGGGGAAGGATATAAGAGAGAGCAGATTGGGGGAAGGGGTATTGAGTAGGCTCACTATCTTGGGGTGGGGGTAGGGAAAAGACAGGGAGAAAATTTGTAACTCAAAATCTTGTGGAAATGAATGTTGAAAACTAAAAATAAACAAATAAATTAGAAAAATAAAACAAAAATATATTTTGATAACTATATTTCAATATATTTAATTTGCAATTCTGTATATTTTTAAAATGTATTTAAAGATGTCATTCTGAGATGTCATCTCTAGGATGAAATACCAGACCTCCAGAGTAGTCCATGATACATAAAAAGGTCACGAATCCCTGTTTTCCACAGATGAAATCACTGACTCAGACTTGAGGAGACAAAAAAAAAAATTGTTAGGAAGTATTTCTCTTCATCCAGTGGAAATCTATCTTTCTTCAACTTCTGCCCATTATTTCTAGTTAATTCTGCCCTCCGGGGTCAAGAAAAACAAGTCTAGTGCCTTTTCTGTATAATGCTCCTTCAAACACTTAGAGACAGCTCTCAAGTCTTTTCTCATCTTAAATATCCTCATTTTGTCACCAACAACCATCCTAGTCAACCCACAACACCCTCACGGCCCTTTCTCCTTCCTCTGCTCATTGACTTCACTGCAAGAGGAGGGGTTGAGAAGAATTAAGAGAAATTGAACTGTTCATGGTATTTACACGGTAATGAAGGGACAATGGCCCTTTGTTCTTTGTAGACCATGATGATGAGAGTAATTGTAAATTTTCTATTGCCATTCCACATTCTCTCTAAATATAGGGATCCCAGGCAGATAGTAACATGGTACAGAAGGAAGGAGGGAGAGAAGGATAAAGGAAGGAAGAAAGGAAGGAAGGAAGGAAGGAAGGAAGGAAGGAAGGAAGGAAGGAAGGAAAGAAGGAAGGAAGGAAGGAAGGAAGGAAGGAGGAAGGGAAAGGGGAGGGGGAGGGAAAGGAAAAGAGAATCAAATATGCCAAGCACTATGCTAAGTGCTTTAAAAATATTATTTCATTTGATTCTCACAACAATCCTGGGTGGTAAATGCTATTATTAAACCCATTTTACAGTTAAAGAAACTGAGGTATAAAGTACATTGGCTCTGGAGTCAGAGGACCTGATTCAGATTTCTCCTCTAAAGCCCTTTATGATATCTGTGTGACCTTGGGCAAGTCCCTTAAGCTCCCTAGAACTCAGCTCTCTCATCTGTAAGATTAGATGATTGGACAAGATGGTCTCTCAAGTCCCTTCCAGCTCTAGGCCCTATAAATAGTTAATACTCCCTCCCACTCCACCTAGAGAGGAAAAAGGTCAGGCGATTCCACCATTGCAGTCCAGAAAAATTACCAAGATGTCCTATGGGCACAAAATCTAGGCATGAAACTTTCAGAGACATACAACCCAGAGTGGTGAGGATGGATGTGATTTTGGAAAATGAAATATTATAAAGGGGTGAGATGGGGGCTAGATGGAGGTATATCTGAAAAACTGTCCTCTGCACCCCTTCCTTACTCTATTTGTGCCCACTACCATTGCCATGAAAAGATTCAAATGCCATTAGATTTTTTAAACCAGTTTTCCGGAGTAACCTGAGTCAGAATCTATAGGTACCTTAGCAGATTCCTAGGATAAACAAATACAAGCCTGGTGCAAATTAGGCAAGGCCAGAGTCAGCCATGGGGAAAGGGACTGTGGGAGGGGGAGGGAAGCAAGAAGCCATCCATTTTCTTCCCTTATCCTCTCCTCTGCTTTTTAGGTGGTCTGATCCATTGCCATCCCATTCATTTTTCTAAGGAATGTCTTTATATGAACTGTTACCCTCATCATTCCGACCTCCTCAGAGAGCAGAACACCACAATCTTCCTTCATTGAATTAAACATTCTAAATGACTAAATGAGAATTCCTTTTGAGTTTTTCCCACCAATCCCCCTTAACACCTCTCCCTTCCCCCCTTCAAACTTCCCCCCAGTTTCTCAGAGGAAAATTAAAAACAGTCCTATCACTTCCTTTAACTCCGGGCTTACCACTGTCTCAAAAGATTTCTATTTGTATTTCTTAAAATCTCCTCCCTAGTCATTCAAATTCCATTTTCCCATCTGTCTGCTAGGTACAAGAAACTTGTCCAATATGGCTATTATCATACTAACCCTTTCTGTCCAGTCATATCTAACTCTTTTGTGACCTCATCTGGGGTTTTTTTTGGGCAAAGATACTAGAGTGGTTTGTCATTTCCTTCTCCAGTTCATTTAACAGATAAGGAACTGAGGCAAACAGAGCTAAGTGACTCCCCAGGGTCACACAGCTAGTATATGTCTGAGGCTGGATTTGAACTCACAAAGATGAGTCTTCTCGACTCCAGAGCCAGCACTCTATCCACTGCGACTGCCCCTATACTAACTCTTACATCTGAAGAATCCAACTTTGTTCAGCATTCATTCAATCCACATTTCTTGAGAACCACTCTGTGGTTTTTTTGTCTTCTTATATTTTTTCTCTCTCTCAGGGCATACCATACTGGCATACTTATTGCTTACTCAACGTGATTTTCTATCTTCCATCCCTGTACCTTTACGCTCAATGTCCCCCATGTCTGGAATGCTCTACCTCTTAGTTTCCCAGAATTCCTTCAAAACTGAGCTCTAACCCCAACTTCTTTCTGCATTTTCTGCATCTTTCCTGGTTGTCCCTCCCCAACCTCCAAGCTGCTAATGCCTTTCCCTTTCGGATTACCTCCCATTTACTCTCTATATAAAAGAAGGCATTTCAGTTACCTCTTAAAAGAAATGAGGGATTTTATGAGACAGAGATGAGGAAGGTGTGCATTCCAAGCATGGGGGACAACCAGTATAAAAGCATGGAGGCAAGAGACAGAGATATGTGAAAAAACAGAAAATTTTGGCATTCCCTCAGATTACCAAAAAAGAAATAGTGACCAACCAGGTGAGAAAGATAGATTGAAGCCAGATTGAGCAATGGCTTTAAAAGCCAGGGGGGAATTTAAAATAATAGTTAATATTTATCTGACATTTATATAAGACTTTGAAGTTTGCAAAGCATTTTACATATTATTATTTCATTTGATCAGTTTATATTTTATCCCAGAGAAAAAAAGGGAACCACAGAATTTGTTTAATAGGAGAATGATATGGTCAGATCTGTTGCTTCAAGAAATAATTTTTCAGCTCTGGGGAGGCTGAATTGGAATTGGGAGACACAAGAGACAGGCGCCCAATTCAGAAGCCACCCTGATGCTCCAGGTCTGCGTTGAGACAGTGTCTGTTGTTTTTGTCCTTCCTTCTCGAAGAGGATCATGGCATCAGGGAAAATGATGGTATGACTTGCAGTTGACTTTGATTTGAGTGAGGGAGGGTGTGCAAGGTCACCAGCCTCACTAGGAGGGAGAAGGGGTCGGACATATGAGATGTGGATATAGGAAGAGCAAGATTTTTCAACTGATGAGATAAGTGGCATCACAGAGAAGGAAAAGTTCAAGATAATGCAGAGGTTGAGAATCTGGAAGACTCAAAATAAGGAAGAACCCCATACCAGAATAGGTAAATTCAGAGAAGAGTTGGGTTTGGGGGGGAAGATAATGAATTTTGAATAAGTGACACAATGGATTAAATGCAGGGGAGTTAAGAAGACCTGAGTTCCAATCCTGTCTCAGACCCTTCTTGACCTGTGTGACCCTGGATAAATAACTTCATCTATCAAAACCTCAATTTCCTTTTCTGTAAAATGTGAATAAAAATAGCACTTTTCTCTTAATATTGTTGTCAGGATCAAATGAGATAATATATGTAAAACACTTCATAAACCTTAAAGTGGGTAGCTAGGCAGTGAAGTGGATAGATCACCAGAAAGACATCTTCCTGAGTTCAAATCTGGCCTCAGACGCTAGCTGAGTAAGTCACTGTTTGCCTCAGTTTCCTCATCTGGAAAATGAGTTGGAGAAGGAAATGGCAAACAATCTTTGCCAAGAAAACTCCAAATGGGCTCATGAAGAGTTAGACACGACTGAATAACAAAGCTTAAAGTGCTACATAAATGTTAGCTATTATTATTTGGATATATTGAATTTGAGATGCATCTGGAACATTTGGTTTGAAATGGAAGATGCTGATGTAGGACTAGAGCTCAGGAGAGAGTAGTGAGTTGGACAGGTAGATGTTGGAGTTGTCTGAATAAAGAGAGATGATCAATAAACCCATAGGAGCCAATGAGGTCACCGAAAGAGAGGGGAGAGAGAAATAAGAAAGTTCTAGACAGAGCCTTCTGCTAACCCTCATGATTGAAGGAGTGAGACTCCTGAGGAGTCAACAAATGAGGTGGAGAAGGAGTCGTCAGACTGGTAGGAAGAAAACCAGGAGAGAGTATTGTTATGAAAACACAGTAAGGAGAGGATATCCAGGAGGTAAACATGTTCAACAGTGTTAAATATAGCAGAGAAGTCTAAAAGAACAAAGACGAAGAAAAGACCACCAGAATTGGCAATTAAGAGTTCTTTGGTAGCTCTGAAAAGAGAAACTTCAATTAAGAGATGAGGTTAAAAGATTGCAAAGAGTAGGGAGAAAGAGTTAATAGCTTTTCTGAGGACTGGCAGAAAAAGGGAGAAGAGATAGAGTACAACAGCTTGAGGGGACAGTGGTATCTAGTTTAGACTCTATTTTTAAGAATAAGAAGACTTGGGTATATTTGAAAGAAGGAAGGAGAGATGAAAGACTGGAGGAGATAATGATAAAGGAGACAATATTCTAGAGAAGATGAGAAAGAATGGGATTAAGGGCACTTGAAGAGGGGTCATAGGCATAGACTGTTATGATCACATAACCATAGGCTGGTAGAAAGGAGGAAAGAGAGAGGCCACCACCACTTTTCAAATCTCCCAGATTTGTAACCTCAGTACTATCTGCATCTCCTCATTCTCTCTGACCCCACACATCCAATCTCGCCATTTCTACATCTGTAATATCTCTTGTATCCAGACCCTTCTAGTTTCTCATAAAGATTTGGAGTAAGATCAGAGAACAATTAGGTAAATTCAGAACTGGTTAAATCAATGGACTCAAAGAATAGTCTTTAACATATAGATGCCACACTAAGCAAAGTTGGGTATCTCAGCAGCCTTCTTGTCCTAGAAGATCCCTCTGCATTGGTAGTCCCTTCCTCTAATTGGTTAGTTATTCTTGGAACCCAAGCCAACCAAAACCACCCTTTCACTCCTCCCCTGGCTCTATTCTTGACCTTTTTCCTCCCTCCCACTTTACCCACTTTGAGCTCCTTTTTATATGTTGTATATCGAGTCCTCAGTGGGCAGCTAGGTGGCATAATAGATAAAGCCCTGGGCTTGGAATCAGAAAGACTCATCTTTAATGAGTTCAGATCCAGTGCTTAGACACTTAATAGCTGGGTGACCCTAGGCAAGACACTTAATCCTGTTTGCCTCAGTTTCCTCATCTGGAAATTGAGCTGGAGAAAACACCAAAATGGGGGCACAAAGACTGAACAACATCAACAAATTGGCTCTACAGTGATTCTGCTACTTTATCCTGTAAGTAAAAGGGAACCACTGGAAGATTTTTAGTCAAGTAAAAATCACTTAAAATAGGCACAAAAAAAAAATCTGCTGTTAACCTTATCATTTCTGGTTATATTGTTCTTGTGTCCAAAAATCTTCAGTTTTTCTTGCCTAGGAAGTAAAGTCTATACTCCTTTACTTGGCATTCAAGGCCTTCCAGAACCTGATGCCACCCTTCATTTCTGTACTTATTTCACATTATTCCCATTCGTGTCATTCTATATAATAGCTACACCGGGTCATTTACCTGTGTCCCCCAAGCTACATGCATCTGCCACTCATGTACCTTCCCATTCCTTATCTGTCAATTTCTGCCCATTCTTTAAAGCCCAATCCAAATGTCAACTCCTCTATGAAGTCTGCCTTAATCATGTCAATAACAACTTTGTCCTTTCAACCTTGTGAATCATTTGTTTGGAATTTGAATTTTTGAAATCCCTTAAATTTAATCTTAATAGCTAACATTTATATAGCACTAGCTAAGTGAATGCTGAGTCAGGAAGATCTGATTTCAAATTCAATCTCAGACACTTACTAGCTGGGTGCCCCTGGACAAGTCACTTAACTCTATTTACCTCAGTTTCCTCATCTGTAAAATGAGCTGGAGAAGGAAATGGCAAACCACTCCAGTATCTCTGTCAAGAAAACTGCGGTGGTCAAGAAGAGTCAGATGTGACTGAACAACAACAAATCTAGTACTTTAGTGTTTGCAAAGCAATAATAATGATAATAGTATTTACATAGTGTTTTAAGGTTTACAAAGTACTTTAGATTATATATATATATAATTTCTTTGTTCCCTTATAGCAACTCTGATATCATTATCCTCATCTTAGAGATGAAGAAACTGGGGTTAAGTGACTTTCCCAGGATCACATGGCTAGTAAGAATCTGAGGCTGGATTGAAACTCAGGTCTTCCTGACTCCAAATCTATCGTTCAATCTATTGTTGCACCTGGCTCTAACTCATTATCTTTCCTCTCTCTCCAAACCCACCCCTCTTCCAAGTTTCTCTGTTTCTGTAGGGAGCTGGCTCCACCAGGCTTCCAGGTTCCAAGTCCAGTGCTCTATCCACCCCAGCATAGGGCTTCCCATCCTTAGTTTTGGAGCTTATTCACCTGTTAGATCATAAATATCATGAAATCAGGGACAGTGACTTATTCTAAACTCTACTTCCAATGTTCTGCACTCAGTAGGCACTGAATAAATGAATGCCTGAATGAATGAATTCCTCCCTGAATTTGTACTTTTCCCACCAGTATCATAGTCTTTGATCCTTTTACCGTTTAATATTCTCCCAGCTTCTTGCTCAAATCAAACACTACCCAGACATAGAAACCTTAATGATGAGAATCAACCCCTAATACTTTGTAATCCTGCTCTAATTGCATAACACACACACACACACACACACACACACACGCAGAAATGCACACACCCCTGCGCACGCACATACGTGCCTATGGCTCTACATCTGATTGTTGGTCTGCCTTTCTCTCTCACCCACATCATTCCCCAGGCTCTGACAACCTGTCACTGTGACTAGTACAAAGGTGTTAGAAAAGACTGACTTCTCTAAAAAGTCATAAGAGACTGGAGCTTCTAGTCATTTCATAGTCTAATCTCTTTCTCAGTCTCTTTGGTAGTGAATTCAATTTGAAACATACCCAGGGTGTGGTATTGTCTCTTTCTTGCTGGCACCAGCTTGGGGGAGGGAAACCTGCCACTCCAAAGTCCAGATTCAGTGTTCCTGTTCCTTTAACACTCGACTTCAGAAAAGAAAAGGAGAGGAAGCATGTGAGAAAAAGGTACCAGTTGCCATGGAGACAGCATCTCTGGTATTGGTGCATCCAGTAGGTGGTGGTCACTTATTAGCTGTGGGGCAGACTATGTTTCTTCAAAGATGTTGGCACTGGCTTTGGATGAGACAACTGTGATTCTCCTGCCACCTCCCCCAACCTAGAGGCTTCCTGTTAGACTCCAGGAGACCCACAGGGAGAATAGCACACAACGCAATGAACAGAAATCAATTCAGTTTTAGAGGGAATAAGAAAGAGGTGCCCAGGAAGCTAAGCCCATAGCAACAAAGGAAAAGAAGGACCACTTGGAATCAGTCCAGAAACTGGGGATATAAAAATTATGTCATAGTTCAGACAGAATTCTTGTTTTACTGACCTGGTCTTCTATCCTATAGTCACTTAATTGCCAGTTTCTTCATCTGTAAAATGAAGTGATAATAGCACCTACCTTCCAGGGTTATTGTGAGGATAAAATGAGACATTTGTAAAGTGCTTTTGCAAGGCTTAAGAGTGTTATTTAAATGCTAGTTGTTGTCATTCCATAGTCATGCTCCCACCTCCTTCTGGATGCTTCCTCAATCCTCTTGCTTTTCTAGACCCACTCCCCCAATATTTAGATTTTTCCTGCAAGCTTCCAGATTTTAAACCTGTAGTCTTCTAGCTGATAGGTGCCTCCCTGCCAAGGGAGTTCCACCAAAAGGTTAGAAACCAACCAGACACATTCAAGTAGGACCCCTCCCATCCCTACAAAATGCCTATGCAGCTCTGATTTGGGAGCTGCCATGACAAGCTCCCACCCCCAGATGAGTGAGCTGTCTTGAGGCAGCAGGGACTCAAGAATCCTAGATCACTATTCTATCAAGATCTGAAAACTGTCAGACTAGAAGTTTTCAAATAATATCATTAGATATGAATCCCCTTCCTGACTCTTCCCTCTCCTGGGAGTGGGTAGTTCTGTTCCCAGTACATCAGAGTCAATATCCTCCTTCTTTGGAGTCCCATCCCTATTTGGGGAGTAGTAGTTCTGTCCCTAATATGTCAGAGTTGATGACTCCTACTTTGCAGGTGTCAGTTATAGCCACAGTATGAGGGCTTCATTGGGCTGCCCTAGTACCCCGCCATGGTTCTCCCTGCCTCTTATTCCCTTGGCTGTGTGGTCTTCCTTTCTGGACTTTTCCCTAAACATTCCAAATAAAAAAAAGACTATTGCTTTCACACTCATCTGAGACTTGAAAGTCTCTCAGCAATGGACTTTGGCAAGTAGGCATATGGAAAACTGGAATATTAAAGGAAAGACCAGAAAGGTTGTCTGAGGGTATATCAAAGCTCTGGAGTGGAAAGAGCATTGCAAAAGTTGCTGGAATTTTTTAAGCAATCCTCCCATACCTCTCCCTACTTACAAATTCACAGAAATACAACCCTGATGTTCAGAAATACTAAAAACATCCATACAGATAGGAGACAGCTCCTGGATCAGAACCCACTCCTTACCCCTCTGCTCCTATGGTGCCATAAGTGGAAATGTGGGGAATTGGATCTTCCCCATCACCATGGAATTCCATGATTTTGTAATTATTTGCTGAGGAAAATATGGTAGAAAGAGACTTAGGCCAAGAAATCAAGATGGCACTATCAGGATGAAGAAAATGACTTAGGAATTCTCTTTGAAAACTCTTCCTGCAGCTTGCCTACTCCTCAGGGTAAGCAAAGCTGTCATAGCAAAAACTAATTCTGAGTTCTACAGGTCCCACCACAGAAAGGGCTTAGTAGGCCTTGGCACAATCTGCATCAATGGGGCATAGTGAAAAGATCGTTAATTGATTCCAAAGTCAAAGGATCTTTTTTCAAATCCTGCTTTTATTTTTATTTTATTTGCCTTTCATTTTATTTATTCATTTATTTTTATTTATTTTATACATGATCTTGGGCTTGACCACACTTTCTTCATCTATAAAATGAGAGGGAGGGACCGAGATTTCTAAGATCTTTTCTAGTTTTTCATCTATAACCCATTCATTCTACAGATGAAAAAAGTGAGAACCAGAGTATTAAGTAATTGTTTTTCCCCAAGGTCACACAGGTTGTCTCATGACCGGAATTTGAAGCTAAGTCCTATATTCTTGTCACGACATCACACCACGTCCTTTGATTTTCCCCAGAATTACTTTTGATTAAAATTCTTAAGTAGTGGCTCCCCAGTGTCTATGATTAGGAATCATTAACAAAACTCCAGGTTCATTCTTCCCCCACCCCAGGTCCTCATTTATTTTGAATAATAAATGTTACCTTCCCTCCTGCCCCAAAGCCAAGCTGTCCTTACCTCTCCAGTTCCTCCTGTCCTCTGCCCTCTTTCTCTTTTTTCACTGCAAGGAGATGCCAAGTGCCCTTTAGAATATCTCCTCTCAAGTTTCTGCAGCAATATCTCAATCTAGAGACCATATAGTGACCCAAGGTAAGTTCCACCTCTTGCTCTTTTCAAGGAATGTTAAATGTAGAGGTAAGGTGCGTGTTGCCCATGTAGGTTATGTATATCTATATGGGATATCTAAATATATAAACAGGTGGTCTGAGGGGTTGGCATGGATAGACATCTTGGAAATATTGCCCAATCCTTTCCAAGAAAGACTATGATTCCTTTCTCGAGCGGATTAAGAGGACTGTAAAACTGGTTTTCCTCTGAGAAAGATGCTTGTCATACTAGAGCTATAATCATCCACTCCCCTAAAAATTGCTAAAGACACAGTTTTAGGTTCGAGATACTTTCCTGGCCACTATGTCTTAAAGGAAGAGAGTATCCCAAATTTATACCCACTGGTTTGGCTTTTTCCTACCAAATGCTAGTTATAAAAAAGACCATCACAAATAACAATTAGTGGATTAACCCATTTATCAAAGCAGATAAGCAAAAATCGAAGAAATGCTGCAGATTAGAATATACCAGAAAATATACCAATGAATGAGTTCTTTAGATGAGGAGCTCCCACTGAACCAAGAGAGGCTCCAATCTCACCAAAGGAGAAATTCCCAAGGTCTCTAGGGAGGCAGGCTGGAAATCAGGGACATGTCAAGGCATCAACATCCCCTACATGTCTGCCACTTCCAAAGACTTTTTTTTCTTTTTCCTAACTGGAGTTGGTCCTGAAGAAAATCTGGAACCATGTGTGTCCTCTCAAAAGAAGAATGAAGAAGAATGTCTCTCTTCTCCAGAGCTCTCCCACCAACTCCACCCTCACACAGACTCCATGCATTGAATCATTCTCATTCTCACCACCAATTAAGAAAGACTTAGGCAAAGTATTCCAGGCTTGAAAGCCAAATTACATAGATGGTTTTATTTATCTTGGTGGGGGAAGGGAGGGAGAAATTTCATCTGAGTTCATGTAACAAGTTGTGGGCTAGTTAATGTGATACACTGAAGCAATGGGCAACTCCCAAGGACAAGACTTAAAACTAGGGCCAAGGTAGAAGGCAAGAGCGTTGCAAACAAAGCAATAGGCTACTTTGTCTTTGTCTATCTCACTCCCTCCACATCTCAGCCCATGATTCATAACATTTGCTGTTGCTAATCTCACCCCTACATTACGCTTTGTACTTACCCACAGACAGCAGATCGGAGTGTTGTGAAGGAAAAAGGAATGGATTTGGAGTCAAAGAACTGGACCACCACATACTACCTGTGTGAACTTCAGCAAGTAGCCTCTCTGAGCCTCAGTTTCTTTATCAATGAAAGAGGTTAATAATTATTCTAGCAACTGGTCAAGTAGCCAGGGGGATATGAGTTCAAATCCTTCCCCCCACACATACTGGCTATAAGACTCCTGGCAAAGCATCTACTCTTTCAGTGGCCTACATAACTCTAATATAAACTGCAGAGAAGGTGCTGACCTGAATTAGCAGAGTTTCCTTACCCTGGAGTTCCCTAGGCTAATGGAATCACACGTTTAGTTCCTCACAACTGCTGTCTGCTATCAGCGGTTCTCCCAACCTGTGGGTTGCGACCCCTTTGGGGACTGAACAACTCTTTCACAGGGGTCGCCTAAGACCATCAGAAAACACATATTTCCAGTGATCTTAGGAACCGAGACACTGCTCCTCTATCCGTCTCCAGGCAGGTCTGCCCACATGCAGATACTCCCACATACGAGTATTAAAGGGTTGCGGCATTAGGAAGGTTGAGAACCACTGATATAGATAATCATGTAAGATTGACTTACTATTGTCTGAAAAGCACGATATAAATATGCTGGGTCCAGTGAAAAGTCAGTCAATCAATAGACTTCTATTAAGCACATATTATGTACCAGATAAAAGAAAGAGAGAGAGAAGGGAAGGAAAAAAGGAAGGAAGGAAGGAAGGAAGGAAGGAAGGAAGGAAGGAAGGAAGAAGAGAGGGAAGAAGGAAAGAATAAAGTAAGAAAGGAGGGAGGGAAAGAATAAAGAAGAGAGAGAAAGAAAAAAGGAAGGAGAGAGGAAGGAAGAAGGGAAGAAGAGAGAGAAGGAAGGAAGGAAGGAAGGTCATTGAAGCATCTTTTTTTTTTAATGGAGAGAAAAGAACAGAAGGCAGGCCAGATAGAAGGCCAAACAATCAAGATAGATCTTACAAGTGGATCTTATTACATACTTAAAAGGCAAAGCAAGTTGTACCTAATAGAAACCTTCCATTTCATGCACAGTTCTCTTTGTTTCATATGTTGCGATGTCCCAAATAATTTCTCATCAGGTGGCCAGCCAATGGTGATGTACCTCTCTATTATTAGCCAAGTTGGTCCCTGGCAAATGTGTTCCATCTGTTTCTGGAGCCACAATGTAAGGTTGTTCAGCAAGTTTACCACAATAGGCCAGAATTTGAGTTCCATGGCTATAGCCTTCCAGAACCCAGGGTTGCCTCCATAACAATCAGGACAAGCCATCAGATTAGAATCTTAGAGAGGACTTTTATGGCCCAACTTTCTCCAGAAAGCAAAGGACCAGTTTTTCAATACTAACATTTTACCAGTGTTGCCATAGCACAAGGAGGCATTCTGCCTTCAGAAAAATGAAGGTGATCATGGTGCAGAGAACGAGGGAGAGACCCTTGATGAGTACAATCAGGCTGTAACAGGAGCCCAGCGAGGAACTCAGCAGAAGAGAGAAAGTGGGTAGGTAGAGCACCTATTAAACTCTTAGTATGCATGGTTGTCATTCAATCATTTTTCAGTCATGCATGTCTGACTCTTCATGACTCCATTTGGGGTTTTCTTGGCAAAGGTACTGAGTGGTTTACTGTTTCCTTTTCTAGATGATTTTACATATGAGGAAACTGAGGCAAACAGGTTTAAGTGACTTGCCCAGGGTCACACAGCTAATAAGTGTCTGAGGCTGTATTTGAACTCATAAGGAGGAGTCTTCCTGACTCCAGGCTTAGCATTCTATCTACTGCACCACCTGGCTACCCCCATTAAGTACTAGGAACTGTACTAAGCACTGGGGACAGATATATAAGCAAGTAAGATAGCCCTTGTTCTCAAGAAGACAACATTCTAGCAGGGAGGAGGGAGGGAGAAAGCAGAAGGGGAAAGGGAGAGAGAGTGGCATTTTTTTTGGATCATGGAGATTCAAGCCCTGGTAAGATAAAGAAAAAGCTGATCTATCAGGGCCATGGGATCCAGGGGCAAAGTCCAGGTCACCGTTGGGGAGGAGATAGAGATAAGTTGAGGTCGCATGGAAAGCAGTGGCTCCAGACAAGTAGTGCTAAGGTTGATCTCACTCTAGGCCACATCACAAGCATTCCATATAAATGAGTCCCATGCCCAAGAAGAATACTCCCCCCAGTGTTGGTGGAGAAGAGGAATTTCCCCTCCTCCTTTAGCACCCCACTTCTATTCCCTTTTCCCCATGCCACCTGCTACTCTGTTGCAGGGACAGGTACCAGAGCTCAGTGCTGGGTCTGCTCTCTTCAGCGAAGTGGTTTGCCAACATCTTTCTTCCTGCCTCACCCTCTTCCACCCAGCCCCTGGCTGAGGTCCCCATGACATCAACCCCTTGTGATAACTTTGGCTTCTGCTGCTTTGTTCTGGGTGAGTTTCTCGTGAGCAGGGGGTTGGGTCTGCAGATGTACATGGGACATAAAACAGGATGGCAACAGCACAAACTGCCTCGTCACTGAGAGGGTGGGGACCCTATGACGCCCAGTCTGGCTAGTTTGAAAACTGCTGCTTTTGGTGTTTGGAGCCCAGACTAAGAATAAAACCCCCAAAGAGTTGGACGAGAGGCTGCGAATTAAAAACACAAGAGCTGGGAGGGATTTTAGAGCTTAGTTAGTCTTAAATCTTTCATTTAATAAATGAAGAAATTAAGGCCCAGAGAGGTTAAGACTTGCCCAAAGTCTCAGAGGCACTAAATAATAGAGCTAAGATTTAAGATCAGCTTCATCAACTCCAGTTTCAGACTTCTGAAAAGGCAAAGACCGTACTATCTCACATTATCTGCACCTTTAAACACATGAGATAGGACTTTAGAAGGAACATAGATTGAGACCAGGGCAGCTATGTGCTGCAGTGGATAAAGCACTGGGCCTGGAGTCAGAAGGACCTGAGTTCAAATCCAGCCTCAGACACTTACTAGCTATGTGACTCTGGGCAAGTCACTCTACCCTGTTTGCCTCAGTTTCCTCATCTGGAAAATGAGCTGAAGAAGGAAATGGCAAATCACTCTAGTATTGTTGTCAAGAAAACCCTAAATGGGATCACCAAGTGTCAGACACAACTGAACAACAACATATTTAGACCACAGAGAGCTCCTGGTTCAGCCTCCTTTTTTTGCAAATAAGTAAACTCAGGCCAAAGAAGAATTGAGTTGCCCAAAGTCACTGATGTTATGAAGAAATAGAGCCAACTAGAGTCCTCCACACCAAACCCAGGGGCTTTCTTGCTATACTTCATCACTCATTGCCCATTAGGCAAATCAAGTCAATAAACATTTAAACCCCTGTTATGTGCCAGACGCCGTACTAAGAACTGGGGATACATTGATAAAGTCCTCATTTCTAAAATATACAGGAAATTAAGTAAAATCTATAAGAATACAAGTCATTTCCCCAACTGATAAATGGTCAGAGGATATGAACAGGCAATTTTCAGAGGCAGAAATTAAAGATATCTATAAGCGTATGAAAAAATGCTCTAAATCACTATTGATTCGAGAAATGCAAATCAAAACAACTTTGAGGTACCACATCTCACCAGCCAGATTGGCTAAGATGACAAAACAGGAAAATGACAAATGCTGGAGAGGATGTGGAAAAATTGGAA
>CM053589.1:70829017-70855402 GCA_028646515.1 Pseudochirops corinnae | reverse complement strand
AGTGAACTGATACAACCATTCTGGAGAGCAATCTGGAACTATGCCCAAAGGGCTATAAATAATTGCATACCCTTTTACCCAATAATACCACTTCTGGGGTTGTATGCCAAAGAGATCATAAAAGTGAGAGGAAGACCCATATGTACAAAAATATTTATTGCAGCTGTCCTTGTGGTGGCAAAAAACTGGAAATTAAGGGGATGCCCATCAATTGGGGAATGGCTAAACAAGTTGTGATACATGAATGTAATGGAATACTATTGTGCTATAAGAAATGGGGAGGAGACGGTCTTCATATTCACCTGGAAAGGCCTATGCAAACTGATGCTAAGTGAGAAGAGCAGAACCAGGAAAAATTGGTATACAATCACAGACACATCGTATATGTGATGACCAACTTTGAAAAACTGGACTCTTCTCAGCAACATACAACTATAAGACAACTCTACAAGTCTCAGGATGGAAGGAGATGTCTACATTCAGAGAAAGATCTAGAAAAAACACAGTTTAAATGGAGACTGAAGCAATCTACATTCTATTGTTCTTTTCCATGTTTGGTTTTGTTTCTTCTTTCCCATTTTTCATTCCACTGGTTACAACCCTTCTATACAACCAGACTAATGTCCAATGTGAAAGTATGTGCAGATCCTATACTTGACTACATGCTGCCGTGGGGGGAGAGGGGGAAGGGGAGGGGAGAAAATTTGAAACTCAGGGGACTGTGGAACTGAATCTTGTAAACTAAAAGTAAATAAATAAATCAATTTTAAAAAAAAGAATTGGGGATATAAATAAAAGCCAAAATAATAAACCAACAGCCCCTGCTCTCAAGTCACTCACAGTCTAGTTGGGGAGACAGCATACAAACAACTATGTGCAATCAAAATATACACTGGGTAACTTGGAAGCAATAATCACCGGGAAGGCGCTAAGATGAAGTAAGACTGGGAAACCCTTCTTGCATCATCTATGGGAATTCTCCCCACCAGCTTTGGGGATGTTAAATCATCACTGGAGGACCCTAAAGATCATCCAATCCAAGCCTTCTTTTGACAGTTGGGGAAACTGAGGCCCAGAAATGTTCACTGACTTGCTCAGCATCACACAGATCACTTCATGATGATCCAGCACTTGGTATCAAGTAAGAGCTTGAGAAATAATTTTTCATTCATCACTCTACTAGGTGCTAGGAGAGACCCAATCATAAGAGCAAGAGTTGGAGTTGGAAGGAAACCTTGAAGATCATTAACCCCAACCCCTCTCATTTGCTAGGAAACTGAAGTTAAGTGACTTGCCCAGGACCACACAGCTAGTGAGTATCTGAGGGAGGATTTTATCTTTTTGCCTTGGAGTCTAGCACTTTGCTGCACCATGTTACTTCTTTAATTCCTTCATGGACCATATTGTCTAGTCGAGATACTCCAGGCCATTTCCAAGCTTTTAAAGTGCTAGCCAAACTGATGCAATGAGTATACACAACTCTCTTCAGGAATTCAGTGCTTCAGGAATCTGGTTGCATTGATGCAGGCACTCTTACCAGTACAGATCAGAATCTCACTATGTCTTAGCAGAGAGTCTGAATGAGTTTCCATGACAGAAAATGGAACCTAAGGATGAGTTACTCTGAATCTGGCTACTCTGAACAGAACTGCGGAGGCAACTAGGTAGTACAGAGGAGAGAAATCTGGGCCTAGGGTTAGGGAGTCCTGAGTTCAAATATGGCCTTGGATACTTATTAGCTGTGTGACTCTGGGGAAGTCATTTAACCTCTATCTGCCTCAGTTTTCTAATCTGTAAATGGGAATGATAATAGCACCTATCTCCCAAGGCTCTTGTGAAGATGAAATGAGGTCTGGGGGTGCTATCTCCTAAATCTAAGAGCCCCAGAGTTCAATTTTTCAGGTAGAATGGGGAAATTTCTTTGGCTTGACTATATATATATTAATATGAAATAATATTTCTCAACATTATTATTATTTCTTTTTAAATGTAGGGGAAGAGAAAAATGAGAGGAAGAGATTTTTCAATAGTATTGCCAAAAATCATTGATATGCTTTTTCTTTTTTCTTTTTTTTTGGTAAATAATATTTTATTTTGCCAATTACAGGTAAAGATAGTTTTCAACACTCATTTTTTATAAGATTTTGAATTCTAACTCTTTCTCCCTCCTCCACTCCCTTCCCCCCCCCCAAACAGCAAGCAATCTGATATAGGTTATACATGTGCAATTATGTTAAACATATTTCCATGTTAGTTATGCTGTGAAAGAAGAAACAGAAGGGAGAAAAACACAAAAAATTAAAAAAGGAAAATAGTATGCTTTGATCTTCATTCAGATTCAGTAGTTCTTTCTCTGGATATGGATAACAATTTCCATCATGAGCCTTTTGGAATTGTCTTGGATCATTGTATTGCTGAGAAGAGCTAAGTCATTCATAGTTGATCATCATACAATGTTGGTGTTATTGGATTTGATATTCTTGTGGTTCTGCTCACTTCATTTAGCATCAGTTAATATAAATCTTTCCAGGTTTTTCTGAAATCCACCTGCTTATCATTCCTTATACAACAATAATATTCCATTACATTCATATACCACAACTTGTTCAGTCACTCCCCAATTGATAGGCATCCCCTCAATTTCCAATTTTTTTGCCGCTTTAAAAAGAGTTACCATAAATATTTTTGTACATGTGGATCCTTTTTGCTCTCTTTAGGATACAGACCTAGTAGTGGTATTGCTGTATCAAAGACTATGCACAGTTTGATTGTCCTTTGGACATAGTTCCAAATTGCTCTCCAGAATGGTTAGATCAGTTCACAACTCTACATTAAGTGTCCCAATTTTCCCACATCCTCTCCAATATTTATCATTTTCCTTTTCTGTCACATTAGCCAATCTGATAGTTGTGAAGTAGTACCTCAGAATTGTTTTAATTTGCATTTCTCTAATCAATAGTGATTTAGAGCATTTTCTTCATATGAGTATAGGTAGTTTAAATTTCTTTATTTGAAAATTTCCTGTTCATGTCCTTTGACCATTTATTAATTGCAGAATGACTTGTAGTCTTATAAATTTGCCTCAGTTCTCTATATATTTGAGAAATGAGGACTTTATCAGAAACACTGGATGCAAAAATTTTTTTTTAATTTAATGTAATGAAAATTATCCATTTTGCATTTCATAATGTTCTCTATCTCATTTGGTCACAAATTCATCCCTTCTCCTCAGATCTGAAAAGTAAACAATTCCTTACTTTCTTAATTTGCTTATGATATCATCCTTCATGTCTAAGTCATGTACCCATTTTGACCTTATCTTGGTATGTGGTATGAGATGCTCATGTATGCCTAATTTCTGCCATGCTATTTTCCAGTTTCCACAGAAGTTTTTGTCAAAAAGTGAGTTCTTATCTCAGAAGCTGGAGTGTTTGGGTTTATCAAACAGCAGATTACTATAGTCATTGGCTATTGTGTCTTATGTACCTAATTTATTCCACCGATCCACCACTCTATTTCTTAGCACCAAATAGTTTTGATGATTGCCATTTTATAACATGATTTTAGATCTAGTACAGTTAGGTCACCTTCCTTTATATTTTTTTTCATTAATTCCCTTGATACTCTTGACCTTTTGTTCTTCCAGATGAATGCATTTTTTCTAAATGCTTAAAAGAAAACCAGAAGGAAACATAGACAAGCAGGACAGCTTTGAAAGTGACATGTTGAATTTCCTGTAGTCTATGTAGTCTATAAACTCTAAGCTTACTCTTCTCAACTCTTTAAACTGGCAAGTCAAGCCCCCAAAGTAACTAGTCCTTTTCCCCTCAGGGTTCTAAGGGTAACCCTGAAAGGCTGGGGGTATCTTTCCTTGTTTTGATATTTCTTATTACTTCATGAAATCATTGGCTTCTATTTGGCCCATTCAAATTTTCAGAGTTTGTTGCTTGGGCAAGGTTTTGTACCTCTTGTGCCAAGCTGTTAATTCCCTTTCCAATTCTTTCTTTCATAGTTCTTAATTCTTTTCCAATTTTTTCCTTAAGCACTCTCACTCCATTTATAAAAACATTTTAACTCTTTTTTTAAGCTCTTGCTTCATTCATATCTTCCAAAAATTCTGGTTGAATTTGTGCCCAAGTTGTGTTTTCCTCTGAAGCAATGCTTATATAAGTCTTGGAGTCATTCTCTTCTGAATTTGTGTCTTGTGAGTCCCAGTCACCATAATAGCTCATTATGGTGGGATTCTTTATTGGTTTACTCATTCTTCCAGCCCATTTCCTAACTTTGGACTTGAAGTTAGGGCTAGACTCTACCACACTTTTGGAGGAAAGGTCTGGACTGACCCCACTGTTGCTCTTTTGGAGGTATTCCAAGATCTCAAGGGCAGGCTGGGGACCTGAAAGCTTTAAGTATTCCAGATGGGGTCTGATGAAAGGGAAAGTCTTATTACTGTCCCCTTTGTCTGAGCTTTGCAAGTTCTTGACGTGAGTTTGGATCTGTGCTAATTTAAAATGCTTCTGAATTCCATCCCGATAAGGAGTTGGAAAGCTCTTTTGGTTCAAAATGGCAGACTTGTAGGATCCCCTCTGGTTTTGACTATTCCTCTGTAGTCTAGGCTAGATGCCTGAAGTGACATTCTGCTCTAAGATTAAGGTCTGAGCTATATCTTTGCCTCTACTGCTACTGCTGGCTTCTGAACTTTCTCCTTTCTCCATAGATGGCCCAAGGCCTCCTTGCCCAGGAAAAGCCAGCCCACTGCATGAACAGATCTCCTTTGCATTCTATCCTGCCCCTGCAACCCAGGATTAGGTAGTGGGCAGCAAAGTTTCTTGCTGGCACCTGTCCCTACTGCAATGCCCTGTTGTGGGTCTAGGACCTCCTTTGGTGTTGGTGCATAACCTCTCCATGGGTGCTAGAGTACTCATGCACATATGCTTCTGCCCTGACCCTGTCTCCTATGTCAACAGACCTCTCCATCTGTCTCCCTGTTCTGAGCTGAGCCAAGGACTCACTGTAACTTTTTTCAGATTTCTCCATCAGGATTCTATCTGGTACATTTTACAGATCTGCTTGGAGGAATGGTGGGCTGCATTGCTTCCTTCTATTCTGCTATCTTGGCTCTCCAGTTCCCCCAATATCCATCACCAAGGATTAAAGCCTCAACTGGTCATTTTGACCAGTTGAATTCTCCTCAATATCAATGAACCAATTAACATCAATTAGCTTTTACAAAAGGATATTTACTAAGAAGATATAGCAAGAATTGAAATCTATAAACTTCCTAACTAGAAGTCTACTTTTCTTTCATACTTCTGTCCCCAGAGCATATGCTCACACTTTAAGGAGAAGTATTTCCCCAGCCAAGTTCACTTCTAGGTGTGGCATAGCCAATAGACAAGTCCCTCTATTGCTCACAGAACAGGGTTCATTGACTGTCTGACTGCTCCTCTGCTGTGCCAGGTCAAGGAACGTTCTCCTCAGGTCTGGTTCCTCCCTGGGCTTGGCTACTGCCACTACCTGAAGCTATGAACTCCAATTGCTGGGCTTCTCATGGTTCTTCAAACCTTCCAAAGCTCCCAGAGTTATAATCTGGTCTGTTCTCTCTTGGTCATTCATTCATCCAAGATCAGAGAAGGATACATTCAACAAAGAAAATGCACCACGTATTTGCAACTGCATGATGGCCAGGTGAAATTGAAGGCCCAAATACCCTTCCTAACCCAGAAGCCTATAGCAATTCTCAATTCCCTCATCATAAGGGAAATGCAAGAGATATCACTCAGTTCCCACTCAGCGGCCAGTTAAAAGGCTTTTCATTACCATAGTAAATTGACAAGAAATACAAGACACCTGCACATGCTCTGAAATGGACGGCAAGGGTCCCTCCTTCATGAATCTCTAGAAGCAGTTTTACCAAGCATCCATATGGGTCGATGCCAGGAGTTTGCTGGTAAATGTCCAACAACTAACCTTCTGGGGAGGTGGGGGGAGAGACACATACGGGCAACACATGCTTTTAAATTTAATCTACATTATGAACATGTTTATCACTTTTTAAAGTCTCAACAATCAACAAAACAATAAATCAAGTTCAATTTGTTGCACTTGCTGAGTTTTTAGATGCACGGAAAATTATTTTTATAGATAATGTTATTTTATCCCATGACATGTAAAGACAATTTTAACATTCATTTTTTCCAATTTTTGAGTTCCAAATTTTTCCTTCCCTCACATCCTCCCTTCCTGAGAAAGTAGGCCATTTAATATATTTAATGCATGTGAGATCATACAAAACAAATTTCCATATTCGTCATGTTGTGAAAGAAGTCACAGGCCAAAAGCAGGGAAACCATGAAAAAACAAAAGTGGAAAAAAAAATATGCTTTGGTCTGCATTCAAAGTCCATCAGTTCTTTCTCTGGAGCTGTATAGCATTTTCCATCATGAGTCCTTCGGAATTGTCTTAGATCGTTGTATTGCTGAGAGTAGCTAAGTCATTCAGAGTTGATCATTGTAGATTACTGTTGTCACTGTTAGACTGAAAATTTAACCATCACCTCTGAGAATTGGCACCAGATTACTTCAGCATACCTCTGGTCAATCCCAGGCAGGAAATATTGTACTTATTCTGAGGACTGGGCCTTCACTAGCCAATAAACCCCTATCCCCATTATCCTTAAAGGGAAAAGCAAACTGTAAGTAGTAGAAATTCACATTTTCATGTACAATCCACTTTTTCTAGTCTACTTTATATATAGAAATGCTCAAATTATTTGGTGGTTTTTTTTAAATTCAGATTTTTTTTTTTCAAAAGAATGAGTGTTCAGGCATCAGCCTCCTAGAGAGGGACTTCCTCAGAAATCTGCTTTTTGAAGAAGGCAGCTGAAAAACGAAAGCCATGCCATGAGATCTGAACTTTGCCCACCCCAAATCCCATCTACCCACCCACATTTGCTATTTATTGCTCTGACTTGTCCAGGCAGTGCAGGTTCAAAGTGAATAGAGAATACTGTTCAGCTGGCCCAAAGTGTGGCACAACACAAAAAGCACTGGGCCTAAAGTAAGGAAGATCTGAGTTCAAATGCAACCTCAGACACCTACTAGCTACGTGACCCTGGGCAAGTCACTGAATCTGTTTCATTTTCCTTAGCTATAAAACATGGAAATTGGGAGTGGATACAAAATAGGGTCTCTAAGGAGCCTTCCAACTCCTAATCCATAATTCTATGACTTTGTTACACATATTTGGGGAAAATTTTGATGTAAAGTATATCTAAGCTTCATTTTAGAGATTTTCCTGGTGGGAGAAATAGGAAAAGAAAGATGGAAACTGATCCTTTGGGGTCAACTCTCAACTACATCAAATCTAGTCCATATGGGTCTAGAGTCCCCGGATGAGGGAAAGGAGATGAGGGCACATGTGACATCTTTAAAGTCTTTGAAGGTAGAATTCAGGGTTTGTTTTTCTTTTTATCCCCATTACCTAACCTAGTATCTAAAAGAATATTTTTATAGGAAATATTTGAGTGGAAAGAGAATCTTTTCTTATAGCCAAAGCTCCTAGATAAGGATCTCTCACAAGAGCACCCAATGTCTCTGTGGGTCTCTCTGCTAGGGTAAGGATGCTCGGAGCCTCTCCTCGGTTTGCTCTGTGAACTGTGGGTCATGGCAACCACAATGATTCCAGGCACCCTCAGCAGTTGCCATGGCATCTTGGTCAGTCACCCATGTATCATAGCAAAGGTTTCTGTTGGACTTGCCTTCCCCCTCCCCAAATGGTTGCCATGGTTTCTGGCCAGGCTACTGTTATCATCACTTCCAAGTAGACAGAGGGTTTCCCTGTGATTTGACTTTGAGCCCACCCCTAGAGTCAGGAAAGACTCTGAATGACAGGGGCCGAGACATAGTACAATGCCTTACATATAGTAGACACAATTTATTGAATAAATGACAAATGAATGAATGACACCAGTGAGATGAAGACAGCAGTTCTTCTCAGCAAGGCACACTGTAACTAGTTCTTTCTCTTTCTTCAACGTAAAACACCAAACCAAGAAAACCCACAGAGCACTTCTGGAGGAAGAAGAGTATTTTGTGGGGGACAGAAAATAAAAAAGAAATGATAATATTCAGGAGTTTAATAGAGAAACAAAACACACTGCCTGAAATAACGTGACGTGATTAGTAACCTATGTCCACATGTTGTACAAGATGAAATATGGTCAATTTTTAAAAATTGTTATTGATATATTCTGATATTTGATACATTGTTATTGATATATTTGGCTTTATGTCACCTTTGTTTCCAAATATATTCCTCCTCAATCCCCTCTCCTACTCAGCAAGCCATCCTTTATAAAAAAAGGATGGAAAAAGCAATTCAGCAAAACCAACAAATTCATCAACTGCCAATTTATAAACATTCTACTCCTAACTCTCTGTCTCTGCAAAGAACAGAGAGGACAGAGGTCAATTTTCTTATCTCTTTTCCAGAGCTAAACTTGCCCATTATAATTACACACCATTCAGTTCTGCTATTTTATTCTTTCCATTTGCTTTGTTATAATCATTGAGTATATTGTTTCCCTGGTTCTACCTGCTACCTTCTGCATCAGTTCACGTGCTGTCTCACAACAGAAGGTTAACTCATCCAATTAGGGCAATTAGCAGAGTGCCAAGAACTTAGATATATACCCTTTGCTTATATCTCTAGAACTGAATAAGCACAGATTGCTGAAACTGCGAGGGACCTCAGAGATCATAGGATTTATGGTTGAAAGGAGCCTTGGAGAACATCTGGTCTAACCTCATTATTTTAAAGATAAGGAAACTGAGCTTCAGAGAAGGCAAAGCAATTTGTATGAGCTCACATGTGTACTAAGAAGCAGTGCTAGACAATTGGACAATTGTTGACCAAGTTGTGGTATATGAATGTAATGAAATACTATTAAGCTATAAGAAATGTTGCGCAGGCTGATTTTGGAAAAACCTGAAAAGATTTACACAAACTGATGCAAAGTGAAGTAAGTAGAACTACAACATTGTACCCAGGAACAGCAACAGTATATGATGATCAACTATGAATGACTTGACTATTCTCAGCAATACAATAATCCAAGACAATTCCAAAAGACTTACGATGAAAAATGCTATACGTGTCCAGAGAAAGAACTGATGGAGTCTGAATGAAGATCAAAGTATACTACTTTTTCTTTTTTCATGTTTTTTTTCCTTTTGGTCTGTTTCTTCTTTCACAAATGAAAATATGTTTTACATGATTGCTGGTTGGTTGGTTGTTGTCCTTCATTCTCGAGGAAGACCAAAATGACATCACTATGCTAGAATCAAGTTTCAAATTCAGCCTAAGACACTTACTAGCTTTTTGACTCTGGGCAAGTCATGTAACCTATTTGCCTCACTTTCTTCAACTGTAAAATGGGATAATATGAGTACCTACTTCACAGGGTTCTTGTGAGGATAAAATGAGATAATATTTGTAATTTTTTTTTAAAAAAAGCACTTAGAACAGTATCTGGCACACAGTAGATGCTATAGAAATACATATTCCCTACCCTTTCTTTTTCTGACTCCAAATCCAGGGCTCTTTGCATTGTATCCATATTGGGTCCAACTTCCAAGTTTACACATTTAACGCCTGCTTTGCCAGGTTTGTCTTTTCTTTAGCTTCCTCCTCTTTTCCCCACCCGGAAGATAGCAGAAGAATGGAGAATATTTGTGACTTGTGAAGCCTCAAGGAATTAGTGGAAAGACCAAAGATTATGCAATGTCAACTTGTGTTGGGGAATTTAAGAAAAGAATGGATTGCATACAGGAGAACCTGAAAATGAAGCCATCCAAGAAGCCAACTTGAAATGCAGTATAGGTAGAGAAATTGCTACCTACATTCATGAGATCCTGGAGGTGGAAAGGTGTTGGGTGGGGGATGGGGTGGGGAGCTCATGGTGAAGTAGGAATCACCTAAGAGACATTCCTCCAGGGACTTTTGGGGATAGGGGACAATCACCTGAAACAAGTGTTGACCAGGAAGCAACTGCATCTCTGTAGGAGCAGGAAGTAATGTGGTTAACATTGACTATGTGGTAAGACTAGCCCTTTTCCCTCTTTATAACTTTAATATGGGGGAGTAGAGGGGAAGGAGTTCCTGTTAACTCTCCTCTACAAATAACTTCTAGGCACCAACATTTGTTGAAGAAAATAAAGACCTAAGAACTTAATAAGAAAGACTTCAGTCACTTCGAAGTTGAGAGTTCAGACCTCACTAGAAGAAGTGAGTTTCCAGCCATTCAGAAGTTTTACAATTTTATCTCTCTTTCTAGGCAGTAAATATATTTGAAAAAAATATTGCCAATGTGTATACATTGGGGTCACACAAAGTTGGGAAGAAGAATCTTCATAGAAAGGAAGATAGAGCCTTTTTAGATACATTTATAAAATATAATATGATAATCTCCATTGCCTTTTTAACCCTAGAATTGTGTTTCAATTAAGGCAGGACCAGGGCAAGGCACTAGGAGACTGGGAGCTATGGGGAAAATCTAAGTGGATGTGCAAGATCAACCCAAAGAAGGCCTGGGATGGTGGCTTGAATTTAGTGCCCCCTCAAGGTAGCTTATGAAGAAGTATCACTGTGAGAAGCAATTTCAGCAACATCCCTAGGAAACAGAATGACCTTGGGCAAGTCGTGTCACCACCCTGAGATTTGGGCTTTTTCATCATTTAAGAGTGTGCAGGTATTTCTCCTTTTTACAGAAGACCCTACATTACCTGAACACTAATCATTGAAAAAGAACTGCCATCTTCATCTCACTGGAATCGTTCATTCATTCAATAAATTTCATCTACTACATATAAGGCATTGAATGATGTCTCAGCCCTTGTCATTCAAAGCCTTTCCTGATTCTATGAATGATGACATTACGTTCCCAAGATCAGCCATTGTGTTAAGTATAGGAATAGGGCTATACCTGTCATTTATTTCCCTAGTATAGAAAACTCCATCTACAAATGAAAATCAGAATGTTCTCTGCCTTTTACAGTTGCTGAGATCTCTGAAAATATAAATTACTTCTCCAGGGGCCCAGAAAGAGTATGTAAAGGAAGCAACACTTGAATCCAGGTTTTCCTGGCTTTTCCTTCCCCCCTATTTTAAACCATACAATACAATAATAAAATATCACAAATATTTGTTATGAATCTGCTTTATGAAAGCAGGTGCCAATTTTGTGCTTTAAAAAGACAAAACTAAGACCCAGAGAACTGCCTAAGGCAGACCTAGCTGTTCAATAATTTCCTGGGGTCATAAAGATAGTAAATGTCAGAGGCAGGATTTGAACACAGGTCTTCCCAAGTCTAAACCCAGAGTTCTTTCCACCACTCACTGTTTCTCTAGAGCCTTTAAAGAGATAATATCAGGTAATTTGAGGAGGGAGAGAACATTAATAAATGGCACAGAATCAGAAAAGACTTCACATAGGAAAATGTACCAAAGGTGAACCTTGAAAGAAGATAATCTTCTGATTGGAGGGTGGAGCTGAGAGCTCCTCCCAAAACTCCCATTTTAGGAAGGTCAGTCTTCTCTTCTTTTTTTGGAGGGGGGAAGGCAGGGCAATTGGGGTTAAGTGACTTGCCCAAGGTCACACAACTAGTAAATGTCAAGTGTTTGACGTTGAATTTGAACTCAAGTTCTCCTGACTCCAGGGCCAGGCCTCTATTCACGGGGTCACTTACTTGCTCCAAAATCTTCTCTTCATTTTTCCCACTCTGCTGCACTCCTTTAGATTTAACCTTCAATCCCCCATCTCTTCCACCTTCCTTCCCTGCCTCTCCCATCCTCCTTCCTATCTTCCATCTATCTTCCTTCTTCCTGTCTCCCTATCAAGTGTTTTCTTCCATTATTAGATTTTAATGTCCTTGAGGACAGTCTTTATTTTTCATATTTGTATTCCCAGTGCTTAGCACAATGCCTGGCACATAGTAGGAGGATAATCAATGTTTGTTGACTGACTGATAGAAAGGCAGAGATGAGGAGGGAGTGTATTCCAGGTATGGGGAGTAGCCATTGAAAAAAGTACAGAGATCAAAGATGGAAGAGTTTGATGAAGTGCAAGTAAGCTAGTTTTGTTGGAATTTGAGTAGGGGAATAACGTGAAATCCACTAGAAAGATAAGTTGGAATCACAATGTAAGGGTTTCAAATGCCAGGCTGAGGAGTACTGAAGCATTTTGAAGAAGGGAGTAGTCTAAGCAAGATTATTTTGATATCTGTGTGAGAGATGAATCAGAGAGGGGAGGACTAACAACTAAGAGACCAATAAGGAGGCTATTAGATTAGTCCAAGAGAGTTGTGATTGAGGCCTGAAATAGATTGGTAGCAATATGAATGGAGAAAAAGGTTTTGAGAGGAGTAGAGTGAAATATAGCTTATCCTGTATTGATAGATGTTGTCAAAGTATAATTGATGAATTGGCAACTAATTGGCTGGGCCATAAGGCAGGAAAAAAGAGCAGAGGGTGACTCAGAAATTATAAACCTGGGGACCGAGATGATGTTGGTGATCTCAATAGAAATGAAGTGTGGAGGAAGGGCAGCTTTAGAGAAGATAATAGGCTTCATTTGGGGCATGTTGAATTTGTGACATCCTGCAGGGAGGTGGTGATATGGAACTGGAGTACTGGAGAGAGGACCAAATATATAAAGTAAGGCATCATCTAAGTAGAAACAATCATTGACTCCATGGAAGGAGATGAGATCAGTATTGGACAAACACATAAAAATAATAATCATTTTAAGGCATGCAAAGCACTTCACAAACACTATCTCATTTTATCCTCACAATAACCCTGAAAGGAAAGGCACTATTATGATCCCCATTTCACAAATGAAGAAACTGAGAGAGACATAAGTTTAAGTGATTTGCCCAGAATCATCAAGTCCAGTAAGTGTATGAGATGGGATGTGAACTCAGATCTTTCCAATTCCACATCTAGTACTCTATCCATTGTGTCATGTAGCTGCCTCTATAAAGAAGAGAAAAGGGCCTGGTTGATCAATAGTTTAATCAAAGATCTTACAGTCTATTGGGGAAATACTATACCAACATAGATAACTATAATATACAATATTATAAATGCATGATAAATGTATTGCATAGTAGAGGAACTGGGAGTTCCACTCTATAGGAACGAGAAGTAGAGAAATTGGCTTCAAATCTCAACTTTGTGGGCCCATGTTATCTTGGGGAAGTCACTGAACCTCTGTTGGCATCAGTTTCATCTTCTGTGAAAAAAAAAAGGAGGCTTGTCAATGGTCCCCTCCAACTAATAAGTTCATGATGAGGATGACAAAGATGAGAAGGACAGTGTAGAACTTACTGGTATTCAGAATTAGAGCAATGTTTAAAGCAGGGTCATTCAATCAATCCATTTGTCACACTTAGTGAATTAACCATGGATTTAGTAAATTGACTCACCCGAATAATCATGCCAGCCTTGTTTGGTTCTAAATCATCAGATAAGAACTTTCATGCTTCTACCATCTTCGTCTCTAGTCCCCATTCCAATCCATTCTCTTCCCACTCCAAAGTTTGACTTTCAACTCAATGGCTGGGGGATAAGAGTCTACTGGGCCTAGCACCTTCCACACAACTTGGGAATATCTGTTACCTAAAGATCACACCAAAGACTCTGCTGACATCCTTGCTTGTGTCCTTCTCCAACCCATTTTGAAGATATCACCTGATACCACTGTTCAAAAAGAAAAAGCTACCCAATAATCTTCTCCCTACAAGCTCCCATTCATAAGTGTTTCCAGTTATTTTTTCATTGCTGTTCAGTTGTTTTTCAGCCATGTCCAGCTCTTAAGGATTCCATTTGGGGTTTTCAGTTGTGTATAACTCTTTGTGACCCCATTTGGAGTTTTCTTGGCAAAGATATTTGAGTTGTTTTCTATTTCCTTCTCCAGCTCATTTTACATATGAGAAAACTGAGGCAAACAGGGTTAGTGACTTGCACAGGGTCACACAGCCATTAAGTGTCTGAGACTAGATTTGAACTCAGGAAGATGAGGCTTCCTCCAGGCCGAGCACTCTAACCATTGTGCCACTTAGCCATCCTAAGTTATACATCCTCCCTTAAAAAATATGAAACAAAGACCTGTTGCTTTCAGCATTAGATGACTGCTCTAGATGGCAAAACCCTATTGGGCAACATTGGTATAATGGTAATAGATTCTCAGTACCTGCTGTTAGTACCCTATGGAATCAGTTTCCAAAGTGGAATGAGAAGTGGAATCTACCATAGTAATGATACCTAGTATTGATCTTATCAGTTAATAACATAGCCTAAGCATGTATATGTAGAGTTGTTGAACTGGGTATTGTGGAGTCTTATTAAAAGAAAAGGAAACTCAATGAGCTCAACAGTTTTAACCACCAGGTGGCACTAAGAGCCATTCACTGAGAAGTCTCATGCTCACCCTGGCTGTTTATGAATGTCCTGATGGGGTGGAAGTACTGACTAAGCTTCATGCTCACTATGGTTACCAGAGAGTAAAGCAGTCTTATATTCCCCAGATAGACTCTCTCAATGGGATGGCACCAACTTGTTGTGAAGGGGTGTGTGAATTTATGGATCTACCTACTAATCAATCAACAGGCATTTATTAAGAACCTAGTATGCAATCATCATCAACAACCAAAATATACTATAAGTATGCTAGGAACTAAAGAAACAGAAATCAAGGGAAAATGGTTCCTCCCTTCAAAAAAGTTAATCTTCTGAAAAAGGAGACAACATGCACATATGTAGGGGATGGGGGATAGAGAGTATGCCTGTAATTTCATTAATATAGAGAATTCACAGATGAGAAAATTCCCTCTACCAATACAGGTTGGCACCCTCTCTGCAAATTATAGTCTAAGAGAGTCTGCTAGGGCATAAGAAGTTAAAGGACTCACCTAGCATCATACATTCAATATGTCAGAGATAGAACTTGAACCCAGGGTTTTCTAGCTCCAAAGGCAATTTTCTATCCATTCTGGCCATGCTTCCTCTCTTGTACCTATATAGGTATATACCATATATACACAGAATACATTCAAAGTAATTTGGAGGAGAAAGGCACCAACAGCTTTGGGGACTGGGACAGACTTCACATAGAAGGTGGCCCTTGAGCTCATTCAAAGGAAATGAAGGATTCTAAGAGCAGAAATAAGGAAGAAGTGTGTTCCAGACATTGAGATCAGCCAGTACACAGATAAACAGAGATAGGGAATAGAGTGTTATGTTCCAGAAATGGCAAGAAGTTAACTGGACCATGGAGTACATAAATGAATGAATGACCAAATATAAAACCTTTACTAGGTGCAAGATACTGTGCTTAACTCTAAGAATATAAAGCAAGCAAGCAAAACAGTCCCTGACCTCAGGGAACTTATATCCTAATAGGGAAGAAAATACATGTACGGGAGCAAAAGTTGGAAAGTGGGGATTATATTGCCAATACAATCCCCATAGCAGCTTCTATGAATATGCAGATGTATTTCCATGGTTGAATCACAAAATATAACAAACTCTTCCTCAAAGATGAAACCAAGATATTTATTCAGAGACTAGAAAGCAAGTTCCACCATGGTAACAAAGAAGTTTATACACATCACCAATGCAGGGAGCATCATCATCCCCAAGCCTTTACTCTCTTAGGCCTCCCAACAAACAAGCTCCCCTAGGCAAAATTCCTCCCTCTCTCACTCACACTAGCTGCTCTGCCTCAGTTCTTCCTCACTCCAAATTCTGCTTCTTTTTCTCTTCCTGCTCCACCTGTTTGGCAAGCTCCTCCCACCATGAGTTCCATGTAACTCAAGCTGTGGGCTGGGCCAAAGTTCAAAGCAAGACACGTGGGCCTATTAAGATCTTCAAATTCCCTTAACATTACAGGGTATGTCGCAGGAGATATGGCTTGGAGATGACTCAAAAGTGTTGTGGTAGACCCTAGATCAAAGAAGATAAGGTGAAAGCTTACCGGTCATAGTCCAAGGTATGCAGGGGAAGGATTCTGAATTCTGGTGAAGAAGGAAGTTGGGGTATAAGGCACCATGGCTTAGAGATGGCTAAAATGTAACAATATAGGTCTAGGACCATGTACAATAAGAACTCACCTTAATCTTTTCCAAGGTATTAGACTGGGTCAGTGGTCTGCAAACTTTTTTTGATCTACACCACTATCAATAAAAAAAAATTTGAGCATGAACCTCCAATATATGTATGTTTACTTATTTATAAATTGCATAAATGTATCTTGTACTAATAAACATGCACATCATAAAACTTACACAAAAAATGGAAATTGAAAAGGATGAAATAAAGAGGGAATAATATTTGATCCTAGAGTCCATAGGAAGCTATGGAAGTTTATTGAGTAGGGAAAAGATTTTGCCAGATCTGTGGTTTGAAAAAAATCACTTTGGCATTTGTGTGAAAGATTGGTCATTCAGAGAGGGAGCTGGATTATGAGGCTATTCTGAGACCCAGTGAGAGGTGATAGAGACCGATACTAGGACAAGAGAAGTCTGAGTAGAGAGATGGGGACAGATGTTGAAGAAGAAATGGTAAGAAATGGCAACTGATTGGATATGTTGGATAGGGGTGCCTGAGGAGCCAAAAATGACATCAAGGGTGTGAAGCCCCTAGGTGACTAGCCAGAAAATGAGACCCTCAATGGCAAAAGGGAAGTTTAGGAGAAAAGATATTGTAATGCCATTTAGACCACAATCCATCCTATGTGACTTACTTTTTACCACCACATAGAGCTCTTACAGGTTACTGCCTTCAAGCAAAAGCACACCTTCCAAGGGTACCTACTATAGCCACAAGGTGAGCTGGGGAACCTGCACACCTGCTTTGGGTGATGGTCAGTTTAGATTATAACTGATGGGAAGCCTAAGCCAGGCTCAGACGTGGAGAGTCTATGCACTGGCATGGCTGAGGGAGGGAGCTGAGTGGTGGAGTATTGGGAAGATTAATTAGGGTGTGCTTGGGCTAGAGACAAACCCCACAATTAACTATCACATCAAGGGTGGGAGATGACCCATTTTCTCAGCCTCCTATTGGTTTATAACACCTCCCCACCCTTGGAGTCAGGCCATATTTCCACTTTGGAGACCCCTAAGCAAGATGACTTCAACAATCAGCTCTAAAAAATCCTAGGATTCAGGATCTCTCTGTTTTTGAAGACATTTCTGAAATTCTTTGAGCCTGAGATTCTTTATCTATAAAATAAGAGGGTTGCTAAATCTCATTTTATTCTCCAAGATTTCTTCCCCTCCCCATCTCCCCGTTCTCCCCAGGTCTGTCTCTGCTTCCCTTGTCACTAGGCTCTGGAATGCTTTTCTGATTTTCAACAGTATTCACCCTCACTTCTCCAAGGAAAACACAACTCAGAAGCATTAGCAGGAGCATCTCAAAAGACAGAGAGATGAGAAGGAAAATGTTTCCTTGTGATGCTGTTCATGTCCACGAGGTGTCAGTGTGCATCTGGAGGAATGATTGTTGGGGGTGCAGCTTTTCTGTCTGCAAACCCTAAAGGCCCCTTGTGTTGGGGGCTTAGTGTCCAGGCAGAAAGGCATCTCTAGGACTATAATTAGGCCTTGTCTACAAGAATTGAAAGTCAGCCTACGTCCTGAGACACCTCTCTAAAATCAGCTGGGTTCCTCACTTCACAGTGAAGCCTCTTGCTTAAGAGGGGAGAGGATCATGAGGGATGATGTAGCCCCAGAATGTCAGTCACCCACGCCTTCCTCCTTCTCCTCCTCTTCCTCGGCTCTCTGAGCTGGCTTTCTCACCCAATCTCACCCCTTCAGAGGCTGTAGCTACTGCTTTCCCCCAGTGAAGTATCTGTTCCTTCCCCTCCTCGCCTACTCCTGTACACATCCATCAAGGCACACCTTCTTCTGGTTCTCCTTCACAGCCGACTTCAGTGGGATTTCCTCCCCACTGCTAGGAGATAGCAAAGCAGATGAGAAACAGACAGAGACCAAAAATGAAGTAAAAAGCACCCTGGGTATAGAGTTAGAAACTAGATTTGAATCCCAGCTATGCCACTGGTCATAGTGCAAGTTACTTAACCTCTCTTGGTCGAAGTTTCCTAATCTTTAAAAAGAGGGAATTGAATTAGATGGCCTCTAAAGTCCCTTCTCATTCTAAATTTATGTATGATCAGATAGAGAGAGATATATACATAGAAGGAAAAGAGAGAGAGAGAGAAAGAAAAAGGAAGGAAGGAAGGAAGAAAGAAAGAAAGAAAGAAAGAAAGAAAGAAAGAAAGAAAGAAGAAAAAGGAGGAAGGAAGGAAGGAAGGAAGGAAGGAAGGAAGGAAGGAAGGAAGGAAGAAGGAAGGAAGGGAGAGCAGACAGATTATGCAGTCCCAATCCTGATTGCTAAAAGGTCAATATAGGAGAAAAGGCAACAGATTTGGATCTAAGTCCAAGTGCTGATTCTACCACTTACAAACCATGTTTCCAAGACCAAGGTAGTTAACTGCTCTAAGCCTCAGGCACCTCATCTGTGAAATGGAGATAACATATTCACTACTTACCTAGATCATAAGACTTTAGAGCCCAAAGGAGCCTTGGAGACCCTCAGATGCATCTTATGGACAAAAAAGCTGAGACCTACCCAGACAGGGAGGAGGAAACGTTTGCCCAAGGTCACACAGGTAACAAATAACCAAGCCAGGATTCCAGCTTGGTTCTTCTGACCATATCATTCCACAATGACACTACCCCAGAACTGTTCTGAGAAAAGCATTCTGCGAAGCACCATATAAGTGTGAGTTGTTATTTTTTTTAAGTTAGGGAATTATTTTTAATGACGCAGACTTATGGAGAGCAGGGTTTATGCTATCTTGTTGGAACTGTAGCACAGCCTTGAATTAGGGGGAAGAAAGGAGGGAAGAATGTATGTAAACACTGAGATGAAAAGTGTTGTCTTGTGATTTTGACAGCAGTTTGACCTGTTGAAGGAGATCTTACTTAGATTTTCATATTCTCATCTCTTCTCCTTCCTTGTGTGCAGGGGGCAAATTTTAATTTTTTTTTCCTATGGTTCTTCTGGCAACCAGTCTCAGATTCTTTCACCTTGAAACCTTTCCCTGAGCTTCTCCTAGTACTGGAGAGGTGATTCAAAATGTAAGAATGATTGATAGCTTGCTTTTTCCCCCCTCTAGCTTGGTTGTGTATCTATTTCTACCTTTCAAGTCCTCTCACTTCCAAGGAAACCAATCCAATAAGTCTCATGCCACTGATTTCATTCATTCCTCTCTTCTGGTTTTTCTGATTTCTCCAAGCCCCAATTCTTTTAGTTTCTCAGAAGAGATGGTATAAAGGGTCAGTATATGGGCCCATTAAGAAGGTCCCTCCATTATTTATTTAGGGCTGTTCTGAGACCCCAGGGCCCCTCACCCCATTGGACTAGTATGAGAATGTGGGTCAGTTCCTGCTTAGGGATTATTTTCTTCTCTAAGGCTGTAGTGAGGGATCCCTTCTCAAAGAAAAAAGAAAAAGGGTATGGAAGGGAGGGAAAGCAAGAATCTCCTCTATGTAAGGGAAACAGTTGAAAAAGCAGGAGAGACAGAGGCAGAAGGAGCTAAAAAAAACACAGAGGAGGAAATATTCTGGATATATCATCAGCCATAACTGGAGAAAGCAATGTGAGGCGTGTGTGTGTGTTTGTGTGTGTGTGTGTGTGTGAGTGTGTGTGTGTGTGTGTGTGTGTGTGTGTGTGTGTGTGAGAGAGAGAGAGAGAGAGAGATAGAGAGAGAGAGAGAGAGATTGGGGGGGGTGAGCATGTAGGAATTGACTTGGGTAATAATGGCGGATAAAAGACTCCAATGTGAGAGGAGGGGTACACTGCAGGAGTGAGGTTCATTCTTTCTATTGTAATTGTTCTTTCCCCTTGTACAAAGGGACTAAATTCAATACTGGATAGTTTTCTATCGCAGGCTATGTGCTCCTCTGTATTTGCTTGTAAATGGAATTTGACCACTGACAGAACCTTAGTACCATAGCAGGTTAAGAAAGGAAGAGGCCTTTGAAGTCCAGCCCTATTATTTTATAGATGAAGAAACCAATGCATAAAGATGAATTGTCCCACCCAAGATCACACAGCTAGCCAGGGGTAATGCTGAAAGTAGACCAAGGGTCTCTTGACTCCCAGGCCCGGGGTTATTCTCACTACACCAGAATGTAGTCCCACGAATAGAGTATGGGGCTGAATAGAGTAGGGCAGGGATGGGGAGCCTTCAGACTTGAGGCCACGTGTGGCTCTCTAGGTCCTCAAGTGTGGCCCTTTCACTGAATCCAAGGTCAAAGAGTCAGACTTGAAGACCTAGAGGGCCTCAAGTGGTAGCTTCATGTGGCCTCAAGGCTGCAGGTTCCCCACCCCTGGAGTAGAGGCTGAAAGGAGACACTGGGGATAGGAGAAAGGTCTTTTTTTTGCTCCACCCTACCTCAGTGGTACCTTTAAGAGCTGAGGTCAGAGCTGACTCCAAAAGTTCTAAGAAAAGAAGGGATCTTGAGACTTCATTCAGTCCATTCCCCTGCTTCCAGACAGATATGTATCTGAAGAGATGGTCACCCACCTGCTTTAGTTGTGCGAATTATCCATTTCACATGTTATACATTTCTTTAGCACCAACTGTGTTCAGGCCCTGTGGGAGAAGCTTCAGAGGTATGAGGTCCCAGTCCCCGACCTCAGAGAGCTGACAATGTATTAAAGAGATAAAATTTAGACATAAGAAATAATTATAGAACAATACAAGATAATACAACAATTCCTCCTCTTTTTTTCCATATTTCATTCTATCATGCTATTGTCTTCTCTCTACCCATCCCAATCTATGAAAGATTAGTGACCTAAAAAACTGAGGCATCAAATCTGAAACCCTGCACTGTGTGTGTGTCTATGTCTGTCTGTCTGTGTGTCTGTGTGTTTCTGTATGTCTATCTGTGTCTGTCTGTGTGCCTTTATGTCTGTGTCTGTGTCTGTGTGTCTATATGTCTATTTGTGTCTGTGTGTGTCTGTGTGTGTGTCTGTCCATGACTCTTTGGGGTGTTGGATTTAAGAATATTGTGACAATCTGTGGCTGCTTGAGGGTAGTTAGAATCATAGATTCATAAGGTGTTTTAGAGCCCATCTATTCCAACTGCTTCATAAGATAGGAATGAGACAACTGAGAGCCAGAGAAGTCACTTACCCAAGGTCACATAATGAGTATCTTTTTACAACATATTTGGTAGTTGTGATTTCACCAATGTGCCAAATCCCTGGGGATAGAAAGATCATAGGGCTAGAGCCGGAGGGAACCTCAAGGGCCTCCTAGATCAGCCCCCTCACTTTATAGTAAAGAACTGAGACCCATTTGAAATTTCTGCAGGATTTGCAGTCTTCCATCTTTCATGACCGGTGAGGTAGAAGGGTAGTAATGCCACCATAATGGAAACTTCCATACATGTGCACCAGCCTCAGACATGTTGTATTTCTACTCCCTGTCACTTGGGATTCACTGCCTTTCACCCCGAGACTCACCCTTCATAGCAGACCAAGTTGCAACACCCTGTTCCTCGAAATCCATTCTCCCAATTTTCTCTATAGAGATCTCTTCTCAAAGGTCAAAGGAAAATGACAGTCTCCCTTTTTAATTCCTTTAAAACACTCATCAAGGGTCCAAGCTCATTACAATGAACAAGGATGAGATTGGACCTTGCCAGAATGAGGATAACTTGCTTTGTTGAAGGACACTGTCCACTCCTTGGCTGGTGGTAAGGAGCCCTGGAGGGCAACTAGGTAGTAAAGCGGATAGTGTGCCAGGCCTGAAGTCAGGAAGACTCACCTTCATGGGTTCAAATCTGGCCTCAGACACTTATAGCTGAGTGACGCTGGACAACTCACTTCACCCTGTTTGCTTCAGTTCCTCAACTATAAAATGAGCTGGAGAAAGAAGCAACAAAGCACTCCAGCATCTTTGCCAAGAAAACCCCAAATAGGATCATAAAAAGTCAAAAATAACTGAAAATGACTAACCAACAAGGAGCCTGGCAGAGAAATAAATATCAGAATAGAAGATTTAGTGCTTAACCTGGTATTGTTCAAATGCTTCCTGTTGTGAACAGTTAAGCATAACATATAGTCAACTGACCTAAAGACCTTGGAGTTAATACTGATTCGTACATGGAGTACAGAGTTCTCTAGAGTTAGTACAATTCTTACTCTCTAGGAGCTTATCGTCTTGAGCAACATGACACACATTGACATGACATATGACCTTGTCCTACATACCAAGGTCAAATGAGAAGCAGCATGACCATGGATGGGAGTGCCAGGAAGACTTGGGTCCAGGTCTTCCCATTGCCACATGTGCAACTTTGGCAAATTCTTTTAATCTCTCACTACCCCTAGCCAATTCTAAGTCCAAAGGTCATAAATGAGTGGCTATTGCATCAGCAGAGGGAAGGACATTACAAATCTGGACCAAAAGAAGGACATGGTAGTTAGGAAAAGGTTTAAAGTCAGAGAACTTGGGTTCAGATCCTAGCTCTCTCATTTATTGCTATGTGACCTTGGACAAGTCACTTAAGTTCTTAGTGACCTCATCTGTGAAGTGAGGGGGTTCAAGAATCTAAGGATTTCTGGTTCTTAGGAACCTATGATCCTGCCATCTTCTTAAGACACGTACATACTTTTTGCATAAATTGTGCGCCAGGGATCTGAGAGGACCCGTAATCCAAATCCTTTGTTTCTCAGATGGGGAAATCCAGATCGAGGCAAACTTGGTGCCTGGGTTGTTTTGTTTTGTTATTTTAATTTTGTTTCTGGTGAACCCCACAGCCTTTGGAGGCAGGGTAATGGTTAAAGGAGCTAGCTCAAGCTGCCAAGTCAAGTCAGCCAGATTTGAACTGGGCAGATCCCTCCCCCCAAAGTCAAAGGGACTGGAATAGACCAAAGATATTAACAACTGAAGCAAATCCTGGGCCCTGGTTTGCAGAGGAAAGCAGTCACGGAGTTTGGCCCAGGAGTGGGCTGGGTGGTGACTGAGCTGTACTTGAACCAGCGCTGGGGACAGGGGCCAGAGGGAGAGGAAGAGCGTGGGATCGATGATGGCACCAGGCCCACCACCCCAGAGGACTCATGACAGATAAAATGCCAGGTGTCCACACATCTCTTCCTAGTCCCATTCCTGCTTCCAGCCCGGGGATTCTCATCTCTGTTAAATAAATAGGTAAACTGAGGTGACAAGAGGGAGACGTGACATAGGTCACAGACTGTGAGGACAATAGCATCCATGAACCCTCCCCACTCTTCCTGATCCTCTGTGCTAAACACATACTTGCCTGGTGCCAAGAGCTCTGGGCACACAGACGGCAAAATAACAAGCATTCCCAGAATAATGTCAACAGCCCAGCCCTCAGCTCCAATCAGAGAAAGGCCCCAGCACTTTCCAAACATGAACTCGTTGATGCTCACAGCAGGGGCCTCTCCATGAAGGGTAGGCAGCTTTGTTATTACCCCTCTGACAGATGGGGAAACAGAGGCACTGAGAGCTAAAGCTTGTCTCTGGCTATAAGCCCCCAAAAGCAGGCAGAGTCTGAGCCAGGTTTCCAGTTCAGAGAACTGTTCCCAGTTCTGTGGTCAGAACACTAGACATCAAAAAGTTGGCCAGGCTGAGGGACGGGGCAGATTAGGTCATTAGACAGAATGAAGGGAACTGAGAAACAGAGGGAGGGAAGGGAAAGGAGAGAAAGAGGCCAAGTATGTTTCAAGGCAACCTGAAGACTCAACTTCAGATTGGAGCAGCCTGATATACTGGCAGCATCTCTCCCACTCCTTGAGTTGTTAAGATCTGAATGAAACCTGACAGTTATTCTTCTGGAGAGGTGTGTGTGTGTGTGTGTGTGTGTGTGTGTGTGTGCATGTGTGTGTGTGTGTGTGTGTGTGTGTGAAAATGATGGTGCTTGTGCCCGCAAACATATCTGTCCTTTCGTGTGGGTGTATGAGGGCAGGAATTGGGGCATGCAGGCATGCACATAAATTCATGCCTGTTCGTGTGCAATATGCAAAAGTGTTTTCACTCAGCTCCAGAAGCAATAAGTCATCTCCAAGGAATCTTAGCAACAACAGCTATCCCCAGAAAAAGTTTTCACCAGCTGGGATCCATGATGAGTCAGCAGCAGGAGCAGCAGCAGGAGCAGCAGCAGCAACAGCAGCAGCCGCAGCAGCAGCAGCAGCAGCAGCAGCAGCAGCAATAGCTTGCTGGCTGCCTGGGGCCCTCTGCTCTATCCTCCCTGGGAAGGACTCCAGCCCCAGTCCTGGCTGGCCCTGTTGGGTCAGTGCGTTGGTGCTGGCACCCGCTGATGGATTCCTGGATCATGCTGGTCTTGGCGAGAACAGTCAACTGGGAGCAAAGGCCAAGACAGAGGGTTTTTCCCTCCCAAACCCTCCCAGCCCTCACCAACACTCCCCCCTACTCCCCTCCCTCCCCCACACATACTTTTCCTTTTAACTGCAAAACCAAAACACCGTGTTCATGAGTTAGGAAGCCACAGCCAGATGGCAGGAGATGGAGGCAGAGAAGGGCTGGGAAGTTGGAGTTGCCTGTATCCAAGCAGGCCCAGAGAACCTGGGAAGAGTACCAAGTTCATGCAAGCATAATCTTAGGATTAGAAAGGACTCTCCAGGTCAGCTAATCCAAGCCCCTCTTTTTACAAATGAAGAGACGGAGGCTTAGGGAGGTTAAGGAATTTGGTCAGACAGGCATTAATCAGCAGAGCCAAAATTCAAAATGAGGTCCTCTGACTCACTCCCCATCCATTGCTGGGCATTCCAGAAAGGACTAGGCAGACAGTCTTTCAAGCATCCATAGATCTTTGCTTAACTCCTAGATGGGCAAAGTTACTGTGGACTTGAGCACACAGTCCAGTGGACAGGGAACTATGAGAGGTTTTGAAAATGGTTCACAGGGAACGCAACCTGGTATGTGAGCCCATTTTTAAAACAAAATGGAAGCAAACTCGTCAAAGGAGCTGGGGAAGGGGTGATGGTGACACAATTTAGAAGAAGCAAGAAGGACATTGGCAGTACTAGGTTCGTGAATGTAGAGTTGGAAGGGCCTTCCAAGGGCATATGGTCCTACTCCATCATTTTAAGGATAAGGGCATTGAGATGAGGGGGGGTTAAATGTTTTGAGCAAGGTTACACAGCTTCTTCCTCTCAGAGCAGACATTCAGGACATAACCTGTTCCGTCCTCCCCTCCTCCCTTGCCCCTTACCCCTCCCCCCCAATAGGCACGCTGCCCTGAGCTGCGCTACTCCATCCCTTCCCCCCCTCCCTCCCTTGTCCTGGCAGCACCGAGTCATGCTAGAACTGAGCAGATCTAACTGAAGAACAATCTGCTATCTCAGCAGCAGCCTGAATCCCTGGCCTCATTACTGGGAGCAGGAAATGAATAAAAGCTAAATGAGTTTGAAAATGCCAGGAGGCACTGTTTATCCCCCTCCCCCCTCCCCATCCCCCTGGCAAGGGCCGTGTATAGTTACAGTTTAATCTTGGAAATGCCAGACAGCTGTTCCCTGTTGCTAAGAGACTGGCACACATTATGCAGATGTCAGGGACCTCAAATGTCTGCCGGAAATTACAGATCATGTTGTATTGAGCAGAGGGGTACTTTTCTCTGACTGGGGAGCACAGCAGGAGCCCTGGGGAAGATTTTTGGGAAATATGCAGCCTGTCTTCCCTGGGGTCTCCCTTTCCAGAGCTCTAGACCACCTCCCTCTCCCACACCACCAGTCTCACTCTTTTCCTCAAGGATTTCTTCATTCTATCCCTGGACCCCAAATCTTCTCTCTTATTTTCTCCTCTGGTCTTCCCTCAGTGACATCATTCCCTACAGCTCTGAATCCTTCAGTCTCTATCTCTCTGTTCTACCCTCTCAATCTTTCTTGCTGTTCTGCCCTCCTCATGACAAAGCTGAGTTGTGTTAGTCATAGATTTAGAGCTAGGCAGGACTTTAGAGGCTATATAGTCCAATTGCCCTCAATTTTTTTACACATGAGGAAACTGAGGCTCAGAAAGGTATAAATAGCTTGTCTAAGACCACACAAATAGTATATGGAAGAATAGGATTTAAACTCATATGTGTCACAACAAATCCATTGTTCTTTTCTTTTCACCATGTTAATGGTGTGATTCCTACCTTATCAGGGAGTTGGACCAAATGATTTCTGAGCGACCTTCCTGATCATCATTCTCTTAATTTTAATATAGAATGATTCTAGTATAGCGCCACACACACACACACACACACACACACACACACACAC
>CM053589.1:70777092-70828517 GCA_028646515.1 Pseudochirops corinnae | reverse complement strand
AGACATATACATATATAGAGGTATCTACATATGTGTGTATATGTGTGTATATATGTATATATACAGACATATACATATATAGAGGTATCTACATATGTGTGTATATGTGTGTATATATGTATACATACATACATAACTAGAGATAGGTGGAAAATGGATAGATAAAGGGATAGATAACTAGATGGTGATAGATTAAAGGATAAGGACAAAGGTAATAGATAAAGAAAAGTATAAGTACATAGATCATAGGGCAGCTAAGTGCTACGGTGGATAGAGTGCTGGGCACGGTCAGGAAGGCCTGTGTTCAAATCCAATTTCAAATACTTACTAGCTATATGATCCTGGGCAAGTCTCTTAACCCTGTTTGCCTCAGTTTCCTCATCTGGAAAATGAGCTGGAGAAGGAAATGGCAAACCACTCCAGAGTCTTTGCTAAGAAAACCCCAAACTCATGAAGAGTTGGACACAACTGAAAAACAACTGAACAACAAAGATGATAAATGGATAGAGGAAAAGGTGGATGTATAGATAGATACTGTGTGGCTGGGTGGTTTGTTCTTTGTTCTCAAAGAGGACTGTGACATCAGGAAGATGACATCATGACTTACGAGTGAACTGGATTGAAGTGAGGGAGGGCTGTGCAGGGTCACCAGCCTCACTTTCTCCTCCAGAGCCATCTGGGTCCAGTGGCCAGATATAGATCAGGACGACTGGAGATGGCCCAGCATGTAAATAGATAGATAGATAGATTAATTGATAAGTGGCACAGTATGGTGTAGTCAGGAAGACCTGGTTCTGTTTTTTATATGTATTGGCTTGCGTAACTGTGGGCAGGTCACTTAACCCCTCAGTGTACCAATTTCTACATAGCAGAGAAGATAACAATCTTCACTGGTAGGGAGAGTTTCCTTATTGCAAATTTCCTATAACAATGAAATCATAGGTTTTGTCAGAAATTTAAATAATAGGTATAGACAATAGGATTGTAGATTTAGAACTAGAAAGGAACTTAAAGGCCATCAAATCTAACTTCCCTCACTGTATTGATGAGGAAACTGAGGCACAAAGTGACTTGCCCAAAGTCACAGAGGTAGTGGGATAAGAACCCAGGTTTTATTGACTCTAAGTCTAGTCCTCTATCTGCTATAGCACCTTGCCTCTCCCAAAGTCAAAAATGCCCCAATACCTTTGTCTCAAGCCTCTAATTTTGCATAAGGTCCCAAATGGCACCTGGGAAATGGAACTTTCTGGTCACCATAAGTAAAGGTGGGGTCCTTCACTAAGGAAACTTCCTCCTCATATAGGAAGAACTGTCAAACAGGAGAGGGTTGTGCGATTTGGGTGAATGAGCTCAAAAGAGTTGCTTCATATTCAACACACAAACTGTCCCTAGGATTCCTGACTTTCATTTTGTATCAGGCAGAGGTGGTAGCGTCTCTCAGGTATATAAATACATACTTGCTCCCGCCCTTGGTTACATTCTGCAGTCTGGAGGTGGCTGGGTACATGTAGCAAAGCAAAAAAAAATCTAACAATGGGGAAAGGTAGAGACAGGTTCTGATTGTATTTATCATCATCATCAAACAGGCTAGGAAATTAGTAGTCAGGGAGGAGATGAATGATCAGAGTTACTTAGAGACTGCTCTTCTGGCAGAGAGAACTGCAGATCCTTGGAGCTAGTCCCCAATCCTCTCCCAAGAGGCTCAGCAGGGACAGCACCCTGGGAGGGAGAGGAGAGAAGGCATTTGTAAGGAGAGTTTTGGTCAGGGGATTTAAGGAAAGGCTGCATAGGGAGAGGGGGACCTGAAGTCATCCAGCAACCAGCCAGTCCTCTCCCCTCCCCCATGGGTATCATGTGGAAGCTGGGCTGAGCAATAAAGGATTTAATGGTGGGGAAGGGAAAGCATTAGACGCTGAGTCACCAGAGCTCATTCACTTGTTCATTCATTTGTTCATTCATTCATCTTTCACTGATCCCTTCACTCAAGATGCTGTTCCTGCAGCATCTGCTGAAGCTCTCTCTTTGTTCCCCTTTCTCTCTTCCCTTCCGCCTCTCCCCATCCTTTCCTCCTCCCTTCCCCCCAGCACATACTCTCTCTTTCTTCTTTCATTCTCTCAGTAAAGTCTTTTTATTTGCACTCTCATCCTTTCTTTTTCTTCCTTGCTTAACCTCCCTTTCCCCACCTTCTTCTCTTGGAAAGAGGCAGCTTTCCTCTTGAGACTGTATGCAGGTTTCTTATGCAGGCAAAGAAACCAGGTCAAGGTCATCCTTCAGTGATAATTCTACCTGTTTGTGCTCAGTTTCCTAACCCTCCCCATCCTGGTTCTGCCTCCCTTAAAGGATCAGAGATAGGATCATAGATAAATAGCCCTTATCCACCATCTAGTACAACCCCTTTGTTTTACAGATGAGGAAACTGAGGGCTATCAAGGTTGAATGAGGTCTAGAGAGGTTGAATGAGTCTGCAGAGGTTGACCTTGCCTAAGGTCATATAGGCAGTAAGTGGCAGGGTTCCAATTCAAATATTGTGTGACTTGTCTAAGGTCATGTAAGTTATAAATGATATAGCCAAGATTTGAGTCAAACTCTGCTAGTTCCAAATCCAGCAATCTTGCCATGGGAGTATTTGGGGAGGAAGGGAACAAAGAGAACAAAGAATGATCAGGAGGACTGAGAAGTTGAGCCCTCTGACAAGTGCTAGATGATATAGCTCATGAATTCACAGTTGAAAATAGTCACTGGATCCAACTCCCTCGATTAACAAGTGAGGAAACTGAGGCCCAGATGGGTCTGACTCACCCAAGGTCACCTAGCTAGTAAATAACAGAGCCTGTATCCAAATTGCAGATGCAGCACTCTTTCTACTATACTGTATAGCCTCCCAGTCTCCCCTATCTACCTCCCCTCTAGGAAATGTGAATTGTAACAACAAATGTTTAAGCAATTACTATATTGAGAACACTGAGTTAAGTTCTAAGGGCAACACAAATGCCAAGGCCCAATCCCATAAATCCAAAGAATTTAGTCTAATAATGGAAACCTGACTCATAAAAATTACAAGGCTATCCTAAAGCAATATCTTCTAGATTATAAACACACCCTGGATCTAGCTTTCTAGAACCAGTCTTCTCTAAACTCCTCAGACCACTAGTGACCCAGGCTGGGATCTTCATCAAAAGCCTGGCTATCTGGACTTCCTCTTTCCCTTCTTGCTTTGAATTTTAGATGTGAACAATCAAGAAAAATGCTATCCTTTAGGAGAAAGGGAACAGATAAGGGAGATGTGGAGAGAAATAGCAGATTTCAGGGCAGCAATAATAACCTGGAAAATTGCCTGAGGAAGGTAAGTGTGAGAAAATTACCATACATATAAATCATATGCAAATGCACTTATGGCCCACCTATTTGATGCACCTGGTGTCAACTCAACAAGTATTTACTCCATACCAAGAATAGAATTATAGACTTTTAGGATCACCTTGTCTACCCAAACTTCATTTTACAGATGAAGAAACTGAAGTGCCAAAAGATGATCTGAGTTACTAATTACATGTCCAGAAGTGAGCTCAGTGCCATCAGAGATAAAAAGAAATCTTTCCTGTCCCTAAGGTAAACACTGTACGCTGGGAGCACCAGCACACGTAATAGCTAAAGAACAATTCAGAACAGTAGTGTATGCCAAGAGAATGGTACGGACAAAGAGTTCAAGGCCCAAGAGGTTTTCCTTTCTTAATATAACAGAGCTGAACTAAAGTACCTGTTACAGTAGCTGGTATCATAGAGAACTGGAATCAGGAAGCCAGGAAGCCTTGAACTCAAATCTCGCCTTAAATGCTTGCTAGCCTGGGCAAGTCATAGAAACTCTCTTGGCCTCAGTTTCTTCATCTGTAAAATGAGAATAATAAGTACCTACTTCACAGGATTATTGTGAGGCCCAACTGATTTTTTTTTAATTGGACCTGTGTTTTCATTAATATTGGAAAATTCCAATAAAGAAACTTCCTCTACCAAAGCATCTGTTCTACAATGTATAGCCTTAGAGATTGCCTTATCTGCCCAGTATCATACGGATAGTATATATTAAAGGAAGGATGTGAAACTAGGGTTTTCTGATTCGAGTCCCAGGTCTCAGTGGACCACACCACAGAGCTAGAAGGATAAAAGCAAACCATTCCTTATTCTCAGGGAGCTTATACTGTACTGTTATGTTGGGAATTAGGGGTATGGTGAAAGATACACGACAGACAAAACGTACACAGATAAACAAGGACAAGCTGATTGTAAGAGGAAGAGAAAACTAAAAATTGGGGCATGGGAGGAGATCACAGAGAGGTTTGTTGAGGGGTCAGTCCTTGAACTGAGGTGATTTGTTAAAAATTAATTGAATCTGATTAAGGGTATGAAATGAGAGAGGATTGAATTCCAAACAGGGGGGATAGCCTCTACCAATGCACAGGGACAAGAGATGGATTTCAAGTGTGGAGAACAGCTCAGTTTATCTAGAAGGTAAAGTATTCAAGGAGGAGTCATGTTCCTCTCCTCTGTGTTATTTTCTTCTGTTAGAGTGTAAGCTCCTTGAGAGCAGGAGCTGTCTTGCTCCCTCATTTTTGTATCCTCAGAACTTATCACAGTGTCTGACACATAGTGCTAAGTAAATGCTTTTCAATTGCTCATAATATATTATCTAGCACGTGCATGTTGACTGACTAGCATTTAAGGTCATACTACAAGTCTAGGAGACCATATTTGTAAGAAGACAGACTTAGAGGTTATAGGATTTAGATATCATAGGATCACAGACCTAGAGCTAGAAGACAACTCCAGGACATTGAGCCCAACCTCTTCATTTTACAGATGGGGAAACTGAGGCCCAGAGAAGCTGTCCCTTGGTCAAAGTCATATACGTCTCCAGCAAAGATCCACAGGAGAGGGAAGTAGAATTGCTTGGTTGTTGTTGTGTTGGGTTTTCTTTTTAACAGCTTGTAAACTCAGATATGAGTCCTTCATATTTTCTGTTGCATTAATTTGATGTTTTGTCAGACTAAATCCTTTGATCTAGACTTATGATTTCATAGGTCCAAACCACAGATTCTAGGCATGAGACAAATTCTCCAAGCCCTCTCAAATTCTAGTATCTTCTCTCTGTTAAATATTTCCTATTTGTCCTCTCTGTAGCTCGCTTTGTATATATTTATTTGCATGTTTATTTTCCCCATTAGATTGTAAGCTCCTTGAAGTCCGAGGCTGTGTTTTGCCTCTTTTTGTATCTTCAGCACTAAGCACAGTTCCTGGCCCATAATAGGTAACTAATAAATGTTTATTGATTGATAGATTGGTGTTCCCAGAGGAAATCCTCAGTGAAGGTATGAACCAAAAAGTTGAACTATTGTGAGAAGACCTCAAGATTGAATCCAGTCTTTGTGAGCACAAAGCTTTGGTAATGAGCCATGATCTTACAGATACAGAGCCACCAAAACCTTTTGAGCAGGAGGGATGAGATAGCAGACCTGAACCTTGGGAACATCAATTTGGTAGCTGTGAGATGGACTGGAGAGGGGAAGAAGCTAGGAAGACCCATTGAGAGACTCTTGCAATAGTTTCAATGAGAGGTGATGAGGACTTGATAAATATGAAAAATGTTCAAGATTTGTCAACAACAACAAAATGGAAAAGATAGAAGAGTCAAGGATGGTACCAGGGTTGTGAACCTGGGTGACTGGGAAGATGGTGATGCTCTCTAATTTGGAGGAAAAGTGAGTGAATGGGTGTGTGTGTGTGTGTGTGTGTGTGAGAGAGAGAGAGAGAGACAGACAGACAGACAGACAGAGACAGAGAGAGACAGAGACAGAGAGAGGAGGGAGAGAGAGAGGAGGGAGAGAAAGAGGACGGGAGGTGAAGGAGATGGAGAGGGAAAAGGAGAGAGAGGGCTAGAGAGACAGAGACAGAGAGAGAAAGAGAGAGAGAAAAGAAGGGGGAGAGATGGAGGGAGAGACAGAGAAAGAGAGAGAGAAAGAGAGGGAGGGAGGCAAGGAAGAGGGAGAGGGAGAAGGAGAGGGAGAGGGGCAGAGAGAGTTATATTTTGGACATGGTAAGTTTGAGCTGCCTGTGGGGCTTCTGGGTAGAAATGTCCAGCAAATAGTTGGGAGATAAAAAACCGGAGTACAGGAGAAAGATTGAGGCTTGACATTTCTTCCGAACAGATGTTTCTCCAGTGCTTGACCTTCAGCGATAGGTTAATGTCTACATCGCACTTACATAGGGAATTATCCCACTGTTTTAAGTTGTTTTGGTATCGGCCATGTTCGTTAGATGCTCATAAGAAGTCAGTACACAATGAAATTTTATAAGAAAAAAAAAGATCAAAGCTCTATTAGTCTCAATTCCTTCACCTGTAAAATGGGTATAATAACATTTGCACTTACAGCACCTTACAGGATTGTGAGGAAAACACTTTGTAAGCCTTAAAGAGTTAGAGAGTTTAAAAAAAAATTTTTTTTAAACAACATAACCAAAGCTAGCATTTATGCAGCTCTTTAAGGTTTATAAAGAACTTTACATGTTATTGCTGGCATAGTGTCCTTAATACAAGTTTGTTGACTTTGAATTTAAGGTAGCCTGTTGTAGACAAAGAGCTGGTAGTAGAAAGAGATCATTTAGTTCAATTCCTTCTCTTTATAAATGAGGAAACAGAGGCCCAGAGAGATGTAACTCATCTGGATTTGCACTCAAGTCTGCTGATTAAAAAGGCATCACTGTGATTGTATAGATGGATGTAAGTGGAATAGCTGAAGAAGATTTCATGAGGAAAGTGGTGCTTGAGCTCAGTATTTCAAGGACAGATATGATTTGGTGTCTAAAAAGAAGAAATAAACCATGTTGGGCAGGGGTACAATGTACTAGGGAATTTATAGAGGGAGAGCAATTCAAGCAATTCTCAAGTTCCCTATTTTAAATTCACTGGTTAGGTCAGTATTTGTCATAGACTAGAGAATAGAATTAAGTCAGGAAAATCTGAGTTCAAATCAACCATCATCCACTTACTCACTGTATAATCCTTGGGCAAGTCATTTAAACCTTGCTCAGTCTCACTTTTGTCATCTAGAAAATGGGTATGATAAAAGTACCTACTTCACAATGTCTTTGTGAAAATAAAGTATATGTAACGCATGGGTTAATGATAATAATTCTTATTTTACTTACTTACCAATGTCAGTCACCACTATCAACTGGTTACACCAAGGTGAAATTTAGATTCCCTAGGTTCCTGGTAGCAATGAGAAATTGCCAAAGATAAAGCTAGTCTTCTTACTATTGCAAGATCAGCATCGTTTCTAGGACTGTCACAGCATTCTGGGTTACAGGGGAAAACAATCTCCTTTCCCCCCACCCCATCCCCATCTCTGCCATGCCCATACTGCCCTCCCCTACTCTCCTACTACATTGTATAATCCAGTAAATCTCCACAGTTTGGTGCCACCCAGAGATGTATACATGAGGTCATCTTTTGCTCTGTGGATGATTCAAAGGATTTAGGGGCAGGCTGATGGTTTCTTTATTGCTCTGTGACCGCAAACAAAAAAGAATTTTTAAATGAGATTGGGAAGGGGGAGGGAGACGGTGGAAAGAAGGAGGGTGTCCAGAAAACAAAAAGGATTCTGTGGCTGAAGAACAGAAGACTGCCCACTTTAGGAAAGGTGGGTAACGCGAGCTTCCCCCACACAGGTATTATTGCTGCCTATTGTATCTCAGATCCCCCACTCCCACCCCTTTCAGCTGCCTAGCATAGCAATGCGGATGGCTTGAGAATGGAATTCACATGGTTTCCATGGTAACTGCACATGTGTTAGCTGCCTTGGAGGATGAAGGGGGAGGGGAGAGAGGAGGCAGTGGCAGCAAGGGGCAGCTGACAAGAGTGATGGAGAGAGGGGACAGATGAGAGTAATGCCAGTCAGGCCAGCAAACCCACCCCCACACGCACACCATCACCCTCCACCCCAGCTCCAACAGAGGAAGCTAATGGAAAATTTCCAACCTTCCACCCCCTCACTCCAGCATCCCATGGAGACGCTAAAGAGGCTGAGGGCCACCCAGAATCCAAGACAGAAACCTGAAATCCATTATCGTGGTCACTGCAGTCACTGTTCCAAAATGTCCATTTTGGACTGTCTCCTCCCATCATTTCTGCTACATCTATCATGTTTTGTATCCTGATCTGGTCCGAGATACAATAGGCAGCAGTAACAACGGTCTTTATCCACTTCTCTTATATGGCTCATCTTCTGTTTTCTAGCACTGTGTCCTTTTGGTTTCAAGGTCACCCTCCCTTTTAGCATCAAGTCTCAGAGAACTTTGAAAGAGAAAAGTGAAATCCTGGGCAAGTCACTTTGTAGGGCTATGCCTCAGTTTCCTCATTTGTACATACAAATGGATTGAATAATAGTTGAAACTAGTATAGTCTTCTTGGTTCCCTGGGAGAGCCATATGGAAGCAAAAGATTTTTCCCTGGAATTAACAGGCTAGATTCCCCACCTCACCCCCTGCCCCAGAAGATTCTGGAAAAGATGCCATGAGGTTCTTAGGAACCACATTTCTGTCTTTCTAGCCACCCACACCCTGGCCTGGGCAAGACATGTGTAAGCAGCTTTGGCTCAGTATTTTTACTGAGTTCCATTTTTACTGCTGGTTGTTGGTTTTCTGTTTGTTTTGTTTTTGTTGTTTTTTGATGGGGGAGGAGAGGCAATTGGGGTTAATTGCCCAAGGTCACATACCTAGTAAGCCTCTGAGGCTGAATTCAAACTCAAATCTTACTGACTTACTGACTCCAGGCTCAATGCTCTATACATTGCATCACTTAGCTGCCCCTAACTGCTGGTACCTTTGCCTACTGCCCAGAGCCCTGCTTTCTTGTTAACTAGATTTTCTAGCCCAAGTTCATGACCCCTAATTTCCCTTCATTCTCAGTCTTTTAGACTGAGCTTCTGATGCCTACATGTTCTTCTTTGTCTTTCCCCAGGTCTACAATGCCTACCTGTTCCTCCCAGCCCTATTTGCCCTCTCTAGAACTAACCTCAGACTCACAAATCCTAAGGTATCGATCATTTATGCCCAGCTTGGCAGTCCAATCCTGTTATTATATGCTAAGTTCCAGTTAGTTGCGAGGTTCTTAACAGGCAATCCAGCTTTGTGGATGAATTTCAGTGAGTCTTTGGACTTGGATGGTGAAAAGAAGAACACATCTTTCATTTCACTAACCTTTAGTTTACTTTGTAAACCCATGTATTTTATTTTATACATTTGAAAATGCCCATCTGACCACATCACCCCCATACTCAGTAAGCTCCAGTGACTCTCTATGACCTCCAGGATCAAATATAAAATCCTCTCTTTAGTGTTCAAAGCCCTTCATAACCTGTCCCCCCAAAACTTTTCCAGTCTTCTTAGATCTTACAGCCCACGTGTAAATTCTTTGATCTAGTGACATTGACCTCTTTGCTCTTCCTTAAACAAGACACTTCATGTCCCAACTCGGCATTTTCGCTGACTGTCCCTCATGCCTGAAATCCTCTCCCTTCTCATCTCCACCTCCTGGATTGCTTCAAGCTTCCTTCAAGCACCAGTTAAGAAGCCTTTCCCATCCCCCTCAATTCTATTGCCTTCTGTCATTACTACCACCAATTGAGTCTGTATCTTATTTGTTTATACAGTTATTTGTATGTTGTCTCCCCTAGGGATTGTCTTTTACCTTTTTTTGTATCCCCAGCACTTAGCACAGTGCCTGGAACATAGTAGGCATTTAATAAATGCTTGCTGATGACTTGACTCACTATCCTAGGTGATCTAAACATTGGAGAAAGAGAGGCAGAGAGAGAGGGAGAGACAGAAAGAGACAAAGACAGAGATAGACAAAAACAGGGAGGGGGAGAGAGAGAGAGGAAAGGAAGGAAGGAGAGGGAGAGAGAGAGAGAAAGACAGAGACAGAAAGAGACAGACAGAGAGAGAGAGAGAGACTGAGTGCACCCTCACAAGAGAAATTAAAAGGTTCAGCAGGACAGATGATCAGGCAAAAGAGATGCTGAACATTGGCTCCTTTGGCAAACATGGATTGGAATCTGACTTCTCCTCTCCCTTCATCCTCCATTTCCTGTGTCTTGTTCTTCCTTCCTACCCACCTTGCTCTCAAAATGCAGATGTATGAATTACAAAATCTGATCGTCTGTCCCTAGTTACCAGTATGACCCACCATTTTCCTTCTCATTTTTCCATGGTATGGGGAAACTAGGTACTTATATCACTAGATAGAAACCTAAGTATTCCTATCACTGACTCACTACGTGACCCTGGCTAAGTCACTTCATCTCTCTTAGCCTCAGTTTCCTCATGTGTAAAATCAGGGTGTTAGACTAGATGGCTCCCTTCTGGATCTAAAATGGTACAAGTCTGTAATTCTCTGAAATTTATTCCATAAAATGACAAGGAGAAACTGAAAGAGATTGGGACAGACTGGATAGCCCAGCCCAGGTCCCCATCATTTTGTCACCTCACTCAGCAGTGCTCCCAAGTCCCAGAGAAAGTGGCTTTTATTATTTCTTTTTTATTTTTATCAAAGGGTATTTTTGTCAAAATTGTTTCTCCCCTGGGACAGCTTCTCTTGCCTCTGAGCAGTTTCCTCCTGTTTCCATGGTGACAGCAGCTGGTTCACATGTGTGGTTGTCATGGAAACCAGATTGGTTTTTTCCTTTTCCTTCTCCCTCCCCCTACCCATTCCTTCCCTGTCTCAGCCTCCTCACCATCACCACCACCCCCCACCTTCTTTTTTTCACACCACATGCGATGCAGCAAGACAGCAAGAAGTCTGACAGTGGATAAGTAGGTCTTTCTCCAAGCTTAGCTATTTCTTGGCTGCCTGATGACAGTGAACAAATAAATCTCCCCTACTTATTCCTCAGTTTCCCCACTGGCAACACAGGTTGGTCAACATAGTCTCTTTCTAGTTTCTCATAGAACTATGTGGATGAATGGGAATGAGAACATAAAACCTATTCCAGTGCTATAGAGAAAGATAATGAATAAAAGATATAGTGTTACAAATATTATTATTCCTTAGTACTATTTTAGTCAAGGAACAAAACCAAAATCTACCCCTCTTGCTTCTTCCAAAGGGAGCTGAGGGAGAATGATCACCCCACATTAACCCAACTACCAATTAAAACTCAAACTGATCCCCTCCTTGCCAAAACTGACATGCCTGAGAAACAGAAACAGGAGAGGGAAGAGAACTGGACATTGATTCTGGGCATTTTGGGTAGGATTTTAAAGCTAAGAGAGAATATTTAGTCATTTTACAGATGAGAAAACTGAGGCCCAGGGAGGTGAGCTCCATAGAATAGTGGACAGGGTACTGAATTTGGAATGAGTAGCTAGGTTCAAATTTCAGCTGTCACTTATTACTTGGGTCAACTTGGGAGGTCATTTCCTCTCTGAGTTTCCTTATCTGTAAAGTGACAGGATAGAGTTCAGTGCCTTCTAAGTTGTCTTCCACTTCTAAATGTACCTTCCCATGATACTATGAAGTGACTTATCTAAGGCTACACAGCTAGGAAATCCCTTTTAGACCTACTGCAGCTCAGAACTCCCAGACTCAAGCATTCTACCAGCCTTCACCTTCCCCAGTAGCAGACATATGCCACCCTGAACACCTTGAAGTGTTTTCAAGATGCAAACGCCTTTTACCCAAGACCAGTCCAGGGCACATTCCTAAGTCCCTCTTCCCCACCCCCACATCAAAGGCAGAGACTGAAGCCTACTGTCAGCACCCAGTGAATGCCCAGGAAGTATTGCTCAGTGAAACTTTTGCAAAATTTCAGAGTTGGAAGGGTCCTCAGAGTCCATCTAGTCCAACCAGTATCTGGGCATGGTATCCCTCTGCAATGTTATTGACAAACGGTCCTACAATCTTCACTTGCAGACTTCCGTGGAGGGGAGATTCACTAACTCCCAGTACAGCTCATCCTGCTTTAAGACAAATCTAAACTGTTAGTATGTTTTTCCTTACCTAAACTAAATCTGCCTCCTTCTAAATTCTACACCTTGCTTCTAGCTGCTTATAATGTAAAGAATCCTGGGGATGGTTGGTTATTAGTTCAGTGACCTGTGTGTGTGTATATGTGTGCACACACAAGTCTGTGTCTTTGTGTCTATGCCAGGGGTAGGGAACCCTGTGGCCTTAAGGCCACATGTGGCCTTCTAGGTCCTTAAGTGTAGCCTTTCAACTGAATCCAAATTTTACAGAACAAATCCTTTTAGGGCCACATGTGGACTTAAGGCTGCAGGTTCCCAGCTCCTGGTCTATGGAAATGTGTGTGAAGGGATTATTGGGAAGAAGCAGTTAGAGCTTTGATTCTCAGAAACACTGATTTAAGATCAGTCATGGTAGGGATTTATTCTGCCCAGGGCATGATTGCTGTTCTCTCTAGACCAGGGGTTCTTAACCTTTTTATGTCATTGACCCCTTTGGTAGTTTGGTGAAACCTATGGACTCATTAGAATTATGTTTTTAAGGGGCTGCTAGGTGGCTCAATGAATAGATCACTAGCCCTAGAGTCAGGAAAACCTGAGTTCGAATCCAGCCTGGGACACTTAACACGTATGAGCTGTGTGACCTTGGGCAAGTCACTTAATCCCACTTGCCCTGCCTTCCCCCCTCCAAAAAGAAAAAAAAAAAAAGAATTGTTTTTAAATGCCTAAAATAAAACACATTGGACAAAAAGCAAACCAATTACATTGAAATAGTTACCAAAATGTTTTTATAAAAAGTTCCTGAACCCCAAGTTAAGATCTTTTTATTTATTTATTTATTTGTTTTTAGTTTTCCACATTCACTTCCATAAGATTTTGAGTTCTAAATTTTCTCCCCTCCTTCCCCTTCCCTCCCACAAAATAGCATGTAGTCTGATATAGGCTCTACATATACATTCATATTAAACATATTTTCACATTAGTCATGTTGTAAGGAAGAATTAGAACCAATTTGAGAAACCACAAGAAAGAAGAAACAAACAGAAAAGAGAAAGCAAATACTATGCTTCAATCTGCATTCAGACTCCCAGTTTCTTTTTCTGGATGTCGACATCATTTTACATCATGAGTCCTTTGGAGTTGTTTTAGATCCTTGCATTGCTGAGCAGGGCTAAGTCTATCAGTTAGTCATTGCACACTGTAGCTGTTACTGTGTACAATGTTCTCCTGGTTCTGCTCACTTCACTCAGCATCAGTTCACGTAAGTCTTTCCAGATTTTTCTGAAGTCTGCCTGCTCATCGTTTCTTTTAGAACAATAGTATTCCATCACATTCATACACTGTAACTTGTTCAGTCATTCCCCAATTGATGGGCATCCCCTCAACTTCCAGTTCCCCAAGTTAAGATCTTTTACCCTGGCTTAGCATTTGTATGCCAAGTCTAATGAATGGCTCAACCATACATTGGAAAAAAACTTGGTAAAGTAGAAAGAAAGTTGGTTTTGAAGTCTGAATATCTAGATTCAAGTCATTCCTCCTTCATTATTCTCCCAAGTCCTCTTTGGACTCTCCAGACTCCCCTTCCCTACCCCCACCCCAGTTTTGTAGCTTTCTTTGATGTGTGACCTTCCCTCATTAGAATATGAGCTCTTTGAGGAGCAGAGACTGCTTACATTTCTATTCTTGGTTCTTAGTACAGGTCTCTGGCATACAGTAAGCATTTAATAAATGCTTATTGATGACTGACTTTCTCTGCCATTTCCTAGTTTCAGGGTTTTGCAAAGGTTACTGGACTTCTCTAAATCTCAAGTACCATAGGATAGGGATAGAGACTAGACCTATGATTTCACTGGTATAGGAAGCTCCCTCTATCAGTGCAGGTCAGCACCTTTTCTGCAATGTATAGTCTCAGAGAGTTCCCTAAAACACTAAGAAATTAAATGACTTGCCCAAGGTCACACAATCAGCATGTGTCAAGGCCTTCCTGGCTTTGAGGCCCACTTGCTACCTATTACTCCACAATATCTTTCCTATAACGTTCCTTATCACAATGCCCAACCTGCCTTCCATTCAGGTTGTGAAAAGGGCCTTAAATGTACACAAGGGCTGAAAAATACAAACGGAAAGAACAATAAAATGAAATTGGGTGATGCCCAATTATAACGAATAAGCTCTACCTTGCAGAAGAGTTGGGAAAGTTCACCTGCCTCCCTTTACCTCCGAGGCGGGGGAGGGGGGGGCGGGGGTTGTGATCGCAGTGTTGCATCTACATTCAGACTCTACCAGTGTGCGGGGTGGTTTTGCTGAATTGTTTTTCTTCTCTTTCTTTTAAAAACTCTTTATTACAAGTGTAGCACCCAAGTGATGGCTTGCTGAGGAAGGGAGGGAAGAAGGATATATTTGGAAATGAGTATGATGTGAAAACAAAAGGCATCAAGAAAAAAATCAAAGAAAAAAAAGGAAAGCTCTTTGGAAAGACCTATAAAAATCTGGGCTATTATTACCAATCAATCATTATTTATCGAGCACCAACTATGCTCACCATTGGAATAGGTGCTTAGAGCTAGAAAAAAAATAAGCGGTAGCTCCTTGCCTCTTTGAGTTGAAATCTAGCCTCCAATTTACTAGCTGTGTGACCCTAGCCAAGTCACGTAACCTGTTTTTACCTCAGTTTCCCCATCTGTAAAACTGGGATAGTAATGGCACCTACGTCCCAGGATTGTTGCGACAATCAGATGAGATATTTGTAGTGTTAAGTAAAATGCTTGGCAAATGAAAGGTGATTAATAAACACTTAGTCTTTTCCTTCTTTCCTTCTTCCCTTGCTTCCTTCTTCCCTTCTTTATTCCATTCCTTTCTTTCTTCCTGCCTCCCTTCCTCCTTCTATTCCTCCTCCCTTTCTTCTTTCATTCCCTCTCTCCCTTCCTTTTTTCCTTTCTTCCTCTCTTCTTTCCTTGCTCCCTCTCTTCACTCCTTCTTTCTCTCTTTGAATACAGACTATATGAGAAGCTCCATTTGTCCTGTATGGAAAGGTTCATCACTCTTCTTGGTGACAACAGCATGAATGAAGAATCTCTCCATTTTAATTACAATGAATGAGAAATGACAACACAAATGGTACTACAAATATAGATCTGGCTTGGGTTGGAGTGTATTGCTAGAGCTAAGAATCAGAGGATCATAGATGAAGAGCTGGAAGGAACACTGGAAGCCATTTAATCTAGAAAGCTAGCCTAGAGCAATGGAAAGAGCACTAGATTTGAGTCAGAAAGCCTGGATTCAAATCTCACTTGTGTTACTAGCTGTGTGACCCTGGGCAAGCCACTGAAATTCTCTGAGCCCTGAAATGAGGGGGGTTGACTAGGGGCAGCTAGGTAACAAAGTGGATAGAGTGCCAGGTCTGAAGTCAAGAAGACTCACCTTCATGGGCTCAAATCTGGCCTCAGACATTTACTATGTGACCCTGGGCAAGTCACTTAATTGTTTGCCTCAGTTTCCTCATCTGTAAAATGAGTCAGAAAAGGAAATGGCAAACCACTCCTGTAACTTTGCCAAGAAAACCCCAAATGTGGTCATGAAGAGTCAGACATGACTGAAACAATTAACAACAAAAAAGTTTCCTTCAAGTTCTAAACCTATGATCTTAGTACAACCCCTTCATTTCCCAGGTGGTATAATGGAGGCCTAGACAGGTGAAGTGACTTATCTAAGACCATCTTGGTACCAGGTAGTAGAACCAGAGCTGGAACCAAGAGCAGCCTCTGACTCCCAATCCAGCAGTCTTTCCATGGTTTAATCAGAGTGGCAAGTATAAAGGTCAAGCATACTTGGGCACATCCCTGATGAGACACATAAACATCCGTTATTCCCTCTATATTGTGGGGTACAAGAGTGACTTCTGTTTGGGTCTGTCACTGAAAATGAATGAATGGCTGCTCAGGCTATGATCCATAATATTTCAAATTTGTGACATGGCACTTATATGAGTGTAGGTAGAATGGACCTGGGAAAGGCTAGAGGGGAGCAGGGATTCAACACTTCAGAGCCAGGGGCTGTCTGGATCTCCATTTCTCAATTCAACACTAGTGGACTTTGGTTTCTGAAAATCTATGGTTGTATTCTCCTCTCATGTGGATACAATAAATAAAAGCCCATCTTACCCAAAGTGGCAGCAAAATACAACTTAACCTCTTTGGCTGTTCCCAAGGCAGACTGCCTAGAACCCTGAACTCAAGTCATCTTGTCCCCTTAGCCTAGAAGGACTACTCCTTAAAATTGGCTCAGCAAGCACTGGGCCAGGTTTGTACTGTGCCTGCAGGGTTGTCCTCTACTTGGGCCTCAGAGAGCCATGACTGGAGGGTCACTGATGGGTCACTTCCCCCTCATTGGTTTTGTCTTTGGGAATCTTGGAATGTCCCACACAGATCACAAAGTACAATGGCTGGACCATTTTCTTTCCTTTATGTTTTACCAATAGGGCAACTAAGTGGCACACTGGATAGAGTGCCGGGCCTAGAATCAGGAAAAGCTGAGTTCAAGTCTGGCCTCAGACCTTTACTAGCTGGGTGACTCTGGGCAAGTCACTTAACCCTGCTTGTCTCAGGTTTATGGAACATAAGTTGGAGAAGAAAATAGCAAACCACTCCAGTATCTTTGCCAAGAAGAACCCAAATAGGTTTACAAAGAATCAAACCCAGCTCAACAACAACCACAGCAACAGTAGCAACAGTTCGCTCGCGTTTAGGCAGCAGGAAGGTTTGCCAACCTTATTGGTTTGGCGTTCTTTTGGTCTTACTTGCTCTGGTCTCAGCATACTCTCTCTGTCCATTGTTCTTGAATCTCGGGGGTATAGGGGATGAGCTCTGAGTAGATGGGAGGTCATTATTCCTACTACTCCCATGACCCTCATTGTCCTCATTCCATGGCAACATGCACAGTTCCTCAAAATACATGAGTCAGGTTAATGTTGTCCATATGCTTACAGGCCATGTGCCCCTGATCTTGGGCCTCTGGGGCAATTTCTCCACCTTAGTACAAAGTCAAAGGCTTCCCTTCCTTTAACTGGGGCACTATTTTTGTTTTGTTTTGTTTTGCTTTTTGTTTTTTTTCTGGACCTGTGAGTTCATCGGTTTATTAAGCTCCTGGTGAGGAATCTACTAAACCAAATCAGAGTCTTGGTATAAGAACTTCATGATCCTGCAAGACCTCATTGCTTGGTACTCATACCTCATCCCTACCCTCTGCCTCTTTCCTTGGAGGGTGGTGTAAAGAGATCCTTCCCAAACCTCCACTTAAGGAAGGTGCTCAGGCCAGCCAGCCCTAGTTCTTACCCTGCTGTACTGCTTTAGGGATGGGGGCAGCTAGAGGGCACTGTGGATAGAGTACGAGGCCTAGAGTCAGGAAGATCTGAATTCAGATCTGATCACAAACACTTACTAGCTGTGTGACCCTGGGCAAGTCACTTAACCTCTATTTGCCTCAGTTCCTCATCTGCAAAAGAGGGACACGCTGCAGAAGGAAATGGTGAACCATTCCAATATCTTTACCAAGAAAACCCCATGGAAAAAAAGTCCACGGGGTTACATCGAATCAGACATGAGTGGACTTCACCTTGCCCCTGTGCTAGGCACCTTTCCCCTTATTCTGCCCCCTTTTAGCTTCCTTCTCTGTGCCATTTTCCCCCTTGCTTGAAGGCAGGGGGTGTCTTTATTTTTTCCTATTTTTCTCTCTCATCCTTAGCACAGCGCCTGGAACACAGGAGGCACTTACTAAATGTTTACTGACTGAATGGCCCAGTCCCAGAACACTGCACGGGATAATAAGAGGCCCTTGTCCAGGACACATACTCGGGATGTGTCAATAGCAAGACCGGAACTTAAGTCTTCTGGTCCACAAATCCAGGAATCTAACCACAATGCCATAGTGCCTCCTGAGTAGCAGATAAGAACTTAAAATTCTTGGGGATTCTCATCCTACCAAATTGGCTGTCCAGAATAAAATGGCAAGCCTTCAAGTAGTATGAATTCAGGGCACTGAATGGACGATGTGAAGAGCTGGTCTCCCCAGGTTTTCTAATATTTGCCAATCTAAAGTCTCCTAAACCTTTGCATCACCTCCATGGCACTTGCTAGTCAGGTGTTAAAGCTTTCTCTCCAGGTCCTGCTCCACTATGACTTATCTTAATTGTCCATAAAGTATCATACTGCCCTTCCAACCCATCTGTAGTACTTGAACGTCAGCTATGGCTTCCACTCCCAATCTCAGTCAATGTTTATATTGTCAGCAGACAAAGAGAGGAGGGCATTAAGACTGGGTCATTGGCAGCTTGGTAGTGTGCTCTTGTCCTCAGAGCACCTTTTTATATTGCTTTCAATGCAACATGCTCTTACCATGATGACTTCAAATTAACTCACCAATCGCTGGTCAACAGTGGGAGATTTGGTTATTAATTTCCAAGTTCCCCTTCATCAGTTTTCTCTTGCAATGACGGTGCAGATCACAAAATATAATGACTGGACCATTTTCTTTCCTGTATGTTTTGCCTAGTAATGATGGTAAATATAATAACAGCTATTAAGGTTTGCAAAGCCTGTGAAATATTATCATCCCCATTTTGTAGTTGAGGAAACTGAGGCAAATAGAGGTTCAGATTAAGTGACTTGCCCAAGGTCACACAGCTAATCAGTATCTGGTAGAGAATTTAAATTCAGGACTTCCTGATTCCAAATCCCCTGTATCACCTATGCCCAACAAGCTCCCCTTCTAGAGAGTAAATTCCAAGAACCTAGAATGACCTTTACAGTTTTGTCAAAATATTTTGGAGATACCCTGTTTCCCAGAGCAGGCTGTATCCTGAACTTGTCATAACAATAAGCCTTTGCGTTCAGGATATCACCCTCTGGCAAAGACTATCACTTGGACCAGCACCAGGTGTTCACTGAACAATTCAGATCCATATCCCAGGGCCATCCATCACATATTCACAATCCCTATTCCTTGTCACTGACAGGTGCTGCACTCCTGTTCCCATCACAGAGCTTTGGTTCTGTGCCCCAAAGGCTGGGTACAACCCCTAAGACTTGAGACAATGACTGTTCCCACAGGAGAACAGTAACTCAAGACCTAAAAATGATTATATAATGGTCCAGCCCAGGATTTTTAGAAGACCTGCCTTTAGTCCAGCATGTTAAGCCCTCCTCCTTAAGGGGGTTAGGGGAGGGGGCTTCTATAAGCATATGTCATTTTCTTCCCTCTGGAATTAATGAAATATCTGTTTGTGTCCTGACTCTTCTGTCTTGTCCTGACTCTAGCCTGCTCTGTTGCTTATCTCCAGCCACCCACAGGTTAGAGGCCAGTTCCGGTCCAGCTGACAATTTTGATGAAATACTTGAGCAGGACCTCAGTGGAGGATATTATCCAAGTGGCAAAAATACTAGAAAAGCCTCAAACTTTCCTGAAATAAGTCAAGTTAGATGAGGTGGGCCATGTGGGGACTCCTAGGAATCAAAGCCAAAGGGGAAAGCCTGGAGCCCTGCTATTAGTATCTGCAGATCTGATGGCTAGCTGAAGATCAAGCCAAAGGGATATGAGCTAAGAAAAGTGAGAGATAACTTTAGTTTCTGGACAAAAAGAGTTGGGACCAGGTCCCCTCATTTAAAAAAGAGTGAGCCTAGTGACTGACAGAAACAGAGATGCAATCAGTTCACTGGGTGGAGCCATACCTGGTAAGGTAAATATTTTATTACCTAAGGCAATAGTTGGAAGATCCCCAAGGAGGGTTAACCATGTCTTTAGTTATTCCCATTCAGCACTTCGGAACAAATTCTGACATTGGTGGGGATGTTCTGTTCCATTCCTAAAGTACCTCAGCCTTCTACAGGGTTCGGGTTCCATTAATACACTGTCTTTGACTTCCTCAACCCAAGAGTCTTCTGAGTTAGAAGGTCGGGGGACATCTGAGAAGTTGATACATGATTCTCTAGGTCCAACCCCCACCCTCATTCCTGCCCCAGTCCCTAAGGACTACCCCTCAACTCTCTTATTCAGTTCATCACAAAGGGCCTTATGTAGAACAGGGGAGAGGCCCCCACCAGTAAAGAACTTTGATCTACCAATGAAGATAGTCAGTTTCCCCCCAACTTTTAATCTTAGAGAGTTGCCTGGGATCATTGAGAAGTTGAGACTTACCTAGAATCACAGCCAATATGTGTTAGAGGCAGGACTTGAACCCAGGTTTTCCCAAGTCTGAGGCCAGCCTCTATATCTGCCATGACAATCTTCCTCCCAGCACTTTCTGATTTAGCACTCTTTTCTGTAAATGATACTTTGAAAGATTTGTGATTTCATTCATCTGGGAGCTACCTTCACCACCAGGGATCACGGCCCATCCTGTGAAATTCTTATCCATATTTTCCCATAATCTTCCGCAGAAGATCCAACCAACACCCCAAGGGTCTGAGTCCAACTGCCATACCATGGATGCTGAATGAATGACGTGGTCTGTCCTTTGGTTATCCATCCCTCATTTTCACTACATGACCAGTCCAGCTTTAATGTCTCTGTTGATATACATTGTATCACTTCTCCAATGTAGTCCTTCATTTCAAATGTGGTCCAGCTTTGCTTCTATCCACCACGGAAAAGATCAGGTCATCAAGATCTAATACCCAGACCAAGAAGAGATCCCAAAGTCGATGCTGGTTTAACCTCCTCCTCTTTTTACATAAATAGGAAACTGAGGCCCAGGGAGGTTACACACAGCCACATAAGTAATAAGCATCAGAGGCCATACTTGACCTCTTGCTCTAGAGCAGTGGTTCTCAACCTTCCTAATGCTGTGACCCTTTAATACTCATATGTGGGTGTATCTGCATGTGGGAGGACCCACCTGGAGATGGATAGAGGAACAGTGTCTTGGTTCCTAAGATCATCAGAAATATGTTTTCTGATGGTCTTAGGCAACCCCTGTGACCCCTGTGAAAGGGTCATTCGACCCCCAAAGGAGTCACAACCCACAGGTTGAGAACTGCTGCTCTAGAGTCTTAAAAACATTGGGCCATTTCCCAAAAGCAAACCTGGTTACATTCCTCCTCCCATTCAACCCTTGGCCAATTTCACCATGCATTTTCAGTGTCTGTCTATGAGCCCAGGGACCAACTCTTTGAGTTGCTCTTCCAACATTATCACAGTCTCAAAAAACATTCTTCCCTCCACTGGATTTCCATTTTATTGATTATGATGAGGACTATACCTATGACTTCATATCCTCCAAGGTAAAGAAATTCCCTCTACCAATACGGATCAACACCTTCCATGTAACTTATAACCTTAGAGAGTTTCATAGAACCCTGAGAGGGCCAGGCTCAAACAACCATTATGTCTCAAATGCAGGACTTGAACTCAGCTCTTCATGGTTCCAAGACTAGCTCTCTATGCTTCTCTGCAAATGAGGCTATCATATATCAATATATACAGTAGAAAGGATTTGTTAACCCAGCCTATATTAATCTAGGGGTAGCAGGCATAAGTATAAGCTAATTGCTTCTATGTCATTAGAAAGAGAACACCATAAAATGTAATTATGCAAATACCATCAGTAAGAGATTCCTCATCCTGGCCTGGAGAGAAATGACCCTATATTAATAACATTAATAACAGCTAGCACCTATGTAATGTTTTAAGATTTGCAAGGCACGTTACAAGTATTATTTTATGCTCACAGCAATGCTGGGAGGTTGGGGCTTTTACTGTTCTCTCTTTACAGATGAGGAAATTGAAGCAGACAGAGTGTTAAGTGACCTATCCAGAACCACACAGCTAGTTAGTGTATGAGGCGGGATTTGAACTCAGGTCTTCTTGACTTCAGGTTTCAGTGTTCTATTTAAGATGCCTCCTCCCTGCCTTTACTGTTGGGCTCTTTACACTTCACCACTACAGCATAAGTATTAACTGGCAAAGCCTTTCAGGTCCAGACTCAGCAACAGACCGTCCGTCTTCTGAAAACCAGCCTAGTTAAGATCGAAGATATTCATTCATTTCCAGAGGGTTAGCTTCGAGGTGACAATTTCTTTTTAGCCATAGCGACTTGTGAAATCCTCTTCTGAGGTGCTGGGGGTTGTGAGTTGCGTTGGTGGAGGGAGTATACTGATGAAATCACCAATCTTTTGAAATGTTGAAGTAATGTAAGATAAGCTATAATCTTGGAAATTGTAACATGTCATGAGATAATGTTATAATGACAGGAGTTTCTGGTGCCTGGTAACGAGTCTAGAAAAAAGAAAGCTGGAGAATAAAAGTTTGTCAGCATTTCTTCTCTAACTCTAGTCAGAGAAGTGGCTAGCCTGGCCAGAGCTTCCAATCTGCTTGTGATGAATAGCTCTGTTATGAAGAATGGGGGCACCTGGTTAACGACATTGTCCCTTAAGGTCAACTAGTGTCCTCCCTTCCCCCAGCAACCTCCTGGTCTTAATTTAATTTCTCAAGTAGGCTCTCTTTCTGAGAAGAAAATGCACTAACTAGCCCACAGAAGTCTTCTGGTCTACTTGGCAGTATTATCAGCTGTGTGATTTAATAAACAAGTATTACTAGCTGTTTGAATTAGTAAACATTCTAGATCAAGGGTGGGGAACCTTCTGCCTCGAGGTCACATGTGACCCTCTAGGTCCTAAGGTCACCCTTGAGGACCTAGAGAGCCACATGTGGCCTCCTGGCAGAAGGTTCCCCACCCCTGCCCCAGATCCGCAGTCTAGCTTACAGCCCAGCCCTCCATGACATCATCCTGGGAAACAACCCCCACAAAAACACACCTGGAAACACCCAGAAAACAAAGTCCTTTCCACCTAGGTCCTTGGCATTTTCAGATGGTTTGACATTAGATATGGATATTATTTTTTCCATGAAAATGACATTTAAAGATGATACATTATCATCTGTTTTGCCATTGCACCCTAAGGTGCATATGACCTTTCCATCTGACATGCAACTGAAATCTTCTATACTCAGTGTCTCACTTAATAGGATATGGTCGCCTTGAAAAGTAGAGACAGTCTTTATTTCTCTCTGTCTCCCTCGTGCTTCCAGAGTACTTTTTAATCCATTCATTCATTTATTCATCGTATAATCCCGTGATCTGTATCTGACTCTTGTTTACCCTGCCATGTTTCATCATTGCCTTCCCTCGTTGACTTCACACTCAGTTGCTTACCTAAAATGTGAAAGTAATCATGCTAGAGAATGTATGAAAAGTGCCTGGTAAGCATAATGTTCTACAAATATCAGCTCCTGACCTAACATAAGTCTTATTGTACCATTCAGGCCTGGTAGAAACTTTGGAGATAATAATAGCAACTCACATTTATACATCACCTCAAGGTTTTCAAAGTGCTTTCCATACCTTATCTCCTTGGTGGCTCACAACCAGTCCTGTGAGATGGGTGTTCTTATTATCCCCAACTTACAAATAAGGAAACTGAGGCTCAGAAAGGTTAGATGTCTTGCCCAAGGGGTTTGTCCTTGTTCAGTTGTTAGCATGCTAAAAGTTCCTTCCAGCTCATTTTACAGATGAGGAAACTGAGGCAAACAGGGTTAAGTGACTTGCCCAGGGTCACATAGCTAGTAAGTTTCAGAGGCTGCATTTGAACTCAGGAAGATGAGTCTTCCTGACTCCAGGCCCAGTGCTCTATCCACTGTATCACCCAGCTGCCTGCCTAAGGTTATACAACTAGTAAGTATATGAGGAGGGATTTGAACCCAACTCTTTCTCACACGAGGTTCAGAACTCTTACTACATTGTTTCTTGGCAGTTTGGGATCTAGTCCAGGGGTTAACCTGGTGTCTGTAAACTTAAAAAAAAAATCGATAAATATGTTTCAATTTAATTGGTCTTCTTTGTAATCATATATATGTGTGTATTTTATTTATATATAAAATTTTTATTATATATTATATAATATTATTATATTATATAATTTATTATATATTATATAATATTATTATATTATATAATTTATTATATATTACATTGTTATATATTATATACATAATTTATATATAATTTTTGCACATTTAAAAGCATTATTCTCAGAAGGGGTCCATAGGCTTCCCCAGACTACCAAAAGGGTCCATGACATAAAAAAAGTTGGGGACTCATGATCTAATCCATCCATCTCATTCCATAGGACAAAGAAATAGAAGCATCTAACTCAAGGTCACATAGGTAGTAATGGGAGAAGTCAAAATTCAAACTCAGATACTCTCTTGCAGTCTAGGTGTATCCTTCCTACACTGTTGTTCAGTCAGTTCAACTTCTCTAGACCCCATGGACCGTAGAATGCCAGTACTGTTCATGGAGTTTTCTCGGTAAAGATACTGCAGTGGTTTGGTATTTCTTTCTCCAGCTCATTTACTACAGATGAGGAAATAGGCAAACAGGGTTAAGTGACTTGCCCAGGGTCACACAGCTAGTAAGTATCAGAGGCTACATTTGAACTCGGTTTTCCTGACTCCAGGCCCAGGAGTCTGTGCATAGAACCACCTAACTAACTGCCTTCCTATGCCCCTTAGACCTTTTTCCTTAGTCTCCAACCTGTAGAGTGTACACTCCCTGAGGGCAGGGACTACCACTTTTGTCACTGTCTCCCCAGATCTAAGCACTGTGCTCACATAGCAGGCTTTAAACATACTTGCTTGGTTGCTTTAGCTGAATCCCTCCTCCTTTTGCTAACACAAGGAGATCCTGGTCGTTAGGCTGCTTTTCACAGCATCCTTTTCCAAGGAGTCGTTCCCTGTCTCTTTAAATCTCTTTCTTCTTTCAAATCTCAACGGACTGCATCTCCTTTCTGCCTCGCCTTTACCTCTCACGGGCTCTCTCTCCCTGGGCTGTTATTCACCTCTCTAATTGTATTATTTGTCTGCACACGGGGTTTGGGGATACAATTTGTAGGGAAGACACTACAAAATAGAGTTGTGTTGTGCTGTGTGCCGGCGGGAGAGCCATTCCCTCGGAGCCAGGTGGCTGCTGTCTTCGGTAAACACTAACCCCCCAGGGGCATATTTTCTACTAAGCACCCCGGGACTTGACCGCAACAGGTCCCATTACCCAGGTGTGCCTCCGCTGTGCATGCAAAGAGGCCGGCTCAGCGTAACGTTCTCAGAGTTGGCAATCAGCTCTCCGCCAACCCACTTCCCCCGGCCCAAGGCGTTGCTGTAGGAGGAGGAAGAGAAAAAGAAGGAGGTGGGAAAGGGAGGACGCTCTGTCCTGGGTTTGTGCCAAAGAACAGCTTGTGAGGAGCTTTCCCCAAAGGGCTGTTCAGGAACAGAGGAAGAAAAGGAAGGAACAGCTGGGGAAGCAAACTATGCACCTTTCGAGAAGCCCATGGATTTTTGGACTAGTTTCCCTCCCTAGTAGGTGAGCTTCAAGGAACCATAAGCATAATCTGCTCCCTGTGGGAAGGCAGGCGTTTAATAAATTAAATTACTCCTAAACTTCGACTTCAAAAGAGCCGGAATTGCATCCACCTGAGCAGATTGCAATCCCTCCCCGCTTTAGTAGATGTTTTCTGGAATGACTGAATCCAAAACAAAAAAGAAACTGTAGTCCTAGAGAAAATAAGCTCCCTGAGGGCGGGGAGTGTTTTATTTTTGTATTCCTTGGGTCACTCTTAAAGTCTGACTTTTTCCTTTCTAATTGGACCTCTGACTTACCTGGTGTAGGGAACTCCTAGTGAAGAAACCCTCTGAATTCCTGCGTATCTGCAGCTGCTCTCCAACTTTTAAAACCTTCAATTTGGGGCCTGATTGTAGAGAGGTTAAGTAAACTGTCCCGATGACCCAGTCAGTGAAGCGTAATAGGCCGGACAAATCACGACTTTGAGACCAGCGCTCATTTAGTAGCAGCATAATAAATGTTTGTTGAATGAATGAATGAATGAATGAATGACGCTGTGACCAACCTTCTAGTAATAAACTTAGACAAACTCAGGTTGATACTGGGAATATATTCATCACCAGACCCATACTTGAATCCTTTACAACTTTGAAGGACCCTTTCAGAGTCTGTATTCCATTCACTGTGCTTTGGAACCCCAGCATCATTTGAGGTGAGACATCCACATAGGACCTCAGTTGGGGAATAAATTAAGTTATTCAGCCTCAAATATTCAAAGTACAGCTAGGTGGTGAAATGAATACAGCATTAGGCCTGAGCTCTCAAATCCTCACTAGATGTGTGACCCTGAGCAAGTTACTTAACTGTCTGCCTCAGGATCCACATCTATAAAGTGGAAATAATAAGACATTACTTCCCAGGCTTGTTGTGACTTCACAATACTTTGTAAAGCATTTGGCAAAACTTAAAGTGCTATGTAAATATCATCCTTAGCATCATCATTGTTATTCCTAATCCCAAATTGAATGCATATTTTTGTCTGTGAAGTTCCAACCTGTTGAAGATCTGGCCAAGAGTACATTCTACATTCTTTGCTGAGAGCAATAACCAGGAGAAGCAGAGATTCTGTCATATAACTGGAATATGATAAGGCTTTTTGGCAGAAATAGAGAAATATGATAGAAATATGGTGTTATCTCATCAAAGAGAGGTTGGGACCCACAGGCTTAAAAAAGAGCAGCACCTTGGAAGAGGTCTATCAGCCCCGTGTTTCCGTGGCATTGTCCATGCTAACTTAAATGTAGCAACTGGTTGGAGATTCTGGGAGAGAGTAGGAGCTCTATTTAGGTCATTTCTACTGGTCCCCTTTATTCCATCTCACATTTCTCTCTGCTAGATGAATCTCCCTGCAGCATTTCTGTGGTCCTGTACAGTTCTGTAGGCTGTGCAATTACTATTGGCTTTTGCAATTATTTGCAATTATTATTGGTTTTATAGCTGAGAAAACTGAGGCCAGAGAGATAACGGGAACTTATTTAAGATCATACAGTTAGGAAATGGCAGAATTAGATTGTTGTTTTGTTTTTTTTTTTTTGATAGGACTTCTGACTCTGCATCTAGAGCTGTTTCTACTGCATGTCCTCTCAAGGACTTTCAGGTTCACAAGACAGGTTCACAAGACAAACTATACAACCACACAGAGCCCAATAACAATGCAGGAGTTAAACATCAACAGGAAGGTATAGCATAGAGAAGTTAGGTGATTAATTACCACATGAGTTATAGATAGAGCAGTCACAGTGAAGATTATGGGTTTAAGCAATATGGGAAGACTGTGTGGAAGAGGTTAGACGTGATCTGGGCTGTGAAGGATGGGTAGAATTTTGCTATGTATTGAGAATAAGGCATGGCTTGGGGTGGGCTGCCATGAACAAAAGTATGAGGCATTTGAGGAACAGTGAGTGGCATGGAGAGTTTTCAGGTGGAAGAGTGAAGGGCAATAAGTCAAGAAAGATAATAATCATAGCTAGCATTTATATTGCACTTAAAGGTTTGTAAAGCTCTTTACAAATATCTCGCTTGATCCTTACAAGAGGCTATTTTTATCCCCATTTGAGAGATAAAGAAACTGAAGCAAACAGAAGTTAAGTGACTTGCCCAGCGTTGCACTGCCAGTAAGTGAAGACAGATTGGGATGCACGGCTTTCTGACTCCAGGCCCAGTGCTCGCTCTATCCGCTGCACTGCCCAGCTGTCCCAACTGAGTCATTTTTCAGTCATGGCCCACGCTTCATGATACCATTTGGGTTTGCTTTTGGTTGTTTTGTTTTGGGGGGGTTGTTGTTTTGGCACAGATATTGGAGCGGTTTGCCATTTCCTTCTCCAATTCATTTTACAGATAAGGAAACTGAGGCAAATATGTTTCAGTGACTTGCCCAGGGTCATACAGTTAGTGTCTAAGACCACATTTGAACTCAGGTCTTCCTGACTCCAGGTTCAGTACTCTAGGTGTCCCAGGTAGGCTGGGGAACAATATATGTAGTTTCGAAAGCTGAACTAGAAATTCTGACTTTGTAACCTATGGTCCTTTCAGAAAGGGTTGAGGGGAAAGAAGGGGGCGTGGTCTGCCGCAAGGGAGAGGATGAGATCAAAGCTGCTTTGGAAAGATTCATCGAGCACTGGCATACAGGCTGAATTGAAGAAAATCAGTAGATGTGATCCAGATGGAACTGGTGTCCTCTATTTCCCCAGCCCCTTTCACTCTTCACTCTCTCCACCCCCACGCCCACATTAGGGTTAACATGATACAGTGAAACTTTTGGGTCATATGTTGTGTTTGTCCTTTGTTTTCCAGGAGGATCATGGCATCAGGGAAATGATGACATGACTTGCAGTTGACTGGGATATAAGTGAGGGAGGGCTGTGCAAGGTCACCAGCCTCACTTTCTCCTCCAGAAACATCTGGATCCAGTGACCAGATATTCATCAGGATGACTGGAGATGGCCCAGAATGTAATGGGAGACCCTGGCCCTTTTAGGCTAAGGTCTTTTTCACATACTCACTTGGAGTGAAGTAATGCCCTCTCCCTGTCCCTATCCTTCTCCTCTCCAAAGGAAGATAAATTTTGATGACCAAAAGCTGCCCACTTAACTTGGTGTTTACTGGCTAGATTTCTTTCTTTCTTCCTTCTTTCCTTCCTTCCTTCCTTCCTTCCTTCCTTTCTTCCTTCCTTCCTTCCTTCCTTCCTTCCTTTCTTCCTTCCTTTCTTTCTCTCTCTCTCTGCCTTCCTTCCTTCTTCCTTTCTTTCTTCCTTCCTTTCTTTCTTTCTCTCTCTCCCTGCCTTCCTTCCTTTCTTCCTTCCTTCCTTCCTTCCTTCTTTCTTTCACAAAACCTTAAGCCCAGTTCACTCTAAAGCTCATAAATTGGACCACAATAGGTCTGGGCCCAAGTTTCACTTAATGGCTGTATTTTGGGTGCTCTTGGCTTAGAGTGAATGTCAATGATAACTGTTTCTCTTTAGAAGAGCAACCCGGAGGGTGTTCCCCTCCCAGTTTGATTTTTTTTTCTAATTAAAGGGTCTATCCCTTGACTCACTTCTTACTTAAAGGGATCATGTGAACAACAAAATGGCAGACTAGACATTTTCTCCTATCCCCATAGCCTCTCAAACATTTCCAAAATAGAAACTGTGCATCAGGGATAAAAAAAAAAAAAAAAAAAAACTTAAGTCATTTCCAGGGTCTAGGATGCTCAGACTCCAAAAGAAGGTTTAAAAAAAATCCTCCCAAACCCAAAAACTGATGCCTACTGACCCTGAGCCCACTCAGTATCCTCCCCCACCTCCCATGCTATTGGCTACAAGGCTGCACTAGCAAACCCAAGGATACAACACAGGTTTACATCAAAACCCACCCCTGCACCTCTGTCCCCCCCCTCCCTCCTTCCAGTTCCGTGAAGGCTCTGACTCCACGATGCAGAAGTTTGCTCATGCATCAACTGCCAACTTGGCCACCATCCTCCAGGAGCAAAAGCCTGCCAGGGGCTATAACCCAGCAGCACCAACATTGAAAAATTCTGAACTGGTGATGCTAGGGAAAACAGGCTTTGAACTGCAAATTTGGGGCCAGAGAACTAAAGGACAGAGGAAGTGGGAGAGGTTACCAGGACAGGACACCATATATGTGGGAGGCTGAAGCAAAGAGCACAGCATCCACCTGGTGCCATTTCTGACCACCCAAAAAGTCAGTCGTGGCAGAGACCTAGGTTGGTGAACTGGGAATTGCCCAGTTTGGGAGGAGGCTGAGATGATTTAAGATCCAACCCCCAAGGAAACCACAATCAGAGAGGAAGCAGTCAGGAAGTGAATGAAAGGTAAAGGGGGGGGGGGGGGCAGGGAGACAGGACAGAAAGTACCAAAGATTTCAGGAAAAAGAAAACTTAAAACCTTCAACATAAACAAATAAATCAACAGGAAGAACAGTAAAAACAGAAGGAAATATGGTCTTCAGCACTAGTAAACAAGTTCAGGCATCTATGAATAAATACCACAAAATAAAGAAAAATGATCCAGCGCTTGAGACAGAGGACCCTGTGGAATTTGAGGAGAACATGGAACCATAATACATTGTCTCTGAGTGGTTCAAAAGAGAAATGAGAATTATGAGAGCAGAATTTATGTTCTGCGCAGCAAAAAATGAACATAACAGAAAAACTAGAATCTGCAAATCTGCAAAATCACCAAAGAAACAAGAGAGAGAACAATAGATTTGGAGTATAAATACACAGAAGGGAAGGACAATCTAGAAGAAGAGAAGCAAAAAAGCATTTTTTAAAAATATACTCACTGTGCAAGCAAAACATATAAACTCAAATACAGGATGTACAGATACAGTCTAAGGATCATAGGTCTTCCAGAAAAACATAATAGACAATAACTACAGTAATAATTAAAAACTAACATTTATATAGAGTTTACTATGTGCCAGGCATTATGCTAAGTGATTTACAATTATTAGGACAAAAGAGCTTAACTCTATAATTAAGAAAATAATAGAAGAGAACTGTCCAAAACTTCTGAACATAGAAAATGAAATTCCAATTAAAAGAATTCACAGATGGCCTCAAAAAAAAAAAAAAAACCTCAAGGCTGCAAACTCCAAGACACTTAGTGGTAAAATTTAACAATTCAGTTCAGAAACAGCAAGTTCTAGAAATTGTCAGGAGAAAGATGTTGAAATACAAAGGAAAGGACATTCTAATAATACAAGACTATTTCATACCGACTGTTGTTTGTCTTCTTTCTTGAACAGGACCATAACATCAGGAAGGAGATGTTATGACTTACGAGTGAATTGGATTTTAAGTGAGGGAGTCACCAATCTCACTTTCTCCTCTGTAGCCATCTAAGTTCAGTGGCAAAATGTAGATTAGGTTGACTGGAGATGGTCCCAGATACAGGGGGAGGTGTTTGACATTTTAAACTAAATTCTTTTCCAGGTCTCAGTTTGTCTGAGGCCATGCCCATTCAATGATTAGGGCTAGGTAAAAAATGAGGCAAAAAATGGCCTCTTTTACCTAGTCAAAAAAAAAAAATCAATCTGGGAGGGGAAGACTCTCAGGGTTTCTGGCCAAAACAGAAACAATTACTATTTACATTCACTATAAACCATCAAAAGGAACCAATGAAGCAAACCCTAAAGGAAAAGTAGTATCAAATGAGAAAAGGGAATCAGAGAAAAAAAAAAAAGAGGGCCACCCCAAAAAAAGACTAAGGTGAAGTGAAAGAACACAGCACTACATTTACAACAGAAGAGAGAACTTTAAAAACTGAAAAATTTTTGCACAGACAACATTAATTCATCTAGGATAAGAAGGGAAATGGATGAATGGGGGAAAAAAGTTAGTATCAATTTTTTTTCTGATAGGGGTCTGATATTTAAAACATATAAACAGATAATAAATATATAAAAGACTAATAGTCATTCTGTGATAGGTGGTCAAAGGATATGAACAAACATTTCTCAAATAAAAATTGCCTCCTAGGCAAATGGAGTTTAAGTGACTTGCCCAAGGTCACATAGCTAGTAAGTGTCTCAGGCTAGATTTGAATTCAGGTCTTTCTATCTTCCTGGTGATGTAGAAAATAGCAAATTTCAATAAAAACTTATTTTTAAAAAAGTTTTATAGTGGAAAGTGCCCTGGTTCTGGAATCAGAGGACCTAGGTTAAAATCTTTCCTCTGACATTTGTTCCTTGAGTAAATCACCTCAGCTTCCTCATATGTGACATAGTTGTTCTAGATGGCGTATACGATCCTTCTAGCCTAGATCTGATCCTCATGCACACAGCTAGAAGGCCTGTAAGCTGACTGATTCAGGCAGCATGAATGTAAAGTTTCTTTTGTCACACCATCGTATAATGAAAAGAACTCTGCGTCTGGAGTAAGGAGCCCCAGGTTATAGCTTAGCCCTGCTGACTGAATGATATTAGGTAGATTGCCCTCTCCAGGCTTCCATTTCCTCATCTAAATTGGACTGGATTTCTAGGGTCTCTTCTAGCTTTTGATCTTGTGATCCTATGATCTGCCTCTAATCCAATGTCCTTGGGAAAATGAGAAGGCTAGCTAAGTGATCCAGTGGATAGAGTACTTGACCTGGAGTCAGGAAGACATGAGTTCAAATCCAGCCTCAGACACTGTGTGACCCTGGACAAGTCACTTAACTGCTTTATGACTTATTTTCCTACCTACCTCCCAGGGTAGTTCTGAGGATCAAATGAGATAATATTTTAAAGTGCCTGCTCATTTCCTTCCTAACCAGAGTGAGACAAGCAGGGCACTCAGACATGCAAAGCTGAGGAGCACAGAAACACACACACACACACACACACACACACACACACACACACACACATACTGCATGCGCTGTTTGAATCATGCCATGTCGTGAAGATAGCCTCCCAGGATAATTTTATATTTTCTCCTCCAGCAGCTGCTCTTTCAGTTGTCAAAGCAGATGGTAAACCAGCCACACCCTAGCTCTGCCACTGCCCCTATACTGGGGGACAGAAGGATAGGGAAAATGGAGGATTTTGCATGACAGCATTAAGAGGAGGACATAAAATAGAGGCTTGGTGTGCCCTAACAGAGGGAGGGGAAATAAAGGGTGTTTGAACCAAGGCCTAAAATTCAAAATGGCTTAGTGAGGGTCCTGGCAGGTACTTCAGGGAATCATGCTAACCAGAAGATCTACATGTGGATAACAGACTCACCTTCCACCCCCTTTACTGTACCAGGGCTTAAGATACCTTATCTCCTACTAAGGATGCAGTATCTTTCCCTCTGCTTTTCCTGCTTCCTGTTAGACCTCCTTCTTTTCACTCCAAAATTTCTCCCAATAATAACTGCGAGGTGGCACAGAGGCTAGAGAGCTGGACCTGGAGTCAGGAAGACCTGAGTTTAAATCCAGTCTCAGACACTTAATAACTGTGTGGCCCTGGTCAAGTCACTTAACCTTTTTGCCTCAGTTCCCTCATCTGTAAAATGAGCTGGAAAAGAAAATGGCAAACCATTCCAGTAGCTTTGCCAAGAAAAACCCACGTGGGATCATCAAGGTCAGACAAGACTGAAGTGACTGAACAACAGGAATGACGTGGTACTGTCTAAAAGACTTTGCACACATTATCCCCTGTGAGCCTCACGGTAACTCTATGGCAAAGACAACACCTGTTTTAGTGGATGATGTGGATGTTTTAGTGGACCCAGAGCAGGGAAGCCCCAGATTCAAATCTCACCTCTGGCATTTACTAATTGAGTAACCACGGACAAGTAACTCAACCTTTCCCTTATGTCTCAGTTGTCATCTCAGCCTAGATCTTCCCTCAGTAACTGAGGCAGCCCTGCCATAGTCTCCCATTGGTGAACGCCTCCTGCTGCCTCCATTTTGGGAGGGCTCTCAGGCTATTCAGCCTTTTAGACTTCAATGCCACGCCCCACCATGTAAGGAAAGGAAAAGAAGGGAATAAGCATTTATGTAGCACCAACTCTGTGCCAAGTGCTTCTTACAAATAGTATCAACCCTAAAGGATAGATGCTATTATTATCCCCATTTTACACTTGAAGAAACTGAGGCAAAGAATGGTTAAGTGACTTACCCAAGGTCTCACAGCTGGTAAGTATGTAAGGCCAGATTTGAACTCAGGTCTTCTTGACTCCAGGCCCACCCAGTGCTCTATCCACTGTACCATCACCTGTAATGTATCTTCCTTTCCCTCCTCCCCTCCTTTTCAGTTCCTTTTGGATCATCGTCTTACCCCATTAAAATGTAAGGTCCTTAGTTCAAAAAAAATTTTTTAATTAAAAAAAGATAAGATCCTTAAAGGCAGAAATGGGCATTCTTTTCCCTTGTCCTTGAATCTCTGGTGCAAGGCACATAGTAAGGTTTTAATAAATGTTTGTTGTCTATTGCTAACCTGTCTTTCAGAAGCTCATTTTTCTCATATCTGAAATAATAACTAGCAGGCAATTGGGGCTTTAAGGTTTACAAAGAGCATTACACATCTCATTTCACTGATCTCCAAAACAACCCTGTGAAGTAGGTGCTAGGAATACCTTCGTTTTTATAGATGAGGAAACTGAGACTTACTGAAGATAAATGACTTGTCCAAGGTCACACAGTTATTAAGTATCTGAGGCAGAATTTGAAGCCAAGTTTTCTCTACCCCAAGGCCTATTTACTATGCTGCTTAGCTGCCTTAAGTGAACATGATAGTGAGGTAATATATAGAGAGTGCTTTATAAATTTTAAAGTACTATATAAAATAAATGTCTGTTATTATGTTAATATAAATGGTATCTTTTTTTTAACAGATGAGGAAACTTAAGCCTAGAAAGGCTAAGTGAAAATCTTGTAAGTCTTGAAAATCAAGAGTGTGCTGGTAAATGTTAAAAACTGGATCTCTGAAAAAAAAAAAGTATGTACAACCCACTTTTATGGGTACTATTTGCATTTTCTCCATAATTTTCTTAAGTCTAGATGATTGACAAAACCAAAAATCAAGCCCTGATCTGTAGTATTTGCCAGTTTTCAAGGTGTAAATGTTCCTGGTGAAAATTTAACAATCCACTCTCAGAAGTCAGTATGAGCTGGTTCCAATATACCCTTGGCCATGATCCGGGTCTAACTGGGTGACTTGTCCTCTCTTCCTAAATGACTTGTCTAAGACCACACAGCTAGTAAGTGACAAAGCCAAAATAAACCTATGTCTCATGATTCCAGTCCAATTCATAAGATCATGGTCTTATGACTCCAAATTTAATGTTCTTTCCACCACACCATACAGCCTACAATTGAACTGTGATTTTTTTAAGTGACTACTAAGTGAACCCACTATCATAGGTACAAGTGTAGAAACAAAGATGAAAAAAGGCAATACTTTTAGCCTAAAACATGATTTCTTAACCTCTTCTGACGCATGAATGCCTTTAGCAGTTCTAGTCTATGAAACCCTTCTCAGAAACATGTTTTAGATACATAAAATAAGACATCTTAGATTACAAGAGAAACCAATTCTATTGAAACACAGTTATCAATATAGTTTTAAAAAAAAGTTTACAGGTCACAGGTCAAGAACTCCGTCCTAATAGAATTTAGAGTGGCGATTATGAAATAGGCATCAATAACTATGCTATGAGGCAGAACATGAGAAACAAAGGAAAAAGCCAGACAACGTGGTCTAGGAAATTTTGGGAAGGGAGAGAGAGGTCTCTTTTAGTTTGGGACATCAGGGAAAGTTTCACTGAGGCACCAGAATTGAGCCTCAAAGGAAGACAAAAATGTCAAAGGTCAGATCTAGGAGTGAGCACATTCCAGGCATTGAGGATGGTTTGCATAAATACATGGAACAGGAGTAAAACATCAGGGAAGACAATAATCCAGAAAGTGGAGAGAGTATGGAATAAAGTATGGAATAAAACACTAAAATTCTACGAAGTAAGAAATAAAATAAGGCTGGAAATGTACGTTGGAGCCAGATTATAATGGGTCATGAAGATTATACTAAGTTGTTTGTATTCTATAGGTCGTAGGGAGCCACTGGAAGTTTGTTTTAAAGACAGTGACATGGTCAGACCTAGAGTATTAGGAAAATTATTCTGGCAGCTATGTGAAGAATGGATTGAAAAAGAAAGAGAATGGCGGTAGGGAAACCTGGGATAAAGAATGGAGCTGTGGTTTCAATGACATGGGAACCTCCTAAAAGAGGTTGCTATTCGGTCATTTTTCAGTTGTGTGCAACTCTTTGTGAGCTCATTTGGGGTTTTCTTAGCAAAATTATTGGAAGGGTTTGCCACTTCCTTCTCCAGTGTATTTTACAGATAAGGAAACTGAGACGAATAGGCTTAAATGACTTGTCCAGGTTCACACAGCTAAGAAGTGTTAAAGGCCAGATTTGAGCTCAGGAAGATGAATCTTCCTGACTTGAGGCCGGGCATCCTATCTACTGTACCACCTAGCTGCCCCTAAGTAAGGACACACCCTTTATCCCAGTAGGTCAGCACCTTTTATAGCCATTATAGATTTAGAGAGCTGTCCATATAGCTCTGAGATGTTAAGTGACCTTCGTGGGTATATAATTAGGATGCATCAGAGGCAAGGCTTGAACCTGGGGTTTCCTGGCTGGCCACTCATCCACAACACTTGCACTAGGTCTGGGGAGAGCTGAAGACTGTCATAATAATCAACAGAGAAGGTTACTGTCATCTGAGTGATAAAGGGCCATACTGCAGGAAAGCACTGTGAATGGAAAGAAGGGGACGGATGTAAGACACTGTAGAGTTCCAGACACAGGGCCTGTGTTCTTTCTACTTATATTAGTTCTGATATTTTCCTTTGAAGCTTTTTTTTTCAGAACCATCTTTCCACACCCTCAAACCACCTCCCATCCTCTAAACCCAGTCATGCATGAAACTGGAAAATGAAGGAGGGTATTTCACTGTCCTAACCCATTTGAGGGCCTTTGGGGTGCTAAGATGGTACAACAAGGAAGCAGGCCCCCCTCTGCACTTCCCCCTGGGAAATTCTCAGGGACTTTTGATGTAAGTGTTTTCAAATTCCTCTAACATCAGAGACTGAAAAACAGCAAAAGCATCCAGGGGAGAGGAGCGACACTCACTGATTACATAACTCACCTTCTTTTTCCTACCCTTCCACAGAACCAGCAGGGACCCTCAGGGAGCTTTGGTCAAGTAACATCAGAAAAGCAACAGTCAGAAGCAAAGACTAAAGACAAGGACTGATCCTCCATTTCAGATTACAAAGTATTAGAGAGAAGGGGAGAGAGGAGGTGTGGTAGAGAAAGAGCCTTAGGGAAGGGGGAAAGGGATGAATTCCTTGGAAATAGATTCCAAGGACAACACACAGCTTTCCTTTCTCCTGGTCTCAACCCTCCATCTCCCCATGATTTTGTATTCGAGGACTGTGTACAGTTTTGATGAAACAGTAACTGTTTTCTTGCTGTGATGTGATTCCTCCCTGCATTATTCATGTGTTTCCCCTCTCAGTTCCCCTTCCACAGGCTGATCTCACTCCCTATTCAAGGGAAGGAGAAAAAAAAATTAGAAGTCCCTGTAAAATGGTTTATTCTCTTCTCTCCCTTCCCTTTTTTTTTTTTTTTATCTTTTGTCTTCCTTCTTCTGTTCTGTCCTTGCTCTGGAAGGGTAGAATATTAGATGCAGAAAGTCTGGTGAGTAGCCCTTCACACATCAATTTATTTACTCCATCCATCCATCCATTTCTTTTTTCTACCCCTCCTAACCCTGTGCTCCTTTCCTCAATCAAGAAAAGATTTAAGCAATGGCCCAAGGGAAAGTTGTGAGGAGGTGAGAGACTGAATGGGGGAATCACCTGGTGATTCCAGTCTCCCCCAGTTCCTATCTCATCCATATTCCCATGTTCAGACTAAAGGAGCCAAATGATGTCATTCCTGAGGGTTGGGGAGAAATCTTCACTGGTGTTTGCCTCACTTTAGCAACCTAATGGATTGAGGGGCAAAACAATAACAGCTTCCAGTTCCCTTTTCCAGGTACTTGGCAGCCTGATCTGCTAGGGAGCTCCTAAACTGGTGCTCAGGACAGCTAACTTCCAGACCTATCCTAGACTCTATCTAATCTTGAACTCTTTGTTTTGTCTTTCCCAAAAGTTCCTCCACCTCTGCTGCTTAACTGAGTTCCTCTTCCTCCCTCTCTTCACTTTGCATCTCCTCTCCTCTCCTCCCACCCTGCCCAGTGGAGCCTCTAAGATGGGTATGTTGAATTGTCCAGGATCTAGGACACCAGCAGTGATTCGCTCCCTCCATCCCTGTAGGTTTCCTTTTATGTTCTTTCTTGGAACACAGAGGTTCCCCTCTTTGCAGAATATTCTTGTTCTCAAGCTGTTATCCTAAGCAAACAGATTTCACAACCAACCCTCCTCAAAGCGTGCTGGGCTTAAGTCATACTGGGCTATGATTTCTGTCTAGTTGGGTGATTGGTCCTTCCCTTCCAGTCATTATGAAGACTGCCCCAGAGTACTTGTGGCTGCCAGACACAGGCTGCTCTTCTACAGCTGTTGACCACTTGTCACAAATTCTGTAAAAGGGGATTCCCATTTCAGGGTCAGGATAGATTAGATGTCTTCTGAAGTCCTGCCCAGTTTGGGGGATCTAATTCTGTGAGGTTAAAGTTCGAAGTCTGTAAAAACAGTTCCTCTTGGGGGTCAACCATCATGCCTACCCAGAGTTAGGGAAAGTGAAGCATCTCCTGCATTGATGATATGGGCTAGACAGGGTCTTGTGTTTGAGAAGAGAAAGGGTAAAGGTGTGGGTTGTCCGGGGCAGAGGAGGAGAGTTATAATGTTCAGAGAGAAAGATGAGAACAGTGTCCATGCTACCCAAGGAACAAGCAAAAAAGCTTTTTGGCTTTTTCTGTGCTCTCCTCTCCTTTCCTCTCTTCTCTTTCCCTCTTCTTTCCTTTCCTCTCCTTCCCTCTTCTTTCCTTTCCTGACTTGGGGATGCCAGAAAGGTCTGGCTAGAAAGGCAGGCAGCACTGCCTGTCCCTGGGGGATTCAGCTGCTAATCAAAAGGCCTGGTATCCAGGCAACCAGCTTCACTGGCTTCAGATAAGCAGAAACAGCTGGGAGATTCTGAGGCTAAGAAGCAGCAGCCAGTGGGGAGGGGGAGAACTAACCATGTTATTTTGAGCCAGTTATTTTCACCCTCCCATTTGTCTGCTTGGAGCCCAGGGCCTTTCCCTTGAGTTCATCAACAGCAACACCAGCAGTGGGAGGGAGACACAGCTCCCTAAAGTGTTACCACCCTTTCCCTGAGCCTGAGCACAGCATCTACAGAAAGAGGGATTGTTTATCCTCTTTCTTCCTGTGGGGGTGGATAGGGGAGAAAAATTGGTGTTGGATCCCAGAGGTGGAAATGCCCAGTGGGTTCTCTGGTGGGCAGAATAATCATTTAGGGGACCAAGCCCTTGCCCTGTGTTTTGCAGTATCATGGAAAGATTAATGGATTTGGATTCAAGAAGACCTAGGCTTCAATACCAGGGTGGTATTCATTTACTGCTTGTTTGATCTTGGGTCATTTAATCTCTCTAGCTGTGACTTTCCTCATTAATAAATAAAAAAGGTAGGGTGGAGGCGGGGGTGGAGAAAGAGGTAGATTTAACCATCTTTAAGATCTCTTCAGGCTCTAAATGCATGATCCCAAAAGAGGGATTGAGATTGAGTGGAAAGAGCCACTGGCTTTGGACTCAGAAGATCTGTGTTCACAAATTAGCCTTCCCATCTTCCAGCTACATGACCACTTACAAGCTACATATGGCAAAGCACTTGGATCTTCTCACCTCATATGTAATTTCCAATACTACTTTACTGGGTTGTCACCAGTACTATAAAGTACTATCTAAATCTGAGTTATTATTATATAAGATTTATAGAACTTTTCTCTTAGCCCAGAACTGGGGAGAGTGAACCATTTGCTTATAGCTTCCTGTCTGTTGAACCTCATCACTATCTCCCTCGCCTTTTTATTGTTGTTCAGGTATTTTTTGGTTGTGTCCAATTCTTCCTGACCCCATTTGGGGTTTTCTTGGCAAAGGTCTTAGAGTGGTTTGCCATTTCCTTCTCCAGCTCCTTTTACATATGAGAAAACTGAGGCAAAAAGAGTCAAGTGGCTTACCCAGGATCACACATCTAGTAAGTATCTGAGGCCAGATTTCAACTCAGAGAAATGAGTCCAGAATCTATCCACTAAGCCACATAGACGCCCTCTCCCTCACCTTCCCACCCTCTACTCCACCTTGTCAATAAGAGAAGCAGCTTCCTGTTTTCCACTCCAGGTGGCATTGGGCCCATGGCCAGTGGGCAACAGCACCTCACAAAAGAGCTGCAACCCAAGAAAGGTGAAGGGATTGTAATGGATTGATGCTAACAGATATTTACAGAGAAAAAGACTACCCACAGGCACCCTAGCTAAGAATAACCTTGATGAGAAAACTCAAAATGATGTCTTGGGCCATTCCCTTCCTGATTATACAAAGATGGAAGAGAAACTCAGGAACTGGGAATTTGTGCCCCCTCCTGGCTATCACCTCACTTCACGGAAGGTGTTTCACCCCAATCAGCTGCCTGGACACATGAGGCTTCTATTAGTCAAGAAAATACCTAGTTGAGGCATCCGGTTCTCCCTTAGACACAGAGCTCCTATATGGGGCAGATCGTAAAAGGAAGGGCTAAATGTTTGTTTTATCCAGAAAGTGTTTCTAGAAGACAGGGGAGGAGGAGCTGGCATTTGAAAGAAGGTGCCTTTTGATTTCCCAGTAACTACAGTAAAGGGGCTACAGCCATAATATGAGGCTTCATTAGACTAAGAGCTTGCTCCCCTTATCTTTTTGTTTATTTCTTGTTGATAGTAATGGCCCAGACCTGTGATTTCATTGGTGGGAGGAATTCCCATCAATGTGGATGAACAAGTCAGAGAGTTACCAGGAGGTCTGAGAGCTCAGTGAGTTTCCAAAATCATACAGTCAAGATGAGTAGTTGAGCCCAGATCTTCCAGGTTATGAAACCAGCCCTCTTATTCACCATACCATACAGCTTCCTTTTACATTTTCCTCTCCCTCGTCCCTTATAATGGGTTACACGGGCAGTGTGGCTCTGATGGAAAGAGGATGACCTGTCTGGAAGCCCACGAGTCTGGGAGAAATTGTGTGGAAATGTATGGGAGGGAAGAATTTCAGTGGAATATCAGAGCACTTCTCCATTAACAAACCCAAGTCCCGTTCCTCTTGGACGTGAACTTATGGGCTATTATGGGTACTTTCTGTGTTTTCTTTATCTATGACCTCCTGTGACTCCTTTGTACATTTTACATATGCCATGAGGTGAAATAAAGGCTGTCTTCTACCCCCACCCCAAAATAAAATAATTGATGAAAAAGTGCCTCTTGCTAGATGCTACAAAAAAAAAAAAAAAAGACCTAAGTAGGGCTGCTAGGTAACACAGTGAATAGAGCACCAGTCCTGGAGTCAGGAGGACCTGAGTTCAAATACAGCCTCAAACACTTAACACTCATTAGCTGTGTGATCTTGGACAAGTCACTTAACCCCATTTTCCCTGCCTTCTTCCTCCAAAAAGACCAAAAAAAAAAAAAACCCTAAGGATGAATAGATAAAAGCATTTAAGAAGCAAATGAAGGGGCCAACAGAATACCATGAGATACAAAGTCAGAAAAATGGGTTTAGATTCTAGCTGAGATAACTTTGTGACCTTGGACAACTCACTTAACTTCTTGGGGCATCAATTTCCTCTTCTAGATTTCGAGGGTTACACTAGGTAACCTCTCAGGATCCTCAAATATATAAATAACTGGGTGTTGAATTGAGTGTGCACAAAGCTGCTTTCCCTGATTTTGTGCATTATTATGTGTGCTATCTCAGTGTGTAGATGCTTTAGGGTAAAAAAAAAAAAAAAAGCCTCTGGGTGCTTCTAGCCATTTGTGACAGCACCAAGGGATGATCTGGGGACAATGAAGCAATCCCCTCTGATCCATTGAGCAGAGAGTTCATGACTCAGGGGACCTTTAAAAAGGGAGTGATTCTCTTTCTTCCTTCAACTTTCTAAGTAGCATAGAGTAACTCTGAAATTTTCTAGGATGGAAGTGAAAAAAGTAGTAGTTCCCTTTTTTCCTCCATCCCAGCCACCATGGGAGCACATAACTACTAAAGTGCCATGACTTTCTAAAGCAAGCCTGAGACTGTATGTCAGAACTCTAGTTGCCTCTTCTGTTTTGTATTTCTTTCTCAAGCATACTTGACCAAACATATACTTGAGATGCATGTGTCTAGGATTAGAAGAAACATTGTGAGTTCAAGGTGACACAGTGGATAGAGGACCAGGTCCTGGGGTCAGAAAGACCTGAGTTCAAATCCAACCTCAGACACTTACTAATTGTGTGACACTAGACGAGTCTGTTTGCCTCAGTTTCCTCATCTGCAAAATGAGCTGGAGAAGGAAATGGCAAACTATCCCAGTATCTTTGCCAAGAAAACCCCAAATGGGGTCACAAATAGTCAGACAAGACTGAAATAACCAAACAATAGCAATGAGTTCAAGAGGTCCAAAGCTCCTGGATCCACTTGGAACTGACTGGCAACAGGGGAAGTTTCTGCATCAAAAATAGCCTCCTATAAGAGGAGGAACCCAAGATCTGGCCTAGCTGGCCAGAGGACATGGATTTGAGGGAGAGGATACAGAGTTGAAGTAAAATGTAACAATGTCTACTGAGCAGTCCAGAAAACAGGTTCATGTTTTCCATAGAAAGCATAGCAGTAGTTATGAGTTGCTGAATCCTGTTTTAAGTTTCTGCAATGCACCCTTTTGAGTGTTTTGTGTTTTAAATATCTATACCATACCTGATTCCTATTATACAAGTACCTCTTTAATTCTGCCTTTCCTATAAGACCCTAGACATGCACCAAGACCTGAGCTTTAAGTAATTGTCCTGAGGACTCTGGGTGGAGGGTCCAAAAAGTAAAAAAGTATGAGAAAAAGAGCCAGGGTCCCCCATAACTTAACCTGGTCACCAAATACATAGGTCCAGTGTTGAATTATTTCCCCTAGTGAAGAAGGAGAAAGAGCAGCAACAGTGGTATAATTGTTAGAAATACAATCCATCCTATACATAGAATGCTCCCAGGGCAAGAGAATGTCTTCTGGGGTTTATATTAAGCTCCCAGTTACTCTACTGAAAGCATCTTGGAATGTTTCTTCCTTTAAGAATGGAATTACAAACAGTACTCAGACTGCCTACCCATAGAGATATGGGATCCTACAGTTTGGGGGCGAGGGGGAGCAAAATATCCACAGCAACAAAACACAGGCTTCTCTGCCCAAATACAGTAGTTTCCATGAGCCAGCCTTCCAACTTTTCAAACCCAGATCTACATTTTTAAAAAGTAACTGACATTTACATAAAAGTGAGGTCAAAGCCTCCTCAAGCTTTGCTGGACATATATGTATTTGAAAGATAAAAAATATGGCCAAGCTTTGTACATGGAAAACAGAAGTTTAGATCTGGTAAACCTGAGAACCTTCTACCCCCAGATATTTGGAGTTATGGGGGCAAATAGACCTGTCCTGAATAATGACCAAGGATAGTCTAGGCCAGGGGTGAGGAACCTGTGGCCTTAAGGCTTACCCCTGGTCTAGGCTTCAGAGATTATAATCAGAAATCATAGAGAATGCTTACCATAAACTAAGGCGAGGTCTCAGGCAGTCTACCCAAGGCCCTGAGAGGAAATTAAGTTCAAAGAAAAGACAGATTTGAGGCCAAAGGTACTACTTATTTAGCTAAAGTCTCTGTCCTTTGTTCTAAAGATCTTGGTCTCTGCGACTGAGAATCTCCTGAGGAAGATAGGAGCTCTCATAGCCAAGACTCTGAAGGAAACAAGACAGGATTCTGAAAGGGAAAAAACATAAGCTGAAGAGGTTTGGGGTTTCTCCCCTTTATTTTTGTTGTTGTCCAGGCATTTCAGTCATGTCTGATTCTTCATGTCTTCATTTGAAGTTTTCCTGGCAAAGATACCAGAGTGGTTTGCCATTTCCTTCTCTAGATCATTTTAAAGATGAGGAAAGGGAAGCAAATAGGGTTAAGTGACTTGCCCAGGATCACACAGCTAGTAAGTGTCTGAGGCCAGATTTGAACTTTGAAGTCTTCCTAACTACAGGTCCAGCATATCTACTACTACACTACATAGCTTCCCTTCCCCCTTATAGGGAAGATTTGTTTCCTTATGGCTTTCTAAAACAGCTATTTTTTAAAAAGAAAAGAAAATTCTCTTGCTTTTTGAATGAAAAAGAATTACAGAGCCTACTCTTCTAATGAGGAAGAGATAACCAGGCTTCAGCTCAAATCAGAAGAGAGAAAAGCTCCACTGCCAGATACCTTGCAGGGCAGTTCTTGGCATCATCTGGTAGAGACTACTAGTTCAGCAGAAAATTGTCTGGGAGAGCAATACCTGCCAGAGGCAGGAATCAAGCAAAGACTATGTGTCCAAAGACTGCATCCAGTGGAGATCACAAGAGAGCAGGCCTAGCAAGAGAGTACAGTGGTGTTACCAAAAGATATCAATGGCCATGAGATAATAAATTGCCACAACAATATGTTCCCCCTCTTCTCGCTGACATATGTATTTGTGGCAGAGTGAATCCTAGGTTAAAATGAGAAATATTTAATTGGTACTTTTCTTACTATGCCATTTTATCAAATGCCTTTACTATGAACTAATTGCATCCTCTGGCTGACTGTTAAAGGTAAACCCATCAGTGGGGGCTCGTGATCCACAATCTTAGAGAGTTCTTCACTACAGAGTACTATGAACCTGGGGTAAGCAACTCAGAGACCTAGCCTGTAGGCTGAGTGCACCTGGATGCTACATTGATACAGGAATTTACAAAGTGTTTTACATAATTATGCCATTTAGGCTTCACAATAACTTTGTTCGGTAGTTATTACAGGTATTATCTCCCTTTTTACAGATAAAAGATCTAGGTGTGATAGAGGTTAAGTGACTTTTCATGGTCACATGGCTAAAAAGATTTAGAGCCAAATTTGAATGCAAGTCATCCTGATTTCAATCTAACATTCTGCTCACTATACCACATGACATAAGTTAGCAATTATGAGAAATGAAGATTCAAATGTCCATTTGGAAGGACCTCAGTTAATCAAATATTTAAGATTAAAGCCCTGACTATTCCCAGGTTCTTTCACCTTCCTTGGACATCCTAATATCACATTTTCCTTCTCCTCATACTTTGAGCCTCAGACAGACTGCTCAGAAATCTTGTTTTGTCCACTAAGGGGAGCTCAGGCAGCAAAGGGAAGCTAAATAAACCTGGAGGGGCTCAGGGGGAGCATTCCAGAGCTAAAAATAACACCAGGTCATCTGGGAAAGAATCAGAGCCTCCAGGCCTCCTCTCTGGCCTGCTGCCCCCCACCCTGGCCCCAGCCTCCCCTCCCCCTAAGCACACAGCTGGGGCAACAGTCACTGAGAGGACCAACAGGCCTTGATTCATCTCGACTCCAGCCTCCCCTCCCAGGGGCCCCTGCTGCCACCTCCCCTTCCCTGACATCAGTCCATCAGGATGCCATAGTTTGTGGGGGCCCTGGCCACAAGAAAAAGGACATTCAGGGAACCAACCTCTGCCAGGCCTTTCTGCCCCACCTCCTCCTCATCCCCTTCCATTGGCTTCTTCAAGATGTGATTTCCCCCCACCCACTACCCCAGAAGAGGACTTGTTTTAAGATCAGGGCCTTGTGTTTGTTGGATCAGAGGGGTGAGGAACCTGGGGGAGCTAGGTGGGGGATGCAAAAATGATGTGTCTTCTTAATTTATTTTGTTTTTTAAAATAAGATGCCTGGGTAGTGGGGGTGGGGGGAAGGCATCTGTCCTGGCGGTGACTATCATTCTCCTCTAACCAAAGCAGGAGGGAAATGACGTTAGGACTGTTCTTTGCCTGTTTCTCGAACCTCACCCCTCTTTTCCTACTCAGAGGAACAAGTTATAGAAGCTGGACCAAGTTCTAAAGGGTAGCAGCATTGAATGCCAAAATTACTGACACTCCATTTAGGGGAAAAGGTTTTACCATCCCATTCCACCCAAAAAAGAAGAGAAAAAGTCAACAAGACCCCCCCCAAAATCCCCACATATTGAATAAAAAAAATAGGTTATGTTTTATAACATATAAACAGTAGTCCCTCCCCACCCAGCCCCATCAAGTGAGTTGTTCTGAAAGTCTAGAGGGCAATTTATTTCTATCTAGCAGTAACTACTGCTCCCCATAGGGTATTTCTTGGCAGGGGGCAGGGGAAAGGAGACACCCAGCCAGGTTGTGACTAGCTGAGCCTGGATTGGGAGCCTTTAGCAAAACACAAGACTGACTGAGATGTTGCCTAGGAAACACTGCTTGGCAAGTCTGCCCACTCAGAGCTCCACCCAATTATGGGGGGGGGGGGGGGTGAGCAGTAGTTGGAAGGGGAAAGGGGGAATATGAGAGCCAGAAGACCTTGTCCCTAGTGGAATTCAACCGAGGCATGGGAGGGGGGGGACCAGTCCTGATCCACAAGGGAAATAAGCAAGAAAAGGGAAAACCCAAAAGCTTCCTGAAAAGCAGCAAGGCTTCTCAAAATTCCAACAAATCATCAGCCTGGGCAGCCCCCAGTTCTCCAATCTGGAGTTTGCTCTCTCCCCAGGACGTAGGAGGGGAGGAAGCAGTGAGACTGTTTAGCCTGAAGAAAGAAAAGCTTAGAGGTGACTTAAGAGCTGTCTTCAGGCATGTGGAGGGGTTTTTGTTTAGTGGAGAGTGAACAGCTGCTCTCGAAAACAGAGTATGAGGGTTTTAATTTTAGCAAAAGAGATTGATCATAGGAAAGCACAGGATTTTAGGGTTCAAAAACATCTTAGAGGTCATTTAGACCAACCTCCCTCCCAATGCAGGAATTCCTTCTAAAACATTACTGACAGATGATCATCTAGCCTTTCCTGATACACTTTCAGGGTTAGGGGGTTTGTGCCATTGCTGGATAGTTCTAATAACTAGAAAGTTCTTCCTTCTGTCTTCTGAAATATTTCTGCACTGACTATTCTTGACCCCTATATAGAATCTGACACTATTGAGTTTTCCCTTCTTGATCCTCTCTCTTCTTTTGGCTTCCATGAGTCACAAGCCCCCACTGATGTATTTACCTTTAAATAGTCAACCAACAGACACAATTACTTTGAAGCAAAAGCATTTAATGAAATGGCATAGTAAGAAAAATACCAATGAAACATTTCTCAGATAAACATAGGGCTTATTCTTGGATAAATACACACATCAATGGAAAAAGTGGTCACATGTTGGAGGGATAACTTGTACCTTTGCCATCTCAGGTCCAGTGATGTCTTTTGATGGCACCATGGCATTGCTCTCCTCTGCTCTCTGGATACTGTGCACAGCTGATTTTTCTCCTCCTTCTTTGACAGCTTCTCCTCTTTCCTGTGTCATCTTTTCATCCTCTTGTCTCCCCTCAAAAATGAGAGTTTGTTTGCCTTCTTTTTCTACATGTCATAACTGTGATAAATCTATATCTCCATGCTCAGCCTCTCCCTGGAGTTCTATTCCTACATTTCTAATTGCCCCTTAGATAGGCCAGCCTGCATGCTACCACCTGAAAGTCAAGCTACTTTTTTCAGTCTTACCTCACATTAGTCCCCTTGATTCTCCATCACAATCCAGATAAACTGGACCTTCCATTCTCATTCTCTCTTCTCTCATCTTTATGCTTTGCCTATAATCTCCCTCTTGACTAGAATGAATTATTCCCCCTCCCTATATTCTCTCCATCTCAATCTGTCAAAGTCAGTCCCTCCTTCAAGACTCAATTCAAGGATACCACTTCTAAGAAACTTTATGGTCCTTGTCCCTCTTAAGTGACTTCTCCCTCCCAAAGTGCTTCCAGAACCATGTACTTATGTACTTTCTGCTTATTTCACCTTCCTTTATAGCATAGTTATTTGTGTACAGGTGGTTCAGTCATTTTCAGTCATATCTGACTCTTCATGTCCCATTTTGGAGTTTTCTTGGCAAAGATGTTGGAGTGTTTTGCCATTTCCTTCTCATTTTACAGATGAAGAAACTGAGGCAGACAAGGATAAGTGCCTTGAGCAGCTAGCAAGTGGCTGAGATTAGATTTGAGCTCATGAAGATGAGCCTTCCTGACTCCAAACCCCGTGCTCTACCCACTGCACCACCCGGCTGCCCCTTGTGTACAATCACTTCCTGCACAACCCCTATTAATAATAATAGCTAAATTAACATTTACATAGCACTTACAGACACATTACAATTAATGTTTCTTTTGATCCTCACAATAGCCCTGGAAGGTAGGTACTAGTATTATCCCTATTTTCCAGATGAGGAAACTGAAGCAAAGGAAGGTTGAGTGGCTTGCCCAGGCTTACACAGCTAATAAGTGTCTTAGGCTGGATTTGAACTCAGGTCTTCCTGACTCCAGGTCCAGAATTCTGTGTACTGCTCCATAGAGCTGCCTCCATTAGAACATAGTCTTGCTTCTTGAGAACAAAGTTTGTATCCTATGCATCCTTGTCTCCTCTAAGCCTACCACTGAGCCTTGTTCTTGATCAATCATGGGATCTAAAGCTGGGAGGGATCCTAGACGTCACCTAATCCAATCCACTCATTTGAAAGATAAGTAAATTGAGCCCCAGAAAAGTCAAATGATCAACCGTAGGTCAGGCAGGTAGTAAGTGGCAGAGCCAGAGTACAAAACCAGGTCTTTTGTCTCCCCAATCCAGCACCGAATTGAAATTATTATAAAACTTAATTGACCTTTTGTATCTTTTGATAAGATAAAAAGGTAAAAGATAAAAAAGACCAAAAAAAAATTTAAAAATTAAAAAAACAAAAAATAAAGAAGAAAAAAATTATAAATTTTTTTTAAATTGGGCAGCTAGGTAGCTCAGCGAATAGAGTATCGGCCCTGGAGTCAGGAGGACATGAGTTCAAATCTAGATTCAGACACTTGATACACTTACTAGCTGTTTGACCTTGGGCAAGTCACTTAACCCCAATTGCCTTGCCTTCCCCCTCCAAAAAAAAAACAACTTAATTGAATTCTATTTAGCTGAAGTTTGCTTCAGACAATGTCTATGTCCTCTGCCACAGGACATGAGAACCTTTCAAAGATGATACAGCCTTGCTTTTTTGTTTAGGTAAAAACCCCGTCCCACCTCTCAACACCCTTCCAACCTTAGTGCCAGAAATTAAGAACTCACTTTCCCCCTCCTACCTCCTCCCTATATCTGAACTTTGCTCATCATTCAGCTCCCAGGTGAAGTATCACATTCTCCAGGGACCCTACACCTCTCCCTCCTCTGAACAATGGCACTTACTTACTGCAAGCCCTCGTACAGTACTTAGGATATAGTGCCTTGTCTTGTTATCAATTTCATCTCCCCAACTAAATTTTAAGCTCCTGGAGGGCAGGGACATATCTTAAGTTTCTTTGCATAAACTACAACTCAACACCCCAGCTCTGGTCTTATACTGACCCAATGCCATCTCAAAGACAAAGCCCCAGATCAGCAATAAGTTGACTCATATTGGAATCACCCAGAGCTGCCTCTTGGAAATCTCAAAATTAAGCTCAAATATAACTTATGTCTAGTTTTCCATGATACAAATAAAAAAGGTCCTCAGATCCTGTATAAGGACCTAATGGAACTATATGGATGTGTATGTATATGTATGTATATATACTTATGGCATATATGAGTATGTGTGTATATGTGAGTATGTATGTGTGTATATACATGTATGTGTGTGCATGTCTGTATATGTACTTGTGTATATGTGTGTGTGTGTGTATATATAGTGCAGACTAGTCATTATTAGCATCCCCACCAAGATCTTCCTTACAGTAGGTCCACAATAAATGTATCTTCATTAGTCACTTGTCTTCTTTGAGCCTGTTTCCTCATCTACGAAATGAGAGGTGGAGAGTGGACTAGATTGTTTCTGACATCCCTTGTACCTCTACATCTATGATTATGGAGGAATCTGGAACAACTGACCAAAGGAGACAAGAATCTCCCAATTATGGCTATATTTTAAGTCAGCGACAGGGTTCCTTTGAAGGAGGGCAGCTTCCCTTTGCCCCATACTTATGGGAGCCATCAGTGGGCGTTGGACTCTTTCCAACATCCCCTGGCTCTCCCACCACTTGAGACATTCGAGAATTTCTCTATGAAAACCCAGAAGCCAGAACAAGCAGTAAGATGTGAAAAAGGACAGAGATCTTGTCTGAAAAGAACGGTTCTGGGTTCTTTGAAGGTTTTTTGCCAGCAGGCTTTTGGCCCTGTAGATATTCCCTTACCCACTTGCCCTTTTACCAATCTGTATGGATGGCATGGGGTGGAGTGGACTTGATTTCTCATGGTCTCTGAAGTTTTGTAATTATCTCAGGATTAGGATGGGCACCCAAAAAACTGACCGGTCTCTAAAGAATACAGTATGGTCAGAAGCATGATGAAGGCAGATATGTATGACTTGCAATAGACTTTTTTTTTCTTTAGAACAAACTGATTTCAATAGTATAAGGAACTCCCAGTGAGGAAATTCCTTCTGTTAAGGCAGACCAGCAACTCTTCTCCAACTTATATTTTTAGAGCAGAATTTCTTAAACTGGGGTCTATGGAAGGGGTCTTGTGGCTAGATTTCAGAAGATCTTTGAACTTAGATGAGAAAAATATTTTATATCTTCATCTTCACTGACTGCTAACTGAAATTTGGTGTTTCCTTCAATTATGAATTTTTTCAAATAAAATATTTGAATTGCCAGAGGGGACCATGACACCAAAAAGGTTAAGAACCTTTGTCTTAGAGGGTTACTTAGGTTCCTAAAAGGTTTAATGTTTTGCCCAAGCTCACATAGAGCAGCTAAGTGACTCAGTGGATAGAGCAACAGGCCTGGAGTCAGAAAAACCTGAGTTCAAATTCAGCCTCACATACTTACTAGCTCTATGACCCTGGATAAGTCACTTAACTTTGTTTGCCTCAGTTTCCTCATCTATAAAAATGAACTGAAGAAGGAAATTGGCAAACCACTCCAGTACCTTAGTCAAGAAAACCCCAAATGGGAAGACTCAGGTCTTCCAGAGTCCGTATCCAGCACTCTATCCACTGTGCCAACTAGTTGCCTCTATCAATATTTATTGATGGGCATAGGAAAAAGGAACTCCTCAGTGAAACAGCCCCAAAGAGGATCTGTGCCATGATGAACAAACAAGAAAAATAATAATGATAATTTGGAGACCAGTTGGAATGATAAAATGACCCCTCCCTCCCCCAAATTCCAAAGAGTACGGGACTAGAATTTAATAAACATGTATTCTTGTCTCATCTTTGTCATTCAGTAGCTTTACAAATGCAATCACAAGCCTAGATCCCTCCATAAAATCTTCTAGGCGTTAGGCTAAGTACCAGGTACTAAACACAAAGAAAAAGAAAAAGCTCCTTTTGGAGCTTACTACATTCTAGGGTGGGGATGAAGGTGGGTGTGGAATGACATGTACACAGATGAATAAAATGCAAAATATACAGGAAATAACATTGGGAGGATGGAGAGGTACTAGTAGCTTGGGAAAAGCAGGAAAGATTTCAAGTTGAATTGAGATGTCTGGAATGAAGACTGCATTCTTTTTTTTTATCTGTTTTATTTAATTTTTTGTTACATTTTGAGTTTCCCATTGTCTCCCTCCCTCCCTCTCAACTCTGCCTTAGAGAAGGCCAACATTTGAGAGATACATGCGCAAACAGAGAGGGAGAGAGATCTCCCAATCGAGAGATATATGGATATATGGAATCACACTATATATAGAACCATTACATAGATACACATATATATATAAATATTTACACTAATAT
>CM053589.1:70764916-70776592 GCA_028646515.1 Pseudochirops corinnae | reverse complement strand
AAGCATACATATGTGTATAAATATATAAATATGTGTGTGCCTATGTAAATATATACATGTGTACACATACCTATATACATATGTATATATACACACACACAAAACCATAAAATACATACTTCCATGTATTAGCTCTTTCTCTGGAGTGATAGCATTTTCCTTCATAAGCCCTTCACAGTTGATTTGAATGTTCATATTACTCAAAATGGCTTAGTCATTCAGTTACTCTTCAGAAAATATTGCTATTACTGTATACAACATTCTCTTGGTTCTGCTCATTTCACTCTACATTTTTTCATGCAAATCTTTCCATGTTTTTCTAAAACCAATCTGCCTGTCGTTTTTTAAAGCACAGTAGTATTTCATCACAAGGAAGTCTGGGTTCTAAAAGGCAAATATTCAGGTGTGATTTCCATGCTTAGGGCATGAGGACTGCCAGGCAAAAAGATAGAGGTCTGAGGCAAGAGAGAGTCACTGGAACCTCAAGCAGGGGAACAATGAAGCCAGCCAAACCTACACTGTAGGAATATTATTCTGCCAGGGCAGCTAGGTGGTACAGTGGGTAGAACACAGGTCCTGGAATCAGGAGGACTTGAATTCAAATCTGACCTCAGACAGACACTTAATAGCTGTGTGACCCTGGGCAACTCACTTAACCCTGATTGTCTCACCCCCCCCCCCCAAAAAAAAAGGAACATCATGCTGCCTACAATATGGACACTGGTTTGGAGAGGGAGATGATATAGAGAAGATGAGGTGACTTTGAGAGGGGAGGAGCTCTTAGGAGGTGGCAACTTAAGGCATCTGGTTGGTAACCAAGAGAAAAAGGCCCTCATGAAAACCTAAACGTGAGAAGAAGAGAAGGTCCTGAGTACACAAGGTTGTCAGCAATCACTAATCAGGGTGGGTTGAAAAGTGGGGGCAGCAATATTGATCTCTCTCCCTTAACTTCCCCTGCCTTCTTTATTCATACTCTATCCCAGAGCTGCAGTATCAGACATGCCTCCCAGTTTATTCTCCTTCCATGATCTGTGGGTATCTGCAGACTGAGAATTCCCTAATTGTACTCCCAAAATGGGAGGAAGAAGATGATTGAAGACAGAGGGTTCCATGTAGAAGCACCTAAGTTTTGTTATCATTTTTGAAACTATTGACACTGAATGAATAGCTCTGTCTGTAATTGAGAAGGTTGTTAACTAAGAGATGTTCCAGATATAAGGTGTCCTTGAATAATGGATTTCCCATTTTTAATTAATTTTTTATCAATATTCCATATCATCTCCCAGCTGAATTCCAAATCTGGTCAACCTGGGTTTAATCTACTCAGCAGCACCACTGTGGTGGTGCACAATACCTACTACTACAATACCCAGGGTGAAGCACCCTGGGGCATTTGTGGGCAAACTAGCAGTGACCAAAAGGAACACTGCAGCTTTCTAAAAAGCTATCCTGTGCATGTCTCAGAGAAAGTCTGAGGAGAACATTTGGTTGATGGATCAAATAGGTTGCCACCTGATGGACAAATCAGATATTGCACTCCCTCTATGGATAATTGGTATAGTGACATACTACCTTCCTGTAGGGGTCAGCTAGGTGGCACAGTGACTGGAATGCTGGGCCTGGTGTCAGAAAGACTCATATGTTCCTGAGTTCAAATGTTGTCTCAGACACTTACTAGCTGGGTCCCCTGGGAAAATCACTTAACCCTGTCTGCCTCAGTTTCCTCACCTATAAAATGAACTGGAGAAGGAAATAACAAACCACTGCAGTATATTTGCCAAGAAAACTCCAAATGGGCTCATAAAGAGTCAGACAAAACTGAACAACAAAAAAACCTTTCTCCAGGCTTAGGGAAGGCAGCATACAAGCCAACTGGGACCGCTTACATCACTGCAGAGTCCAGCTATGGACATGGATGTATATTTGAGTGTACTCAAACACAATCCACAGAAATCATATATTGAAGTAGGCTGACTGTATTTGCCTTTCTTTTTTGTTTTAAGTTTTATTGATGTCTTTTGACTTTACATTACAGTCATTTCCAGGTATACTACCACCTACACACAAACACACACAGCTAGTGAGGCTTTCCCTGTAACAAAGAAAAACAGTCAGCAAAACCAATTGACACAGACTTTGAGTGGGACAGTGGACACATCATTTGAAATTCATGGTACCTCACCTCTCTATCAAGAGGAGAGAAATGAATCATTTGTTCTCTGCAACTAGTGTTGGGTCATTGTCTTTAACCTGAGTACAGCGGCCCGTCTTTTGTTAACATTATTGTAACCATCATGTGCATTGTTCCTCTGATTCTTCTTTCATTCCTCTTTACCAGTCCATATTCCTTTGCTACTGAGGACTTTTCTTTTTTCTTTTTTCTTTCCTTCTTTCTTTTTTTCAAGGCAATCAGGACTAAGTGATTTGCCCAGGGTCACACATCTAACAAGTATCTGAGGTCAAATTTGAAATGCAGTCCTCCTGACCACAAGGCCAGTGTTCTATCTACTGCACCACCAAACTATCCTGACAAGTGTGTTTTGGGTTGTTTTTTAAAGGGGGGTGGGGGGAGTTTTTTTTTTTGTTTTTATTTGCTTTTTGGTTTTGTTTTTGACTGAGAACATTTCAAAAGAATAGAGAGTCATATCCCTGGGTATCCTTAGGCATAGGTGCATGCCTGGGAAATGCAAGCAAGAGAAATTCCCCGCCAAGGAGACCAATCCAGATTTTTCCTCCTTGCAGAGTTTCTGAACAATGCAGCGGAAAGGGCCGTGCAGGGGGAACAAGGAATATAGTCAGCAGCTGGTGTTTCCATAGTAACAGCTTAGGCCACCACACTGGGCTTGGGTTTCTCACTTGGCTTTCTTGGCTGCTTTCCTCACCCTCCCTGAAACCCGCTGTCTCATTCACCAAGGCCAGCAAAAGCCTTCCACCTCCCCAGCATGCTCTGCCCCCATCTACCCTACCTTCTACCCTGCTCTCTTCCTCTCCTTGGCCAGAGCATCTCCTCCCCCTCCCCTCTCCTTTCTCCCCCTCCTTCTCCTCCTTCTTCCTTCTCCCCTCCCCCTCCCCATTCCCCTCCTCCCCCATTTCTCCCTCCTTCCCCTCCTCCTCTTCCCCTCTCTTCTCTCTGCTCTGTGGCCTTGGCCATCTCTCTGTCCCCTCTCATCCTCTACTTCTGCCAAAGCAAAAGAGGGAAGGGACCTGCCAAAGAAGGGCAAAGATTCTCAGTTCTAAGCAGATTTTTCCTCCACAGGCAGTGATCCCTTTTATTTTTGTTTCATTACCATAAACACAGGAAACTGAATTTAGGATGAATGGGCAAAAATCCCTGTCTTTGTCAGGAGCATCGGCAAAATGCCAGGTAGTGAATGACTTGTAAGCAGTGGGATTAAATGGAACCAGGGGAGAGGGTGGTGACACTCTGAGGAGGGAGCCCTGAGGCTGCCCAGAGCATTTACCCTTCTGCAGGTTCCCCCCCGGGAAGGACTGCGTGTCCAGAAGCTTTCACTCCTTGGTACTGGTCCTCAAGGACACATTTCTAAGGTCTAATAAATACATTGAGAAATAAATTAAGTGATCCTCTCACAGAACCCCTCCAAGTATTCAAGGCTCTCCTTTTTCTTCCGCCTACCTTCACCCCCAACTCCAATCTTACTCCCAGCCCCTTGTCTTCACATATCCTCAGGTCATGTGGAAGTCATGAATTGATTAGGAGAATTGGACTAAATTACCCTACTGAGGCCCAGAGTAGGATTGGTTGGGGCAGTTGGGTGGCAGGATGAACTTGGAGTCCTGCCTCAGTTTCTTATTAGCTACATGGCAAATCACCAGCCTCTCTGCCTCTTGGTTTCCTGTTGTATAAAATGCCAATAATAATAGCACCTACCTCAGAGGGTTATTTTGAGGACCAAATGAGATAGTTTATATGAAATGTTTACAAGGCACAATATCAATGCTAGCTACTAATATTGGGGGTGGGGGGAACAGGGAGCCAAAAAGAAAGGGAGGAAAAGGACCTTTTATTACACACCCTTGCTCTGGGGCCTAGAACACTTCTCATCTCTGTGGGATCCTGAGAAACCCTGGGTCGTCACAAAGGGAACTGAATCCACAGGATATTGAAAGTGAGACCCCCTAAGTACAGTATTGGGTCAGGGATGAAACCATTCAAGGAAATGGGAGACAAGAGAGATTTTGTGTGCAAGCAACCACCTGGCCCTCCCTGATGTTATCTTTTGAGGGTTCTGCCTGAGGAAAGACTCCAGGTTGACAATTCCTTTTTTCACTCTTCCAGAAGCAGGAAAGGAATGAGGCAGGTGTCTGTGAGGCAGCAAGCTGAAGTGAGCCATTTGCCAAATAGCCCAAGTTGGATGTAGCCAAGGCAGAGCTGGGGCAGATTCTGTGGTGACCAAAGCTAAGACCTGGGGCAAAGATGGGACCAAAACATTGAGGAGGCTAGATATAGGCAGTGCTTAGGCAGACATGGAACAGAGCTTTCACACCACCAGATCAGGATTGAAGCGGCCACCATTCCTGCAGAACCATACACCATTAGAGTTGTTAGGCTGGATTTTGGGTGGTGGGGTATGAGTGGGAGGAGTCTAAGAGTATGTTGACTTAGCTCCCTCTGGTGAGCAGTGGGGATACTACTGCCTTTGCAGAAACCCACAAGCACTCTCTCAATAAAGCCCCTTGCATGGTGGCTTGGGTGTATAGTCATCCAGTGGGTGAAAGATACACTGGCTAATTAATTAATTGTGACTGCCCATCTCTCTGTAGGCTTGCAGAAAACAGCACAGGAGCCAGGGGTGGGTTGCTATTGCATTACACAAAGGGAAGCACCAGGGACACACACTGCCTACAGTCAACCTACATGACTATTCCCTGCAACGTCTTTCATATCAGTTTCCCTAATAAATACTAAATGAATGAATGAGTTCAGAGATTCTAAGAATCAAGATGAATGAATCTAAGAGCTAGAAAGAATGTTAAATATAATTGAAGCTCAATATAACTTCTCTCAAAGTCCTGAGTTCAAATCCAGCCTCAGGAGTTTCCTAGTTATATGACCCTGGGCAAGTCACTTAATCTTTTTCAGCCTACTTTTCCTCAATCATAAACTGGGGATAACAATAACATAACACCTACTTCCCAGGGTTATTATGAGGGTTAAATGAGATAATATTTGTAAAGTGCTTGCACAACACATAGTAGACCTTAAATAAATATTTATTTCTTCCCTTTCTTGCTTGGATGGTATGATTCCTTAATAAAATTTCAAACGCCTATATATAGACTAAAGAAAATCAAGGCACCTCAGAAAACCAGCAACATCATCAATGAAGAGGTACCACTGTCCCTGTCACAATACCATCTGAGATGTGGCTCATGTTAGCATACTTTCCATCTTACTCCAACTACTGGGAAGAGCCACCTTCCCACTGAATTAGAAATCCTTTACCGTAACAACTCAAAAATTCCCTTGACCTCAGTAACTGATGGAGATCATACCACAGGGGAGCTCTAAAAATACTGGACTAGGAAAACTCAAGCAGAGGGATGTGAATCAGAAAGAAGGATTAAGAACTGTAGCTCCATGGAACAAAGCAAGAGAAATTGGATGGGGCAGGGCATCCTGCTGGGAATGGGGCTGAATGGAGCAGGATAAGATGGTTTGTTAACCCATTTGGGCAATGATATTGAGGTTCACGGAAGCCTTTTGGAAGAATGGCCTTTCAGCCCTAACTATAGGGATTAATGTCCTACAGTTTGTGCAGGACATTGTTGGGAGTTTGGGACCAGGCTGGCCAGGTAACACTAGGCCCACAAGCAGAAATACTGAGTCATTTCTCCTTCCTTCCCCTACCTCAGGGTGGGAGAAGAATCTAGTTTCTGATATTCAAGGCTGGAGTGTTCTCTCAATTGGACTGTACTGTCCATGGCTGGTGGTCCATGCCCATTTGGCATCTTCCATAGCAAAGAAGTTGAATAAAAGAATGAACGGGAAAGAATTTGTTAAATACTTACTGGTTGCCAGGACCTGTGGAAATCAATGGGAATAGAAAGACACAAATAAGACAGTCTCTGTCCTCAAAGAACCTGCATTCTGATAGGGAGGACAAAGTTTAAAAGGAAGCTAGAGTTGGAAAGGGTGTGGGAGTTGGGTCCATTGTCAATGGCCGGGAAGTGATGAAGTGGCCTGGTTTCAGGCAAGATAAGGTAAAAGCTCACCACTCTGAGCCCAGGGTCCCACAGGCTGAGTTCTGGTGAGAGGAGGAAGAGCCTGATTTTAAAATGGCCTCTAAGTTCCCTTCCTTCGGGGGTTACCAGGACTACTTACCCAAATAGAGGAAAGGATGCCAGGGAACCAAAGATATGCAGATAAAGAGGTATGGTCCTTGCAAAATGAGTGGGGAAGGGGCTTTAGATAAGAGGGCCCTCACCCATCTAGAGCTATAGAGAAGTGATAGGGTCTGCAGAACTTGACCTCAGATGCACACTAAACTTTGTGACTTTGGGGCAAGTCCAATTCAACCTCTCTTGGCCTGTTTCCTCATCTCTAAAATTGAGATAATAATGATGGGGCCTGTTCTCCTCTTTCTAACTTTCCCATTACTGTTAAAGGCATCATCATCATCATCATCATCATCATCCTTCCAGTCAACTCAAGCTCTAAATGTTGGTGGCCTCCTCAACTCCTCACTTGTACCCACACCCATATCTAATCCTGTTGCCAATTTCTTTCATTTCTACCTTTGCAAAATTTCTCATAAATATCCCTTTCTTTCCTCTGACACATCTGGCACCCTAGTTCAGGCCCTCATAATCTCGTGCCTGGCCTATTGCAATTGCCCACTGATTAGTCTCTCTCCACTTCGGTCCATTTGCTACTCAATTGTCAAATTATTCTTCACAAAGCCCAGGTCTGACACCCGACCATCTCCCACCCCCTACCCCTTGCCTATTTAATAAACTCCAGTAGCTCCAGGATCAAATGTAAAATTTACTGTTTGGCCTTCAAAGCCTCTCATAAGCTGCCCCTCCACCTTTTCAGTCTTCTTATACCTTACACCCCCTCCCTACTTTGAACTAGTGACTCTGCCCTCCTTGCCATTCCCAAACATGACACATCATATCCCCAACTCAAAATAATTTTTACCGGCTGTCCTTTAGGCATGGAATGTTGTCTTTCTCATCTCCATCTCCTGGCCCCCTGGCTTTCTTTAAGTCTCAGCTAAAGTCTTACTTTCTACAAAAAGTCTTTCCCAAGACCCCTTAAAGTTAGTGTCTTTTCCTCTGTGATTATATACATACATACATATATATATACATATACACATGCATACATAATTTTATATATTTATTTTGCTTTATATGTATGTGTACATACATGTATGTATATGTGTGTGTGCATGTGTATATCTTTGTACAACTAGCTCCTTGAGAGTCTTTGTGTGCCCAGCACTTAGCACTACTGCTTGGCAAATAGTATGTGCTTAATAAATGCTTATTGAGCTCTAAATCACTATTGATTAGAGAAATGTACATTAAAACAACTCTGAGGTACCATCTCACACCTATCAGATTGTCTAATATGATAGAATAGGAAAATTATAAATGTTGAGGGGAATGTGGGAGTTGTGAACTGATCTAACCATTCTGGAGACTAATTTGGAACTGTGCCCAAAGGGCAATCAAACTGTGTCATAACATTTGATCAAGCATTACCACTATCAGGTCTGCATCCGAAAGAGATCATAAAAAAGGGAAAATGATCCACATGTACAAAAATATTTATAGCAGCTCTTTTTGTAGTAACAAAGAATTAGAAATTAAGGGGATACCCATCAATTAGGGAGTGCCTGAACAAGTTGTGGTACATGAATGTAGCGGAATCCTATTATGCTATACAAAGTGATAAACGGGAGAACTTCAGAAAAACCTGGAAAGACTTACATGAACTGATGCTGAGTGAAATGAGCAGAACATCGTATACAGTAACAACAGCATTGTGTGATGATCAACTATGACAGACTTAGCTCTTCTCAGTAATACAATGATCCAAAATAATTCCAAAAGACTCATGATGGAAAATGCTATGCACATTTAGAGAAAGAATTATGGAATCTGAATGCAAATCAAAGCACACTATTTTCACTCTTTTTTGTTTTTTCTTTCTCATGGTTTTTCTTTTGTTCTGATTCTTCTTTCACAATATGACTAATCTGGAAATATGATTAATATGATTGTATAGGTTATACAGGTACATATATGTATACATGTATAACTGATATTAATTACTTGCCGTCTTGGAGAGGAGAGAGGGAGAAAAATTTGGAACTCAAAATCTTATAAAAGGGAATGTTGGAAACTAAAAGGAAAGCAAAATAGCTATCCACCTCCAGAGAAAGAAGTGATATTGTCTGAATACAGACTGAAGCATACTATTTTTCACTTTCTTTTTTTTTTTTGTTCGAGGCTTCTTGTACAAAATGACTAACATGGAAATGTTTTACATGATTGCACATGTATAACCTATATGGAATTGCTTACCATTTCAGGGAGGGGCAGGGGAAGAAGGAAGGGATAGAATTTGGAACTCAAAACTTTTTTTAAAAATGTTTAAAAATATTTTAGCATGTAATGGGGGGGAAAAATAAAATATTATTTAGAAAAATGTTTAACTGGCAAAATAACACCAAGGTTTGAAATATGAGAGATTAGATGGGTCACTGACAGAAGAAGTGAAGTTAGAAAGAACAGCAAGTTTAAGGGAAAGAAAACGAACGCTATTTTTCATGTGTTTGAGGTGTGATGCGATATTCAAGTGGAGATATCCTGTAGAAAACTGGAAATGAGGGTCTGAGTCAGAACAGAGGCCAAAAACGGAAATGTAGATTTGGAAGTCATCCAGATTGAGGGAGTAGTTGGAATTATGGGATTAAATGAGGTTTTTAAGTGATAAGAGTATAGAGAGAGAATGGCTGAATTGGTTAGATAACATGGCCTCTACTGTCTCTTCCAACTCCAAAATTCTGAGCACAAGGTTCTATAGTAGGAGAATCTCCTATGACCAATCTATAAGTGTTCTTAAACCTCTGCTCTCTAATTTTTTTGCTTCCAGCCTTCTCATTTCCAAAATTCCCACTAACTCTTTTTCCTGCCCATCTGTATGCTTCCTCGCCCTTCCCCCTCTGCCTCTGGGTGGGACACTGCTTCCCTAGTTTTAACACTGAAGACCAAAGAGACTTCAGAGTCCTGAATAAGAATCTTTGCCTCTCTAGTTTCCCCAAATCATTACACCAGGATAACACCCCCAACTGCCCTGCCCTGCCCTTCCCCTAACAACAACTCCACCCAACCAACCAGGGTGAAATTCTATGTATGCAAGGCTTTGGAAGTTCCGGGAAGGAAAAAGTCTCTTTGAGGGACAAAAGACTGAGGAGCTGTCACTTCCTCTCTGGAGCATTTGTCAGCAGTACTCAGACATTTCCTGCCTGTACCTCAAGCTTCCAGGGAGGCCCTCACACTCCCGTGTCAGATCTCTCACTATCAGGAGACCATTCAGCCTAATGAAGGATTCTGGGAAGAAGCACAAAGTCAAAGGCAGGTGGGGAGGGGAAAGTGTAGAGAAGGGTTCATTTTTCCCTGTTCCAACATCCTGGGTTTAGGGGGAGGGTGAAGTGTCTTGCTTAAAAGAAAGAGGTGATATGACCGACATTGGGAGGGGCAGACAAGAATTAACCCAAGAGCAAGCCTGTCCTTGTTGCAGGAGAGAGCAATGGAATAGGACTGAGAGTTCTCTACCAAGCTGTCCTGGTGATGATCCCTTATCTCCCACTGCCAAGTTTGGCCGGAGTTACCTTGTTTACCCAGGTGAGGCTAATAATGAGAAAGCTGTAGTCGCAGAGGGAACACCTTTGCTGAGACAGATGCCCTGGGCCATGTGACTCAGCAGAATCTTCCTTCTCCAAAAAAAAACCAGTTGCTTGGAAACCACTCCCACTGTTGTGCCTAAAGGGTAAAGGTTCCTGTAGGCCAGATGCCCTGCTTTTTACCAAGCAATCTCTAAACGGTTTCTCTTTTGTCAAATTTTAACAGAAAAATCATGGTTCGAATCCCACTTAATTAAAAGCACCTCCTCATAAAACTCCCAAACAGTAAGTACCTCTGGGCAGGGAAACCCTTTCCACTGAGAAGCAGATGGATACCTCAGAGGTCATCTAGTCCTCTACCTCATTTTACAAATGGGGAAACTAAGGCAGAGAGCATTTAAGGGACTTGCCCAATGTCATATATATAACAAGCAGGAATCAAACCCAGGTCCTTTGATGGTGTTCCCATGGTATCATGCTATCTCTTGACAAGCTCAAAGTCAATCAGGAATCCCAGTGAACACTGACCTAGTCTCCTAGGGAAAACTGTTGTAGTTGGGGCACCGGATTTGCAGTCAGGAAGAGACCTAGTTTCAAATCTCACCTCGGGCACTTCATTGTCTTCTCTGTAAAACAATGAATGGGGTTGGAACTGTGGCCTCTGAGGACCCTTCCAGCAGCAATGCTCCTTCCCACCGCCACTCCTAGTCTAGTCAGAGAAAATATATCCACTTTGGCTCTGACCAAGATTCGAGTGGCATATGCTAGTTGACAAAGGAAGGAGTGAGCTAATTCCAGGTCCAAATAGAGCACAAGGACTTTTTCCCCTCTCTGGCTAGAAACTCAACCTTCATGTTGGCAGATAGGCCTGAAGTAGGTCTCCCTAGCTGCTGCTGCTGCAGCTGCTGCTGCAGAAGATCTGATATTCCTAAAAGATAGATCTGGTCAACCCATAAAGCCTGACCTGGTCAACAGAAGAAATTTGCTTTGCTTGATTATGCATATCTGTTAGAAGGTGTGTGTGTGTGTGTGTGTGTGTGTGTGTGTGTGTGTGTGTGTGTGTGTGTGTGTAATTGGGGAGAGAGAAAATAAATGCTTGTTAATTGAAAAATAAATAACATGAATTCAAAGAAAAGATTGCTCTGAATAAGAAAGTGAATGATTTGCCTGACCCCCTGCTTCCTTAGAATTGTCTTTTAAGTATCCTAGGGATTGTCCTGATAGGAGTAAACACCCCTGAAATCAGAGTGTTCTCACACACCCCCAAAGAAGAATTCAGAGACTGAAACTGTTTTCTCCCCTGTTCTGGCCCTGAAGTCCTTCCCTCATGACCATTCTTCCAATTCTGCTGCCTTTCCCAAGAGATCTGGCCAGACCATCACCTCCCCTCATGGCTGGCATCGGCTTCGCTCTCCCACCTCCCATCCCCATTCCCAATCTCCCTTCTCCTCCTGGGCTCCATGCAAAGTGCCTCAGTCACAATCCTACCCCTGGCTTGTTCTCCCTGCTCCAACCAGAAGCCAGTAGTGACTGCATGACCTTGGGAATGCAAATTCAAAGTGTTTGCAAAGTCAAAAGTAAGTCATTTCCTTCCCTCCAGATCTCTATACCCTCAACCCCCCAGGAAGACAAGGCAGCTAGAAAGGGGGAGAAGATAAGCACGCACACTCTTTCTCCCTCTCCCTCTCCCTCTCCCTCTCCCTCTCCCTCTCCCTCTCTCTCTCTCTCTCTCTCTCTCTCTCTCTCTCTCTCTCTCTCTCTCTCTCTCTCTCTCTCTCTCTCTCTCTCTCTCTCTCTC
>CM053589.1:70707339-70748336 GCA_028646515.1 Pseudochirops corinnae | reverse complement strand
TCTGGGGTCACATAGCTCGTAAGCATCTGACGTCACATTTGAACTTTCACCTCTGTGCTCTAACCTCTGGGTCACTCCACTACCCAGTGGAGTAGAATGAACTTTAAAGAATGGACTTTAAACTCCAGCCAAACAGATATCCTCAGGGAAAAGTGCCATTCACTGTCCTAAGCACTTGTTTAGGCTATTCTGTGTGTCACCAGTGCCATCCCTCTTCACACGTTTAATTGCTACCCATCCTTTAAAACCCAACTCACACACCATCTGTTTCAGGAACCCTGATCTCTTCTCCTGCCTACACATCAATAATGATCCATACCCCCTAGACCTCACACAAAACTTTGTTTTGCAACACTCCAGAAAAGTTCTAATCAATTTATCATATAACACAATGTAGTATGTATATTCTGTATCTGGGTTTGTGTCTTATCACCCTTCTAAACTATAAGCTAGGTGAGGGCAGAGGCCACATCTTATCTAGATTTTTTGTCTCCCTCAGTATCTAGCAAAATGCTTTAGGCATAATAGACTTTTAATAAATTGTTGATTATGAATGAATGAACAAATGAATAAACAAAAAGATGGTATTTCCTATGCCCACTACTTGGCCCCTGACTCACCAAGGGGTCTTAAAGGCCTTGATCTCTATTAGCTGCTAACTATCACCCTTCCTCCTCCCCAACCAATAAGCAGTTTAAATGATGATCCCTTCCAAATCAAATTCTCCACCTTCTCTGCATTGAGGGTCATCTCAACTCCTCCAACCTAAACTCAATTCAATAATTTTTTAAAATTATTAAGTACCTACCATGTCCAAGTCACCACAGTCTCAGCTCTGAAAGAGCTATGTTTTGCTGGAGGGCTGGGGGAGAGGGGAAAGAGGGAAAGGTAAGGGTTGGAATGGGAAGGATTCAGCACAAACTTATTTAAGTAAACACAAGGTCATTTCAGGAGGGAGGGAGTGCAATAATGACTGATAGAGATTAAGAGATTTTATGTAGGAAATAGCAACTGAGTCCTGAAGGAGATTGATTGTAGCAGGCAGAAAGGCAAGGGTGGGCTGCATTCCAGGCATGAGAGGCAGCTTAGGTCAAGGCTCAGAGACAGGAGGTGGAATAGTTAGTAGGCTAGTCTGGCTGGAAGGTTGAGTCTCTGAAGGGGAAGAATATGAGTTGGTCTAGAAAGGTAAGTTTGCAGAAGGCTTTAGATGCTAGCTTGAGGGGGTTGTGTTTTATGCTAGAGGCAATAGGGAGCCACTGGCGATTTTTGAGGAACAGACATGTTTCTTCAGACATGCACCTTCAGAAGATTATTTTGGCAGATATTAGAGAACAGATGAGACTTCCCATAAACCCTTCATGGAAGGTTCCCCCAACTCAATAAAGACCTCCTAGGTTTTGCTTTTTTGTTTTTCTGGTTTTTGGTCTCTTTTTTTTTTTTTTAACTTTCTCAGGGGTATCAGTGAAGTGTTCAGGCCATCTCTCATTCTCAGAACATGGTTGGCTCAGTTCCTTTCCTGGCTGTACATGTCCTTCTCCTATTTGAGCCATCATTGGCAACATTCATGTTTTATCTTTCCATTGTCCTTTAATTCTCCCAAGATTTGTATTCCATGATTCAAAGTCATATAGCCTCTCTCCAAGAATATTGATATCAAAAGAGATTGGCTTTTGTGTTAACAACCAATGTGGGATCATTGAAATCACTACACAATTTCATTCTCCTCTGCCCATCAACTGGAGAAGGGTTGAACAAGGTATATTATATGAAAGTGATGGAATGCAAAGTTCATTTATTGGAGGCTTAGTAGATAAAGCACTGGACCTGGAATCAGGAAGACTTGAGTTCAAGTTTGGCCTCAGACACTGTATGACCCTGGGCAAGTCATTTAACTTCTGTTTGCCATAATCTGCTAGAGAAGGAAATGGCAATCTACCACAGTGTCTTTGTCAAGAAAACCCCAAATGGACTCACAAAGCATGAGACATGATACAACAACAACATTTTGTGTCAAGAAATGATATAGAGGGAAGGCTAGGTGGAGCAGTGAATAGAGCACCAGCCCCAGAGTCAAGAGGACCAGAGTTCAAATCCAGCCTCAGACACTTAACACTTACTAGCTATGTGACCTTGGGCAAGTTACTTAACCCCAATTGCCCTGCCCTACCCCCTCCAAAAAAGCAAAAAAAAAAAAAATGATGTAGAGTAACAGAGAGAGTAGAGCCAGGGGAACAATTTGTACAATAATAATATTATGCAAAAAAAAAAACAACAAGCAACTTTGAAAGATTTAAGACATTCCTCAACGCAATGGCCAATGATGATTCCAGAGGATTCATGACAAAACATGCTATCTGCCTCCAGACAGAGAAGTAGAGGACTCAGGATGAGATGGACACATTTTTGTTTGGACGATGACCAGTGTATGACTTTTTTTTTTGCTTTATAATACATATTTGTTACAAGACTTTGTTGTTATTAGTTTTTGGTTTGTTTTTGAAAAAGGAGGGGAGATGAGAAGTCAGATTTTGGCTAATTAAAACATTTTAATTTAAAAAAAAAAAGCTATTTCATGCCTCTCTTCAATTCCAGACTCAGTTCATCATATATCCCACAAAATCAGTGAACACTTGACTGTCGTAGTCTGTGTAAGACAATGGAATAAATGAATAAATGAATGAAAAAAAACATGTAAATGCCCATACAGGGGATACAAACATAAAAAATGAGATAGTCTTAGACCTCAACAAGCTTATGTTGTCATGGGGGAGACAATATATATGGGAAGCAGGTAGCCAGGGAAGGGAGTTGTTACAAGTTAGGAGTAGAGGCATTGGGCAGTATGCTGTCCCACCCTTCCTAATAGTCATTGCTTTGATTATTGTTTCCAAAGCAAGAAGTGGGAAGTGGAGGGGGGCATCTGGCAAAATGCTGTGGTAGACCCTGCTATCTGTCCTGTACCTGGATGGGATGAGAGACATGGTCTGGCCCTGGCTAGATTTAATGGGTTAGCTGATTTTGAACTCAATGGCTCATATACCAATCAAAACAGCTCAGCTCTAGGGCTGAGTGAAAAAAATACTTTACCTGGAATTAGAATAGATCTGGATTTAAATCCTACTTCTGATACTTATTAGCTAGCTGACTATGGGCAAATTCCATAACTTTTCTGAGTCTCAGTTTCTTTATCCACAAAAATGGTAACTGTAATACCCATATAGCTACCAAAGAAGACTGCACAGAGTTAAGAAGATCAGATGCATAGGAAGTGCTTTGAAATCCTTAAAGAAAATTATAAATGCTAGCCATGATTATTAATTTATTTTTAAATTTTATTTTTAATTTATTCAATGAAACAAGCATTTCTATAATAAAATAATAAAAAGATGATCACACATGAAACTGCAAACTGTTGTGTACAACTTGCTATTCCTTTTAAATATATAATAAATTTCTCATGTAATTTTCTTTTTTTTCTTCTTCCTCCACCTTCAAGATGGCTAGCATCAGACACAAATATATATACATATGTAAAATCATTCTATACATTCTTCTATTTATCTGTTCTTTCTTGGTTATTAATTTATTAGGGGACTAGAAAATAGAAAAGTCTGGAGACTCAAAAGAATGAATCTCTAATGGTAGAATTTCAGTTGGCAGCAGCAGGCAGGTGGGAAAGATATTTTGGGCAGGGAAGCCTGCCCACGGCCCCTCAAATTACACACTGCTCACTCTGCCAACTTACTAAGACCGGCCTTTCTAAGTGTAGTGGGATCAGGGAAGATGAGACGTCTTTTTTCCCTCCAACCTCCTAAAAAGGAATGTTACCCAGAGTTCTGAGCAGTGACTTGGAGCCACCTCATTTCCATTCCCAGTTCTGTCATCCTGGCTTCAGTAAAGACACTTTCCCTGGCTTTCCACAGGACCCCTGGAGCACCAGGATTTCTCCAGGCCGCAGGCCATTGCTGAACCCTTACTCCGTTCCTCCCTCCTCCCTCTAGAGATTTTGGCAGCAAAGAGAATGATCTAATGGGTCTTTTCCACTAGTGTGACCTGGGGCTGAAACCAGGAGAGGGGCCAACCACCCCCTCAGGGGCCCTGGAAAAGGTTTGAGGACTTAAGAGCTTGCCAGGCAAGTGGAGAACAGGGGGAAAAGGAAGCCAGACAGCTCCAGGGAAGTTGAGTTTTTTTGGATTTAATTCTCTTTCTAAACCATTTGGCTGCTTTGTGGGGCAGAAAGCTGTCACTTTGGTGTCCTCCCTCTTCCCTGAAGTGCCTCATTTTCAGGACCCTTTGAAGGCAGAAAAGGATAGGATTGAAGAACAGAAATGTTTAGGGAATGCTAGACTTTCCCAAGGCCTGGGGTAACAAGAGAGGAAGAGAAAGAGAGAACAAGGCGGTTCTGGGCAGAAGGATCATGCTTACTTACACAGGGGCTGAACAGCTTATTCTGAGAGTTATCCCCTACCTATGCTGGGTAAGAGGAAAAAGAAGAGGGACAGGGCATCCTCTTTCTAAAGATGGCTCACCCAGCCCTGCATGTTGACTTCAAGGGAAAGAGCCAGAGTCAAGGGAAGGTTAAACTGAACACGAGTGAGATTTGCCTTTTTTTTGCTTTACTCCTACGTTAAACTTTTGGTCTCTCGCTTTCTTTGCCTTCTCATACACACTGATGCTTCAGTTTTCCTGGCCTCCTCGATCCTAAGGCCTCTCAAAGTTCCCCTGGCAGAGGAGGGGTTAAGGTGGTTAGGAAGAGAGTTGAACAGGGTTGTGGGGAAGGGGGAGGAGAAGCTGGGAGAAGGAAGGGTGTTTGGTTTGAGCTCCCCCTCCCTCTGCTCTCTCCAAGGTTTGGAATCTGGCAGTCAGGGGCCAGCAGGCTGCCCACAGGAATTCACAGGGTCGAAGCCTCCAGAAGAAGGAGAAGAAAAAGAAAAGGGGGGGGGGGGAGGAAGAGGGAGGGAAAGGGGAAGGTTGGAGAAACAAGAAAAGAAAGAGAAGAATGTACAAGGAGCAAATTGTGGCTTGCTGCAGATGGAAACCAGCCCAACTGTAGGAACAAGCAGAGGGAGAGTCATGTTGGGGCATTATTTCTGGCAATCTGATCTGTTCCTGCGCAGGAAGAGGGGCCAAGGGCTAGACAGGGAGGAAAGCAGAGCGAGCTGGAAGCTGAGAGGGGTACAGAAGAGTGCCTAGGCTGCCATTCTGGATCTCCATGTTTCTGAAAGGATCGCAGATTTAGAGCTGGAAGGGGCCTAAGATGGCAATATAGCAAGGTAGACCCTGTTTTCAAGTGCCCTTTGCTCTGGAATCTAGCCCCTGCCTACTCCTCCCAACATTACTTCCTGATACCCACACAGCCCTGTGGCAAATCCACCCTCAGTGCCCAGACCCACACACCTGGAAACACTATCCACCCAAACCAAGCCCATGAGTACATGCACTACTGGGACCAAGCCCCAGCCACAGGAATACTCAAATACTTACACCCTTGCACACACCCACTCAAAATAGATGCTGCAGCCTCTTGTACCCACCACCTACAGCTCCCTAAGCCCCACACCAGCTCACTCCCATATCTGCATACTCCCCCATAGGAGCCACTCCCTCTCTTCCTTACAAATTGTTGTCGTTCAATCATTTTAGTCACGTCCAACTCTTGTGACCCAGTTCAGGGTTTTCTTGTCAGAGATACCTAAGTGATTTGCCATTTCTTTCTCCAGCTCATTTTACAGATGAGGACACTGAGGCAAACAGGGTTAAGTGATTTGCCCAGGGTCACACAGCTAGTGTCAGAGGCAGGATTTGTAGCAGGTCTTCCTGACTCCAGGCCAGGAGCTCTATTCAGTGAGTCACCTAGCTTCCTTAACCTTCTAATAAGGGAGACCATAAATACAACAGAAATATAAAGTGAAGATACGCGCACACACACACACACACACACACACACACACACACACACACACACACACCAGAAGAGAATGCAAGAGATCCTATTGTCTTCTTATTATCCCAATGCAAAACCTACTTACAGAAAAGGAATTGAAAGAAGCTAGACTACCAGTTTGCATCATGCTCTCATTTAAGGCTTCCCACATTACCTCATCTGGACTACGCAGTCTTTTCTGTCCAGATTCTTAAAATGTGGTTCCAGGAGCTAGGCTTCCTAGATACTGGAAAGCTGGAAGTCCTCCACTGTGCCCCCAGGCCTGGGATACCAAAAAGACCCAGGACCTTTCAGTCCTTTTAGGGGTTCAAGTCCTATCACCCCACCATTAAGTGCTTATTTAATGAACAGGAGGGGGGGCCCTTTGGAAACTTTGCCTTGGGGAGGGGCTTAGAATTTAAACTACCCACAATAAACAAAGGCTAAGCAATAGGCCTATAACCCATGACAACCTATTGAACTATTGTTTAATTAAACTGGACCTTTTGAATTTGGATGGGGGCTTGTTTGTCCTTCATTCTTGAAGAGGACCATGGCTTCAGGAAGGTGACGTCATGACTTGCAAGTGAATTGGATTTAAGGGAAGAAGGTTGTACAAAGTCACCAGCTTCACTTTCTCTTCTGGAGCCATCTGGGGCCAGTGTCGAGATAGAAATGAGGATAACTGGGGGTTGTTATAGAAGGTCCCCCATCTCCCACCACCACCACCTACAAAATTAGTCTCTAGCTTGCCATTCCTTCCCCCTCTCTCTGCCCCTCTTGAAATCTACATGCCCATCAGTGTATATGTTTAAATACACGTTTTTAATATAAGGAGATCATTAAGTCTGATTTAGAGATGTTAAACAGCTCCTAGTACCCAGGGAAGAGGAATATGCCAACTGCCCTAACTGGCATAGACCAGGGTCAGGGGCCCTGGGCTGGATGGGGAGTGGGGAGGGAGAGGGAGAGGGTAGGTCAAGAAGAAGCAGAGATAATGTTGCTGACATCATTGTCTGTCTGTGGCTTTCGCTTGGAGACCGAAGTCAGGGAGTAGGACAGGAAATACAGCGCAGGGATTAACCCCATCCAGCCCAGAACACCAACTAAACCAGAAGGTCATCCCCTGCCCCAAGGGAGCTTCTGCATTCCCAAAATGCCCTAAGGGTTCCTGCGAGTGAGTTGACTAGTCTTCCCTGAGAGTCTCGAAGAGAGCTCTGAGAGCGGGGTGGGAACTGCGACAAAGAAAGAATGACATCACCTTTGATCTGAGAAAAGTGTTTTCTCCCAGCTATTTCTGCCACTTTGCTTCTGCTCACTCTCTACTCTCAACTCCCCCCCAAAATACATAATGGAAAGCAACTCTAAGACAAAAATAAGCTGCCCTCAGGGAGCTTATTCTCCACTGGGGCTTGATGACTGCTGGATAAAGCATTCCTTTTTTTTCTTTCATAGAAACTCAAGATTAGCGCACACTCTGCCCGGGCAAAGGATTGGGATCTATATTGTGTATTCATAGCTATTTAGAATTAGAAGACCATAGAATATGGAGCAAGACAGGCCCCAGAAACCATCTAGTCAATCTCTCATTTTACAGATGGTGAAACTGAAGCCTAAATAATGTAAGTGGTTTGCCCAAGGTCACACAGGAGAGTTAGAATCTGACCCCAAGACTTCTGATTCCAAAGTCAGTGTTTTTTCTACAATACCACAAACCTTGTCCAGCTGAAACGAGGTGAAATTACTTTTCTAAGGTCACATGGGTAATAAAATAAGAATCAGAATTTGAACCCACTTTTGATTCCACATCTAATGTTTCTGTATCTTTTCCACTTTAGCACAATGTTCAGGGAGGAATGTATGTATAAGGGAGAGGTTATGTGTATGTTGCAAGGTAGATATGCAATAGTTTCATTTGTGAATGTTCATTATCCTGCATACTCACCAGTACAGCAAGATCTCTGGGTCGCTTTTTAATTAAGGCTGTCATTTCAAATCGTGTTAAGTTCTTGGAAGCATGTAGTAAATGTATGCTGTTTCACAGCCAGTTCTTGTTGGGGGAATGGGGGGGTTGCATAAAACAAACTTTAAAGTTTAATCTGTATTATGTTTTCTCCACCTCTTTCTTAAGGCTAGACAGTCAACAAAACAATAAACCAAACCCTTATTTGTAGTGCTTATTGATTTCCAAGGTGTAAATGCTGACACTGAAATTTTAACTTTGGTTCTAACACACCCCTGAGTTCCCAGCATTCCCTATTACACTTGAAGGAGGGCTCTTGTCCCCTCACTGTGCCCCCAGCCCAGGCAGAACAGCTCTGGCTCTTTGAAGCAGCTTCCATGATCTTCAGATATTATTATTACAGGGCTCTTGGAAACCAAATAAAACTTCTGGGATTCCCCAGGAGTGCTCTACTCTGACCACACTACCCAATCCTATATCAAGGACATCTTTTCAGGGTACCTTCTGAATTTTACTAGCTCAACTTCACAAAATCACAAAATATTAGAGCAGTAAAGGGCCTTGGGAAACCATAGCCTGTAAGTGTATGAATAATATAATAATGATAATACTAGCATTATTTTTAGATTCAGTGTCATGCCAATTCAAATTTGTTGTTGTTGTTGTTCAGTTGTATCCAACTCTTTGTGACTCCATTTAGGGTTTTCTTGGCAAAAATACTGGAGTGGTTTGCCATTTCCTTCTCCAGCTCATTTTACAAATGAGGAAACTGAGGCAAACAGGATAAAGGGACTTGTATACTCAAATACTAGTAAGTATCTGAGGCAGGAATTTGAACTCAGGTCTTCCTGACTCCAGGCCCAGCACTCTAGCCACTATGCCACCTACCTGCCCTGCCAATTAAACTATCAAAAGGTAATTTTATAGAAATAGAAAAAATAATAACAAAATTCATGTTGGAAGAAGAAAAGATCAGGAATCTCAAGGGAAATAATAAAAAAGTTCCTATGTGTCAAGCACTATGCTAAGAGCTTTACAAATATTCTCACTTTATGCCCACAACAGATTTAGTAACCTCCACTATAAAGGATCAGAGAGTTTGGAATATGTTATTTCAGAAGGCAAAGGATATAAGGTTATAACCAAAAATAACTTACCCAGAAAAACTAAGTATAATCCAGTGGGGAGGAGGGGGGGATGGACCATTAATGAAATGTAAGCACTCCTGATAAAAAGATAGAAGCGGAATAGAAAATTTGAAGTGGAAATACAAAAGTCAAAAGAAACAAAAAAGGGTAAACATGAATGAACAATCATAAAGGACTAATTAAGAATAAAATATTTATATTCTAATATAGGGATATGATATGTGTGTCCCTTTAAAACCTTATTATCATTAGAGGTCATAAATGGAAGTCTAATTAGACTGAGACTCTGGAAGCGGTTCTGTTATATTTAATGATTTTAAGAAAAGAAAGAAAAGAGAGGGGAAGAGGAATACACTGGGTGGCGGGTGAGGGGTGGATACAGAGGAAGAGGAATGAAGACAAAGAATGGGACAAATTCTCTCACATAATTGTCATAATCAAGTAAAAATCTATAAACAAGGAGGAAAGAGTGGGAGGAGCAAATGAACCTCATTCTCATCTGAATTGGTAAAGAAGGGAAGAATATATACTTACACAGCTGGGTACAGAAATATATTTCACTAAACAGAGAAACAGGATGAAAAGGGGAGAGTTGAGAGGGGATGGAATAAGAAGGAAGAGTAGATTAAGGGAGAAATTCATCCTAAACCAAACAAATTCCAAGAATGTACAAAAATACGTATAGCAGCTCTTTTTGTGGTGACAAAGAATCAGAAACTGAGGGTGTACTCATCAATTAAGAAATTATTAAACAAGTTATTAACATATAAATGTCATAGAATACTATTGTGTGCAACAAATTATTAAGGGTATGGTTTCAGAGAAACCTGGGAAAACTTTTATCAACTTATACAAAGTGAAATGAACAGAACTAGGAGAACAATTTATACAATGATTATATTGCAGAAACAAACAACTTTGAAAGGCTAGAAACTCTTATCAGTATAATGACAAATTAAGATTCCAAAGGCTTCATGATGAAACATGATACCTACCTCCTGACAGAGAAGTAATTGACTCAGAGTGCAGATTGGGGCAAATTCTTTTGTTTTGTTTTGTTTTGTTTTTGACATGGCCAATGGGAGAATTTGTTTTGTTTGACTATATATTGATGATAAGGATTTTTTTTTTCTTTTCTAGTGGGTGGTGGGGAAAAACAAGTGGGAGGGAGTGAAAACAGATTTTTCTTGATTGAAAAAATACTTTTTAAAAAAGAAAAGATGACTAAATTCATTCTGGTTGGCTTGCCTAAAAGCATGCCAGTAAATTTTTTTTTAAATCTAAGTCAACATTAGTTTAGTAAGTTGGATTTACTAGCCATTTGTTGATTTGGTTTCCGGATCTATGAGTCTTTGTAAAAGGAAAAAGGTATTTCTTCGTTATAGGGGAGGAAGTCATCGGAAAGTGACAATGATATTTAAATCAATAAAACATTTATATTAAAATTTTAAAAGTAAAATAAACACGATAAAGATTCACAGTTTCATACACAATCTTATTTTTTCTGCTCTTTATATAAGGAAATGATCATGTTTGTCAAGTTAATTAAAAAACTAAATCATAGCATCATAGATTTAGAGATGGAAGTGTGTAGGGTACGGGGACCCCAAAAATCCCCTCCCCGAGAAAAACCAAAAGTCAGAGGCATCTTGAGAAAGGAACAGGAAATTTTATTCTCTTCTCCCCACAGGAAAAGGGCGGTCCTCTCCATGGCAGGGACAAGGAGAGGAGGCATGTTACAAAAGACAGAACAAGAATTTATACCCTAATGCAGTCAAGCCCCCTCCCCCTGGCTGTCCCTTCTCCCATTGGCTAGGAGGCGGGCTCTTAGTCTTGGTGCAAAATCTAATCCAATGGTGGATAACAAAGAAGCCTGCCACTATCTCCTATTGGCAGGGAGGTCGGACAGGAAGCCAAGGTATCATCCACCTCGTTATTTGGTAAACGCCAAAGCAAGGGAGGAGAAAAGGTCACAAGCAAGGGTGGAGGTCAAAAACTCCTGAAAGGGGCCTAATGCTGATGACAACAAGGGAAGGGGGGAAGGGTCCTAGGTTGTGTAAACCCAGGACTCAGGCCTGTCCAGTCTTACAAAAGTCTATCTTTGATTTCCAGATAATTTCTCTCCCTTCTCATTCTGAGGAGTCTTCACAGAGGGTGCAGAGAGTGTACTCTTCTCAGAAGGAAACTCAGAAACCATCTAGTCCAACCGTTTCATTTTACAGATGGGGAGACTGAGATTCAGAAAGACTAAGTGATTTGCCTAAGGTCACATAAGTAGTGTCACAGAATAGATTTGAATCCCAGGCTTCAGACTCCTGACCCAGTGTTCTTTTCACAGTATTTAGCTAGTTCAGCTTCTTTATTTTAGAGATAAGGAAACTCAGCCCCTAGATCACACAGTTAAGAGCGCGAATTTGAATTCTGGTCATTCCTTCGCCTTTCAGATTACACAAATCTCCTTCCTGAGTGGGGGTTCCTAGAATGTGTGTTTCTCTGGAGATCAGCCTTGGTCCTCTCTTACAGCATGACTACCTATTGTAGGATGAGTATAGCACAGTAAAGGCCAAAGAGAAGCAAAATTATGATCAAGTTGAGGCGTGGTAGAAAGAGCACTGATTTTTAGACTTAGGAAGAACTTACCCTAATCTTACTTCCTAGCTCAATAACTTTAAGCCAGTCATTGAACTCATCTGAATTTCAGTTCCCTACTCTTTGGGGAGCAATAATACTTGCACTGCCTTCTCACAAAGAGGTTTTGAAGAACAAATGAAATACTATATGGAAACCAAAAATTGAGATAAGTACACATAAGCTGTCATTATCATTGTACTCTCATTGTTGTCATCATTATTATTATTTAATGAATTTTGTCTCTGCATCGTCACTCAATAGTGCCTCTGTTCCTCAAAGTCCTGGGCATCTTAATTATAGTAAGGTGTTAATGAAAATGCCCATAGATACTTACATCTTAAAAGAGTCAAGTGAAACTCAAAGAAATCTACCAATAGTAAAATCCTAGATACTGTGAGTCAGAGAGACTTCCCCATCATTACCCCTCAAATCATATCTTCATAAATAATCATTTCTTTTTTTTTTGGAGGGGGGAAGGCAGGGCAATAAGGGTTAAGTGACTTGCCAAAGGTCACAGTCTAGTAAGTATTAAGTATCTAATCTGGATTTGAACTCAGATCCTCCTGACTCCAGGGCTGGTGTTCTATTCACTGCACCACCTAGCCACCCCCAATGAATAATAATTTCTTCCTATAAATATATGGCCAGTCCTACATATTGTTGTCTCTAAAGCCTAACTTCTACAAAAAATAGGAAGAAATGTCAAGGTCATCCGAAGAGTACAGCTGGTCTATCTCCTAACACTGGTTACTAGGTCTCCATATGCATAGAAAGATGACCCATGATATGTGGGAAAAGATTTTTCAAATAGTAACTGGAATGGAACATTTCAAATAAGAATTATTACCTGGAGGTAGATTTATAAGTACTTGCAAAGAGGAGACTGAGATAGTCCTGGAGATGGAAGGCACCACTAAGAAGGAAGGAAGAAGCCCTTAGACAGCACCATGATTATTTTCAAAATAAAATGTTAACTGTAACATAGACCATCAGTGTTAGATGGTGTCTGAGGTGCCTTCCAAGTCTGAATTTATTCTAAATAATTCTGTAACCTTTGCCCACCTACAGTGATGTATGATTTACTTGAACAAAGTAAAATAATTAAATTTATTGACTTGTGTAATAAACAATAATTGTTATAACTTTTAATATGACCTTATTTTACCACAATCACTTGTTTCACATGGTATGAAATTGAGTTAACAAGATTTTGAAACATATTCTTTAGCTTTTCATCATGAAACCATACAGAACATTGGATATTATCAAAGTGTATCTTTGATGAATTGTACATTTTTCTAAGTCTAGCTTTAAGTACAGCTAATAGAGTTTTAAGAATTTTCCTTCTTTTTCTAAGCTTAGTAAAAACACAACATAAAGTTAACATTTCCTTTTACAAAAACTGATAGAAAAAGTAGATTGTATAGGAGACTGCAAACCTCTCTTACACATGGCTTGCTTTTCCTTTTAAATACATAATTAATTCAACATGTAACTTTCAATCTTTCCTACTTATCTGTGTTTCCTTCTGGCCTTCCTTTTGTTCTCTTATATATTTAATGGTTCACTTATCCTCTCTTCTTTTTTTTTTTTTTGCAACCCTACACCAACCCTCCTCTCCTTCTCACCTGTCCCCCAACTGAAAAACAAAAACAAATATGCTTAGTCAAACAAAACATATCACCCCATGGTCCGTGTCTGAAAGTTCATATTGCCTTCTTCACCTTGAGTCCATCACAAGGTGAATAGCATACTTCATCATAAGTTCTCTAGACACATGGTTGGTCTTTACATTGATTAGAGTCCTTAAGTTCTTCAAAGTTTGGTTTGTTTGTTTTTTAACACCCCTGTTATAACAAAAATTACCTGCTTCTGCTTACTTCTTCATGTTCATACAAGTCTTCTTGTGTTTCTCTAAAACCAACCTTTTACTTATTTCTCAGGTACAATAATATGCCATGTATTCAAGCATCTTAATTTGTTCAGTTATCATATTATTGATGAGTACTTTCTTAGTTTCTACTTCTTTGCTATAATAAAAAGTGTTGCTATAAAAATTTTTGTACATATAGATCCTTTTCCTTTTTTAAAAAAGATCTCTTTGTGGTATCACTGGGTCCAAGGGTATGCATAATTTAGTGACTTTTGGGACATAGTTCCAATTTGCTTACAAAAATTAAGCCCGAAGTCTTTCAATGGAACTTGAATCAAGTGGGTTCCTAGGCCTTTGAAACATACTTATCTGCATCTCTGAGATAAATCTTTTAACTTTTCACAACATGTGGCATGGTACAAGGCAACGTGGCAGTATTCCATCTGAATTTGGTCATTTCTATAATTCTGGAACAATTCTGTGTCTAAATATATCAACATATTCTTTTCAAAGTTCATCATTCTTTCAATGGGTACAAGGCTTCCAGACTGACTAGAAATAAAAAATTCCAAAACATTTTTGAGTGTATATGTTATCATTTGATTAGAGGTCTAGATTTTATGGGCTTACCTGGACTTCTCCTATCAGTGTTTTTTGGTATATCATTAAATGAAAAAGTAAGCTCTATCAGCAAAAATAATCTGGTATCAATCATTGGTACTCCAATCTTTGTATTATCTTGTCTATGACTATTTTTTTTAATTCCTAGCAATGTAAAGTAGCATAAAAAAAACCCAACAACTGGTATTCTTACTGTTCTTTCATCTTCAAGAAGTCAGTGTCTCATTACATAGAAATCAGTAACAACTCAACTTCCTAGGTCCTTCTAAAGATCTTTGCTTTAAAAAAAAAAGGAAAGAAGGAAGGAAGGAAGGAAGAATGAAAGAAAAAGCAAGGAAAACAATTATGCTATTTAGAAGAAAATAGTTTCTCAGTTCTTGGCCTTATCTTTTATTCCCAACCTAATCTTCCTTTGTGCTTCAATGTGACTGATTCTGTTTGGTTGTGAGTTTGAATGATACTTGAAATGCTTGATTTCCCCATACCAACAACCACTAAAATATCTCTAATAGATATTTAAGTGTGCTCTTTAAGAACGACAACTTCTGCATATTTCCTTGGAATAATATTCCTCCTCTAAAGTCACAGGAAAAAACACATACATCAAAAGTGAACCAAGAAGCACTGTAAGGTGCTCAGTTGACAGAACTAAAACACGGGGAATTCAATTTCATCTGATCAAAGTCCAATATTCCAAACCGGTCTAGTCTCAACAGAACCCCAGAAAGGACTGTCTATGGCCTTTCTTTGTATCCCTAGTCCTTGCCATGGTGCCTGGCACACACTAGGCATTTAATAAATGTTTATTGACTAGCCGACTATTAGACAAATGACTATTGATATCACAAAATGAAGCCATATCAAAATTATTGCTTGTCTCAAGCAATGGTCACATACCACTATAATCCATCTAGCCCAACTCCTTCATTTGCCAGTTAAGAAGGGAAGTGACTTGACCTGATGTGGTTAGTGATAGAGCCAAGATTAGGCTCCAGATTTTCTGACCCTGAATCCAGCGCTTTTTCCACTCTGTCATGCTATTTACAAGAACAAACTCTTGCTCTTTCAGAAAGGAAGCCAGGTAGAACCTGAAAAGACCCAGAAATGAGAATGGGGCATATGTCTAGTCGTCCTACTTACTATACTACTTGTCTTTGTATTCCTTGAATTTACTTATGAATTGCTTAAAATAAGGAAGTAGCAAGGTATAATGAAAAGAACACAGGATTTGAGATCAGATGAAATTGAATTCCCCACCTTTTAGTTCTATCAATTGAGTGCCTTACAGTGCTTCTTGGTTCACTTTTGATGTATGTGTTTTTTCCTGTGACTTTAAAGGAGGAATATTATTCCAAGGAAATATGCAGAAGTTGTAGCTCTTAAAGAGCACACTTAAATGTCTATTACAGATATCGTAGTGGTTGTTGGTATGGGGAAATCAAGCATTTCAAGTATCATTGATTAGATTTTGGATCATCTGTAAAGTCCCTATTAGTGGACATTATGGCAGGTCCTGGAAATTAGCCTGCTAGCTGGTATCCCTCCCTCAAGTCTTTCCCTATTCCAGTCCACCCTCCATTCAGCTGTCAAAGTGATCTTCCTAAAGTCCAGGTCACCTCTCTAATCAGTAAATTCCATAACTCTCACCTCCAAAATCAATATAATATATATTATATTATTAATAGAATAGAATTAAAATAGATAAAATCCTCAGTTTGGTGTTCAAAGCCCCTCATAACTTGCCCCCTCCCACCTACCCCCAAATATACATGCACACCTTTCCAGTCTTCTTACACCATTTATCTCCCAACCCACTCATATATTCTGTGACAAAGGTCTTCTTGCTGTTCCTAAAACAAGATCTCCTCTACTGACTCCTGGTATTTTCCCTAGCTATGCTCCATGTCTGGATGCCTTTTATCTCTGCCTCTTAGCTCCCTTGCCTTTCCTCAAGTTCTAATTAAAATCCCCGCTTCTATAGGAAGCTTTTCCAGATCCCCCTTAATGATAATTCCTTCTCTTCGTTGAACATTTCCAATTTCTCCTGCATAGAGCTGGATTGTACATAGTTGTCTGCATATTGTCTCTTCCTTCAGACTGTCAGCCCCTTAAGAGAAGGGACCTTCTTTTATCTCTCTTTGTATCCTCAGCATTTAACATAGTGCCTAGAACACAGGAGGTGCTTAATAAATGCTGTGGACTGACTGATGGAATTCAAGTTTTCTCATCTGCAAAATAAAGGACTTGATTTTGGACTTAATTACTAGAGTCTCTGCTGTCGCTTTAAAAACCAAACCAAACAAAAAAAAAACCTGTTCTAAGAAAAGGTGAATTATGATTACAAGAATAAAAAACTCAATCTAAACCAATTCATATGTGAAATTATTATTGTAGAAAAGGCACATTGGAATTGGATTTGGATTTGGAGTCAGAAAAACTAGGTACAGATCCTGGACCCTGAAACTTTTTTTGCATTTCTTTGTTCTGGGCTTCACACAGTGCCTTGAACATACTAAGCTCTTAGTAAAAGCTTGCAGGAGGTAACAAGGCCATCCACTACATCCTGGACCATCGCCAGGCATGCTGACTTTTGTCCTGCCACTGGACTTCTGTGTCTCTGGAGGAGAGAGTGAGGCTGACGGCTTTGTGCAGCTCTGCCTCACTTCAATCCAATTCACTCAAAAGTCAAGACATAAACAGGGTGATGTCATCGGGCCTCTTTGAAAACAAAGGAAGAACAATCTTCTGGAATAGTGTTTCTCTGGGCCTTAATGTCAGTAAATGAGGAAGTTAGACTCAATGACCTCCACAATCCCTTCCCAATCTAAATCTCACAATCCCCTGCCTCTGCCTCTTGTTTTCCGGTTCCTCCAAAGGAGGTGCCTGAAATACTAAGCCATCTCTCAGACTCATGGCAAGGCCAACTCAAAGACATTCACTTCTATTCCTAGATTTCCTTTTCTCCCCCCCATCCCTGCTCCCCAAATCCATCCAACACAGATGTATCCATACAACTTCCACACACCGACTTACACATTTCTACATGAGTTTCAGCTTGTGTTGCCTTGGCTCCTAGTCAGGCATTACACACAGGCCACAGGCAGTTTAGGAACATAGTTCCTTCTGGAGGTAGAATGAGTGCCCTGTTCCTCTCCTTGTCTCACATAGCAACCAGAGGGGCTTGATATCTTCTAAATGAATGAAGGTATATTTGGGTTCTTCTACGTTAGTCACTGGTTCTTTGTGCATCTATGCTTATGTGCCTATGTACTGATGGTCAGGGCTCTGTGAGGTCCTATAATAGAGCATGTCTGTATATTAGATACAAGGGTGTGTGTGTGTGTGTGTGTGTGTGTGTGTGTGTGTGTGAAAGAGAGAGAGAAAGAAAGAGAAGGAAAGGGAGAGAGAGACAGAGAGAGAGAGAGAGAGAGAGAGAGAGAGAGAGAGAAAGAGAGAGATCTGGGTGGAACTGGAATCAGGAAGACTTAACTTCCTGAGTTCCAATCTGGCCTTAGATACTTATGAGCTGTGTGACCCTGGGCAAGTCACTTAACCCTGTTTACCTCAGCTTCCTCATCTGGAAAATAAGCTGGAGAAGGAAATGGCAAACCACTGTAGTATCTTTGCCAAGAAAATTCAAGTGGGGTCACGAAAACTAGGATACAGCTAAAACTACTCAACCACAACAAAAAAATGTATACATACAGGGAGACACAAAAGTCTTGGTGCCATTTTAAACTTTAAGCTCATCTTTTTTAACTTTGTGATGTTACATTTATTCAAATCACTGAACATCTCCATCTCAAAAGAATCCAAATTACAAGCGGCCCAAAGGGTGAGGGAAGGACTTGTGGTGAGTGCAAGTTGGTAGCAACGTATAATCAATAGTAACTTATGTGTGAGGAGTGTGATAGGGTCATAGGTGTCATGGTTAGAAGGCATTTGGAGATCTAATCCAACCCATCATTTTACAGGTGAAGGTAGGAAACTGAGGCCCAGATGTATAAAGAAAAGGAGGTGAGCTGGTCATCTTGAAAGAGGATTCAGAACAGAGGGAAGTATAAAGAAATATAATCCACTTCTCTGCTCTCATGGAAATTGGTCTGGTAGGGGAGATGCAAAGAGATGGTCTAGGTCAGCAGTTCTCAACCTGTGGGTGACAACCCCTTTGGGGGTCGAATGACCCTTTCACAGGGTCACAGGGGTCGCCTAAGACCATTGAAAAACACATATTTCTGATGGTCTTGGGAACTAAGACACTGCTCCTCTCTTTGTCTACAGGCAGGTCCATCCACATGCAGATATGCCCACATAAGAGCATTAAAGGGTCGCAGCATTAGGAAGGTTGAGAACCATTGTCTAGGTGCTGCCCTACTAGCCACAAAATATTGAAAAATCCAAGAAAGACACAGAGATGAATCCTGTACAGATGGCTTATGGGAAGATAGGGACAGGAACTGAACAGGAGAAGAGGGTGAGTCAATCTATATCGATCTAGATTTAGATCTAGATCATCTGTATCTATATCATCTAGATCTAAATCTAGATCTGTATATATATATCTATACCTATACCTATACTTATGTCTATATCTATCTTCACACAATATGTATGTATGTGTGTATGTAAATATACACATATGTACATATATACACACATATATTTATATTATTCTTTAATATATATTTTGAAGGGAGCTATAGGGCACAGTGGATAGGGTGCCAAGCCTGGAATGAGGAAGATGCATCTTCCTGAATTCAAATCTGCCCTCAGACACTCATTAGCTATGTGACCCTAGATAAGTCACTTCACCCTGTTTGCCTCCATTTCCTCATCTATAATACGAGCTGGAAAAGGAAATGGCAAACTACTCCAGTATCTTTTCCAAGAAAACCCAAAATGGGGTCAGGAAGAGTCGGACACAAGCACAAACAACTGAACAACAATAAAAATTCTTGTTTGTATATACACACACACACACACACACACACACAAACACATTTGTGTATACATTCACAGATTTGTTGTTTATGTCTTATATATAATGTATGAGTATGTGTATGTATGTATATGTGTCATATACATATACTCACACATATATGAATATACTTCAATCAAAAACTGTGTATTGGGCTTCTATTAAGTGGTAGGCCCTGAGGAAGGTACAAAGAAATACCAGCTACTTCCCTCTGACCTACATCAAGGAACTTAGTCTAGTTGAGGAGACAAGATACACATAAAGGTGATCAACAGCAGTAGGCAGCATCTGAGAAATGCCAAATAAAAGGTACAGGAAAAACAACATTTGATGGGAGTTCAGAAGGAGAAATCCCTTTGGTTGGAACAGTTACTTGGGCTACGCTTTCATTGAATCAGCCAAGTAAGGATGTCTGCAGCCTGGGCACCCATAAGCCCATGTTCTTGAAGCACTGATATCCAGTTTGTATATGCAGACTGCTTGTATAGACATGTAACGCAAGCAGGGAATGCCTGTGTGTTCCTGCATGCCTATGGGACAGTGATCTGTGATGTTTCTTTGTGCACTGAGCAGATGTGTTATTTATGTGCTGTTTTGTGCAGTGTCCAGCTGGTGTGAGTTATTCCCTCCTAGCACAGCTCATTTGGTCCTTGCTGAATCAGAAGAGGCAGCCCAGGTTTACTGTGGCAGGAAGGGGTTAATTGGAATGCCCTTGCTGAGCTCTAGGTCTCCTTGCATTCCAGGGGAAATGGTGTTTTTGCAGAGCCTGGTTACCAATAGCAACAGCAGAAGGGAATATTGCAGCTGAATCTTCTGAATCACAGGATTTACAGCCCATATGTTTATTCTGCAGAGAAACACTTCAAGTTCCCTGTCTCTGATGTGAGCCCAGCTAGTGGAGAGAAGGGTTTTCAGAGCCATTTAAAAACCATTTCTAATCTAAGGACTGGCAGAGAAGCCAGCACCTCTGCCAGTAGCGCTACTGATGGCTTCCTCCCCCAGAACTACTCTGAATTATACCTAATACAGACAGACTCACCTAAGGTCTCCCCAGAGAGGGCCCAGAGTGTACCAAACCAGTTCCTGCACCAGCTTACCAAGGGAAAAATCGGATCCATGCCATCCAATATGGAGTTTCCCAAACTCCTCTCCTGCCCTGAAAGACCCTAGATGCTTAATAATAGTGATATCAAGTCGTCAATAAGCATTTATTTTATTTTTGTAAATAATATTTTATTTTTTCCAATTACATATTAAGGTGGTTTTCAACATTTATTTTTTGTAAGATTTTGAGTTCCAAATGTTTCTCCCTCTCTCCCTCCCTCCCAATGTCCCTCCCTGAGACAGCAAGCAATCTGAAATAGGTTATACATGTGCAACCATGAATTGGCATTTACTAAGTGCCTACTGTGTACCTAGCACTGTGCAAAGGGGCAGGAAAAAAAAGAAAGGAAAAAGACAGCCACTGCTCTCAACAGCTCACAGTCTAATAAAGGAGATCCCATGCAAACAGCTATGTACAAACAAACTATAAACTGGGGATAATCAACAGAGTAAAAGCGAGGGCCCAGACCTGAGATCCTGCATGTGAGATCACCTCCCCAGCACACGAAACATTCTGAATGTATACACCCTGCACTGTGAGTGGCAGGGAGATTCAGCGCATGCCTTAATCCAGGATTTAGTTGACCTGCCCTGGCTGCAATCTGTCCTCAGAGAGCCATGGATCAACCCTGCCTACTCATACTGCCCCAGACAAGGTGACTTTGGGCCACCCCTCAACCAACTTGTCTCAGGCTTGCTTGTCTGAAACCTGCTCCTCACTCACAGGGCTTGCCAGCATTGGCCCCACACCATTCCTAGAGCCTCTGGCAGCCTGGAAGCCTCGGGTGAATGGGTCCTTGATAATGGTTCTCCAGCCTCGCCCCCCCCACACACACCCCTTCTCTAGCCTAGCAGGTGGATCAAAGAGACAGGTCTTACAAGGTTTATGCCTATAGTAGATTCTCAATAAATTTTTGTTGACTTGATTTTGATTTGACCTAATTGGGTCTATATTATTGATGGTAGGGATTTGAGGTGCCTGGAAGAAAGATAAATCCTTTTCCCAAATCCTCAGTCCTAAATAGGTCACTCTAGAACTACTATGATCTCTTCTGGCCCTAATATCCTATGATTCCCCAAAGCCAAAGAGCAGTGCAGGATGTCCAGCCTTGCTGAAAATAAATAAATAAATAAATGAACCTCACCAACCTCCTCTCACCATATTCTTCCCCAGGCCCCAACCCTCTCACTCTCTCACGTGGTGAAATGAGAGGTAAAGTTTGGAGCTCAGGCCTAGGGTAATAGGGAGGGGATTTCTGAGAGGCAGGAGGGGTTGGGGGTGCCTCCAAAGTGGAGGAGACTAAATGGAAGCAGTGACTATAATTTGCAGAGTACCACCCAATTCAAGGCAACGGCCTGGGGGCCATCTCCAGTTACCCTAATCTCTATTTTGCCACTGGACTCAGATAGCTAGAGAAGAGAAACTGAGGCTGATGACTTTGCACAGCCCTGCCACGCTTAATCCAATGCACTTGCAAGTCATGACATCACCTTCCTGATGCCATGGTCCTCTTCAAGAATGAAGGACAAATAAACTCCCATCCCAATTCCAAAGATTCAGTTTAATTAAACAATTCAACAGGATCTCCCGGGTTATAGGCCTATTGCTTAACCCTTGTCTCCTGTGGTCCTGTACAAGAAAGAAGACAAATACCACCACCACCAAGAAGCTTTGGCATAAGGAGGAAGCCGGTGGTTCCACTGGGGTGGGAGCAGCTGACACAGGAATTTCCCCCCATCCTGGGGGCAACATCAAAAAGAGAAAAACGTTGTTTGGGAGCAGAGGTGGAGGATTTTGTTTTGTTTTTCTTTCTTCTTTTTAATTTCCTCCCTCTTCCTTTGGTGAAGTGAGGAGACCCAGAGGCAGAGAGATTTATACGGAGACAGAGTTTACTGACCAGGTCACTGCTGTGATTTGTGAAATTCTTCCGCAAGGTCAGTGGGCTGGGAGGTGGAGTGAGGTCAAGGAAAGGAGGAGGGGCAGCAGAGGAAAAAGGACTGGAGGCCGGGATGGAAGAGGGAACAGAGCATGATGTAAACAGTCCGGGAAGCTGCCATCTAAACTGCTGAAAAAGACAAGGAGAGGGAGGAGGAAGGGAGGAGATAGCAAGTACATCCCCCAGCGGGGAAGTTACAGAACATTTGAAAAGCAGGAAGAAAGACTGTTGGGGGGGGGAGGAGAGCCAGGGGAGACCATGGGAAGAAAAGAGGAGAGGGGGAAAGAATTCCTTGGCATTCCTTAAGAAAAAAAAGGGAGGGGAGGGGGAAGAAAATCACAGGGCCTTCTCAGACGGAAAAATGGTCTGCCGGCACAGAGAGGCGGCTGGAAGAATAAAGCATTGAAGCGGGATTCCCTAGCATCGTTTATTAGTACTTTCTCGTTCCCAGCAGTTTCCTGCAAACACATCCAAGAAAAGGAAGTGTACACGCACAGACTCATGCATGCACACAAGCCAGGATACCCTCTGTCTAGCTGTGTCTCTGTCTCTGTGTGTCTCTCTGCCTCTCTATGTTTCTCACTCTGTCTCCTGTCTCTGCCTCTGAGTCTCTCTCTCTCTCACTCTGGTCTGTCTCTCTGACTGTCTTCTCTGTCTCCGTCTCCCTCTTTCTCTCTATTTGTCTCTATGTCTGTGTGTGTATGTGTGTGTGTGTGTGTGTGTGTGTCTCCATCTCAGTCTCTATGTGTCTCTGTCTGTCTCTTGTGTCTCTGTCTGTCTCTGTGTCTCTCTGTTTCTCAGTCTGTCTCTGTTTCTCTTTCTGTCTCTGTCTCTGTCTCTCTGTCTCTGTCTCTCTGTCTCTGTCTCTCTGTCTCTCTCTGTCTCTATGTCTCTCTCTGTCTCTATGTCTCTCTGTCTCTCTCTCTGTCTCTCTGTCTCTGTCTCTGTCTCTCTCTGACTCTGTCTCTCTCTCTGTCTGTCTCTCTGTCTCTCTCTCTCTCTCTCTCTGTCTCTCTCTGTCTCTCTCGTTGGAAGTGGGGAAAGGAGGGGGAGAGGTGAACTGGCTTGGAGGGAGGGTAATCCGAGATGTGCTTAGTCTTCAGAGGAAGAAAAATGCCAGGGCTCCTGCTCTGCCATAAATTGCATCTGGTGATTTGGGCACCGGCAAGTTATTAAAGCGACTGCATTAAAGCCATAATTCAGCGGGTCGGGGGCGAGCACGCTCGGCAATCGCTCTCCATCATCCCGCCAGACACTGCCGCCCAGCCCCATTTCCTGAGAGCGCTCCACGCCAGTGGCCTGAATCAGCTCTTATGCGGCACTTAATGACTTTTTCCCTCCCTTCCTTGAAGGGCGAGCAGTAGAGGGTTGAGGCTATTGGCACAGATGTTGGCAGTCCAGGGGAGGGGAAGGGATTGCTGCCTGAAAACAAATGCCCCCTCTACTTTGCTTTAGTCCGGGGGCCATGCCAGTCACAGGACAGTTTCAAGGACATATTTAGGGAGGAAAAGAAAGGTGACCATGGGGTCAACATATTTTCTCATGCTGGCCTTGCCAAAGCAGGTGGAGAAAACAGGAGCATCCTGGGAAAATTCATTGAATCAAAGGATTTTGGATCAGCATTAAAGACCTTATTGGTCACCTAGATTAACCTTTCATTTCTATTTGAGGACACCAGGGAGGAAAAAGGACATGCTCAGAGAGAAGTGACTCACCCAGTCACACAGTTAGTGACAGTCAGCTAAGACCAAGCCGCCACCACAATCTAGGTCTCCTCATTCCTGATTCCCTGCTCTTTCCAGTACACTGAAAGAAATTTATTATTTGAGTGTATAGTTGGGGGTGGGAATGGATAGGAAATGTGGTGAGTTTTTACTCCTCCCTTCCCTATTATGTTTTTCTTCACCCCTAATTTACAGGAGACTGCTCATAGGATTAACCTGGCTCATACATCAGGCAAGCTCTTCCTCTACAGTCATGTTATTTCTCTTTCCTAGGCGGCTTTAGTTATAGATACATGTAGATGTGTACACTGGAGTAGGAAAGGATGGAAAGGTTCAGTGAGATGGAAGAACAGGGAGTAAAAAAATGGTGGTATGGGGAGAGGGGAGTGGGCAGGTGGGAGATTTGCACCTCTTTTCTAAAAGAGGAGGACTGTGGGCTTGGATATGTGTTGTTTTTGTATTTCTGCCAAGGTGTATGTGAATGACCATGTCATGAGGATATGTGTTGAAGGAAGTAGGGTGGGGTGAGCTGTGAGATCTTCATTGTGTGTAGAGAGAAGGTTTGGATAGAGAAGGGTAGCCCCACTTCTGGTTGAAGGAGGAAGTTAAGGAATCTGAATTCCTGAATCTGTTTGACCAGGAAAGGAATAGAGTGGCCTGGCAGTGGCCCAGGGACTGATGAGAGAAGCAGTGGGAGGATGGGGCCCAAGGAGACACAGGGTTGTAAGAAGCTAGAAGAGAGAGGAAGATCAGTATGGAAAGCCTTTCGGGACATTATAGCCCTTTGAGGACAGACTGAATGGTGGTCTCTTAGGGATGGAGCAGTACAGGGAGTCCTGGCACTCAGAAGAGGCCCTCCCTTCAACCCATTAGCCAGCTCCCCCAAACTCCACCCTGGGCTACCCCATCCTTGGCCCCAGCTACTAGGGCCTTGTGTCCTAGAGTTCTATTTATCTTGGCTGGGCTGCATGTTGGGAGTATTGATTAGGGTTCTATGGGCTCCCAGCCTCCATTTTCTTTTTTCAATATTTGCTTAGCAAATTGGAGGAGGAACAGCCAAGCAGAACCTGCCAAGATGACACGTTAGTGCATGAGGTAACCCAACTGAGCCTGAGCCTGAGAGATATCTAAAGTATGACTTGTTCTGTGTGAAGTGGGAATTTTTTGTGAAGGAGAACTGGAAAAATTGGAGGGAATCCAATGGCTAGAATAAAAAGCATTCAGTTTGGAGTCAGAAGATCTGAGTTCCAATCAGTTCTGTGACTTAGTTGGGTTGTTGGATCATTTCTGGGTCCGAAACTTTGTGACCCCAATTGGAGGGTTTCTTGACAAAGATACCGGAGTGGTTTGCCATTTCCTTCTCCTGCTCATTTTACAGATGAGGAAACTGAGGCAAACAGCATTAAGTGACTTGCCCAGGGTCACACAACTAGGAAGTGTCTGAGGCCAGATTTGAACTCAGGGAGATAAGTCGGCTAGACTCCAAGCCTATCACCCTATCAACTACGCTGCTACTGACTACCTCTGTTTCTGTCCTGGTGTCTCAAATTCAACCCATTTCTCCTCAAACCTACCCTTTTGAAATTCTCTATTTTTGGCAAGGGCACCACTGAATGGTCCCAGTCACTCAAGATTTAAAACCTCAGAGTCACTCCAAATTATTCTCCCTCAGCCCCCATATCCAGTAAGTTGCTGTGTCCTATTGATTCTACCTGAATAATCTCATTCCTATCTCTCTCCATTCTTCCCAGAGCCACCACCTTAGTGCAGACCCCCATTGCCTAGATTACAGCTAGGTCCTGATCAGTGTGGAATAATGAACTTCAAAGTGGCCACATTATATGAATTTGCATTTCCATTGGGCTGGAACCAATTACCATATTTTATACCATTATAACTTCAAATAGTCTGATTTCAAATACATGGGACCACTTCACAGAATTCATTAATTATCCACACCATCCTAATTGGTCTCCCTCCCTCAAGTCTCCAATTCATCATCCACCTGTCTACCAAAATGATATTCCTATACCACTGGTCTGGCCACATTATTCTACTTCTCAATAAGTTCTACTGGATCAGCACCAACCCTGGGATCAAATACAGGCTCCTCTGTTTGGAACTTAATTCAACCCCTACATTTTACAGATATGGAAACCGAGATCCAGAGATAAAGTGAATTATCCATGGTCACACAAGCTAGCAAACAAACAAAAAGCCTGTCACAATCTGGTTCCAACTTACCTTTCCAGGTGATCTCTCCCACCTCCCACGTCCCCACCCCATTCCAGAATTCTGGAATTCATTCTTTAGTCTTATACTTCACAAGCTCACTTCAAATGTCACCTCCCCTCATGTGAGTGGATCTTTCTTGATCCTGTCCCATCCTCTAGGGTCTCCCCAAAACCCCCCCAGAACTTCATATTGAGATGCTTTCTTTTTATCTGTGTATCTCTATTACCAAAGCCCCTGGGATAGACCTGATGGTTTCTTGACCCCTGTATGAAAAGGAAACAAAAGAACAGGTGCTGATGGTGCTAGTATCTACCAATAAAAGTGTCCCTGCTCTGACATATCCAGCATTCCACAACTGCCAACCAGATACTCTGCTCTAGGTGACTGAGCAGTACAGGCTGCCCAGTAGCCCGCCCTGGAGACCATCTACAATAACAGTGGGAAAGATATTCCTCTCTGAGGTTTTGACTCACTCCCAAGTGATTATAGATTCAAAGCTGGAAGAGAGTTCAGAGGTCCATCCCTTCAGTTTACTGGTAGGGAAACTGAGGCCTTTAGAGGTCAAATGAATTGTCCAGGGTCACATAGATTACAACATAAGTGACAACTGGGATTTGCACCTAGGGTTGCTTTCAAATCAAGTGCTCAAAGTGCTTTCCCTGCATATAGTATATATTCAACAGTACATAAGTGAATTAATTAATAAATGAACGAAGTATTCAACTTCACCTCCTCATATAAGAATGAGAGATAACCAGAATTTGTTTTTTCCTCCAGCTCAAACAACTCAGACACTCCAGGTTCATCTTCAGTAGAGTAATCTATCTGAAACATGGAAGGGTCGATTGGGATTTGAAAGCAGTCAAGAGGATCCCAAATCCTAGAACTGAGGGCCATAGCTATTTCCAAAGTCAATACCCTCAGGGGTCTGCTCCCACCATTCCCTGGGACTGGTTCCCTCAAACTTCCCCATTCAAATGGCCTAGATTTGGTTTATGACTCATTCCCTGACTGCTCCTAGCTCCCCAAGGCCATGCCAGGACAGAGGTTCAAAGTCTTTTCCCCTCCACTTCCTTACTCTCTGAGCTGACCAATGAGAAACAACCTTGGAAGCAAGGCTTTGGTTTGGGGTACTGGGTATGAGGGCATTTGTTTTTCGTCTTGCTTTGCAAAGCAAACCTGCACACACACACCCCCTCAAGTTCCCTGGCATTAGCATGCGCCATAAATCTCCAGGATGCTGCAGCTGTGACTGGATTATTTATAGCTCTGGTCTTACATTTCCAACTTGAAAACATCACACAAAGAGAAAGGTAATGAAATCTCGACCTCTCCTGCCATCTCCCTCTCTCTAATCTGCAGAGTCTTTCCAGGAGCCAGCCTGACTGAAAGGATGGAAGAAACAGGCTGACTCTTTCTCTCTTCTCCAACCCCAAACCCCCCCTCTTTCTCTCACACATTTTACATACTTGCACATTCACACATACAGTCTCTGTCTTTCTCCCTCAGATACACACTCTCTCACATAATCTCCCACACCTACATTTTCTCAGATAGCACTTTCACAAATAAATTCTCTCTCGCAGACTCATTCAAACCATCTCTCCCAGATGCAGACTCTCACACTTACATTGTCTCTCTGGAACACACACATGTTTATGCTTTCTCACGTATACAATTTCTGGGGCACACACCCTCTCTCAGATACACACAGACAAAGCAACTAGTTCTTCTTCCTACTCATTTCCAGCCCCATGTCTATTGGCATTGCACCATAAACACTATTGACACCCCCTTCCTGGTGCCTCTAATTTACACAAACACACATACAAACAGACATACCCCAACTTTTCTTGTATCTGTCTATCTATCTGTCTGTCTGTCTATCTATCTATCAAACCGGCAATGGGTTTATAACCCCCTCTTTTCTGTCACCCCTAACTTACAAATACACCCCAACTCTTCTTGTTGCAATATACATCAAATCTCGTGTCATACCTAATTTACACACACACCCCAACTCTTTTTAGGTCTCCATACATCAATGCTCCACTGGGGGTACCATAGTCTCCCTTTCCTGTCACCTCTAATTTACATATACATATATGCATAGGCACATAGGATCAAACCAGCTCTTCTTGTGCCTGCATATGCATTAGCAGTGCAATGAGTTTAGAATATTCCCCCTCCTGTTTCCTTTAATTCACATTCTCTCTCTCTCTCTCCCTCTCTCTCTCTCTCTCTTTCTCTCTCTCTCTCTCTCTCTCTCTCTCTCTCTCTCTCTCTCTCTCTCTCTCACACACACACACACACACACACACACACACACACACACACACACTCATTACAAAGCCTGAATTCTCTCTCTCCTCAGCACAACAAAGAACTCCACACTGTCCCTTTTCTTCCAACACCTTCTCTCCTCATGAGTCATTCTGGCAGTGGAATACTTGGGTCCATTGGGGTTTTTTTGCTTTGTCAATGAAGATGGTTCAGCATTAATTATCAAATTTGTCCTCCACTGAGGCTCTTTTGGCTTCTTTTCCATGGTGGGTGTAAGTGTCAATTTACATTCATCTGGCTCCTTCTAAAACATCACATACACTGTCTACATAGGAGGACCCATTTGGTGGGTGAGCGCAAATGTGATTCTCTGCTTTGACATATGGCTAGGAAGGCACATGTGACTGTGTGCGACAAGGATGGGAAGTCTCACAGAGACTCTGTATCCCTTTAATTATGTGGTTTTTTTAAAAATAAAATTTTTTTTTCATATCTTTATTCTCTCTGTCCTACTTCCACCCCCGCCCCCCAAATTGAGAATGTATCCCTTTAAAATTATACATGTATGCCTTAAATAAGCCTATACCATGTGACTAGTGTACCGTGAAAGTATATGAATGTTCAATAACATCCCCCCAGGTATAATGTTAACATGTAACTTACTTACAATATTTGACAATATTCTATCACTCAGTACAATACAGTACAATCCCTTCCATATCAGGACTTCCACCCTCTTGGTTTCAATATATCATGGGTAGGCATAAGAAATTAAATGGGAATTTGGGGGGAGTTTGGCGGAAGTTAGAGATGACAGAAAACATTTAGAAACTCAGAAAGGTATAAAATACATGTATAATACTGTATAATATTAACCCAAATCTTGCAATAAGGTATTGAAACAACCCATAAAAGATAAAGAAAAAAATTCAGACTTCTTCTTGGCATGAAGGGAGAGTCAAAAAATTTCATACCAGTTTTCCAGATCTAGATGGTACCACGCCCCTAACTTCTCCCTTCCCTCCCCCCTACGTGGAAGGGATAACTACAGTAACAATTAGTTTTTTGCTCTCTCTCCCGCTTGTTGTACTGGTTCTGTAGCATGTCACCATCTTAGACCTTTTGTTGCACTACTCCAATCTCATTGTGTCTAGGGAGCATTCCCTGTACAAGATACTATATTTAGGGTCCAGAGATAAGACACCAGGATCTAGGCAGAAGTAGGTTCAAGTTGCCTGTGTTGGGGTAGAAGAAGGAACCAAGGAAAAGCTATGCAGAAGTCTGTGTCCCTAGTTAGAACTAAAAAAAGGGGAAGGGTTGACTCTGGAATCAAGGAGGTCAAAATTGAAGCCAGGAGCCTGTGTTATTTATGATTAAGGACATTATGATTAAGGTCAAAGGTCTGGGGATCAAAAGGTCAAGGCAGGGGTAAGAGAATTCAAGGTATCATTTGTCTGGGAACCCAGAGATAAAAAGAGGTCTTAGTAATCCAGGTAAAGAAGGGTCTAGAATCTAAGAGGTTAGATAGAGCAAAGCAATGACCAGGGCTTAGAAGACAGGAATAAGTTTGACTACTATGCAAGGATAGTTTGTTGTCTGGCTTTTTCTATAGCTGTTACCAAATGTGAACTATTCTTGGTCTACAGATACTTATAGGAAGTCACAGCAGGTAAACAATGAGTAGGTCACTTTGGATATACTTTGAATTTAAGTCAGGCTGGAATAGGAGAGGCAGGAAGGTAATGGGGTATTCTTACAAGTGACCTTGGAGTAAAATTCATTCACCACTTTGTACCATTTCTCTTAATATGAAACTGCTGCTATAACTGAAACCAAGTGGAATTTGAAATCAGGGTAGTTGAGTTCAAATCCCAGTTCCGCTGCAGTTATCCCTTCCACATTGTGGCTTTCCCCATCAAGGTTTCACTATATCATGGATTGGCATAAGGAATTAAATGGAAATTTGGGGGAAGTTTTTCACATGGGAAGGCCAGCAGACAATACAGAAAAAGTTTAGAAACTCAGATATGCATAAAATACATGTATAGTATTGTATAACATCAGTATATTTTTATCTTTTAATACCATAATAATTGACTTCTCTGGTACAAAGAGAAAGCCAAAAAATTTTACATGGATTTTCAAGAGCGAGGGGGCACCATATATATCCCCATGATGTGGAAGGGATAACTATACTTAATAATAATAGCATTTATATAGTGTTTTAAAGTTTGCAAAGCTCTGTATGTATATTTTCTCATTTGATCTTCACAACAACCCTGGGAAGTGTTATTGTTATGGTCATTCTTCAGATGAGGAAACTAAGGCAAAAAGAAGTTAAGTGACTTACCCAGTGTCACACAGCTAGTAAGTATCTATGTCAAGATTTGAACTTGGGTCTTTCTGACTCTAGGTCCTATACTGTATTCACTGCACAGCTCTCAGGCTCTACTTACTGTCTGGTTGGCTTTGTACGTTTCAGAAAACCTGTTTGAACCTCAATTTCCTTGCATAGAGAATGAAGGCATTGAACTCGGTGATCTCTCTGGTCCTTCTTGTTCTAAATTCTATAATTCTATCTATCCTAACCATAATAAACACAGTCTCTGATACTGTCTCTGTCTCTTCCTCCCTCCCCTACCTATCCCACAAAAGATGTAGACTCTAAATTAGGGAATTCTGAAATAGTGAACAACTAGACATGGGTTATGTTGCCCATTGAAATGCTATCTTTTTTTATTATATTTTATTTTTTTCAATCAACAAAAGGTTGATCTTTACCTCCTCAGACTCCCACCTCCTCTCATCACTGGAAAAAAAGAAAAATCAAAACCAAAACCTTGTAGTAAATATGCATAGTCAAGGAAAACATATTCCCACATTGACCATGTTCAAAAATTGTGTGCATCATTCTGTACCTTGAGTCTATCACCTCTCTGTCAGGAGATCATCATAGAATTGTGACTGTCATTGCATCCATCACAGTTCTTTCCCAAATTCCTTCTCTTCCAGGTTTTCTCCCTTGATCTTGTCTTGTCCCCAGAATTTGATCTCATTTCCTAATGCTCTGTTTATTCTAGGTGAGGGGTAGTATAGTTAAAACCCTTGAGGAAGGGTAGTTTCCCATCCTCATATACCCACCAGGAGTGTCTGAGCTGTGGGGCAGGAAATTTTTCCTCTCAAAAGGATCAAACTAAGCCTAATCAAGCTGGCATCAAGAACTCCTGGTCTGTGGACTTCAGAAAAACCTAGGAAGACTTATATGAACTGATGCAAAGTGAAGTGAGCAGAACCAGAAGCATGTTGTACACAGTAATAGCAATATTGTATGTGATCAACTATGAATGACTTAGCTGTTCTCAGCAAGACAATGATCCAAGACAATTCCAAAGGATTCATGATGAAAAATGCTGTCTACATCTAGAAAAAAAAAATTGATGGAGTCTGATTGCTGCAGATCAAAGCATATAATTTTTCTCTTTATTTTTTTTTTTTAGTGTTCCCCCCACCCCCTTTGGGTCTGTGTCTTTCTTCCTAATGTGGCTGATATGGTAATATGCTTTGCATGATTGAACATATATAACCTATATCAAATTACTTACTGCCTCAGGGAGAGGGGAGGTGAGGGAGGGAGAGAAAATTTGGAACTCAAAAATATTTTTAAATGAATGTTAAAAATTGTCTTTGCATGTAACTGAGGGGAAAATAAAATATTATTTTAAAAAACGAACTCTTGGGCTGATCATGAGAAAGGTTTCCTGTTCCTGAGGCAGGGGTGTGGGTCCCCCTTGACCTCTGTTCTTCTTGCTATCAGGAAGTTGGGTCATTTAGTAGATTTTCTATGGTATAAGCTCTGGAGCCACTGACCCTTTAGTCCCAAGTTCACCTCTGAGTCCAGTAAAGGTCTTCAGCTATGACTAAAATGTACCAGTCAGCAATGTGGTATCACAAAGGTTTCTCACTGGGCTGCAGCTAACCTTTTCTCTTAGATGATGACCCATGATATTGCAAGATTTCAAAGCATCTTTCCAAAACATATTGATTCTGATATGAACGAACATTTTCTTTTTACCTTTAGTTAATAAGAAAAATTATATCTGGAGGTGGCATTTGACTTTCCCAGAATTATCCAGTCAAGAAAGAACAGAACCCAGAAGTCCTTTCTCTAGGGCCATAATTACTCCCTCTGTCTCTTCCCTGTAACTTAAGCAGCCATTAAGCTAAGATGACCAAATTCACCAGTTTGATCAGGACAGTTCCATGTTTTTATGACCTCAACTAGGTCAATTTTTGTCCTAAGAAATTTTCTAGACACATTTTTATTCAAGGGCAAAGAGAACCCTCACACACAATGAAGTATATTAGTGGTTTTATCACCAGGTGTAAGTCAAGTAGGTAAGATAGTTCACAGGTCATTCCTAAAGTTTTAAATATTTTTTTCATAATTTAAGGCTTATGATTTGTCCCATCCTTCAAGCATTAGCCTGACCATGTCAGTACCCTGCTCAAGAATCTCCAGGGACTCCCTATTGCCTCTAGACAAGGGTGGGGAACCTGCAGCCTCGAGGCCACATGTGGCCCTCTAGGTCCTCAAGTGTGGCCCTTTGAATCCAAACTTCACAGAACAAATCCCCTTAATAAAAAGATTTGCTCTGTAAAACTTGGTATCAGTCAAAGGGCCACACCCAAGGACTTAAAGGTTCACTAATGGCCTCAAGGTCACAGGTTCCTCACCTCTGCTCTAGGATCAAATCTAAAGGCCTTTAAAACTCTTTACAACTTGACTCCAATCTAGCTTTCTAACCTTATTACACATTATTCCACTTTCCATACTCAATCCATCAAACATTCCCAACAATTCCCTGTGCTTAGAATGAACTCTCTCTTCACGTCCACCTCTTAGAAATCCTATTTTCCTTCAAACACTACTTCCTACAGGAAGCATTTCCTTACTATCCCCTCTCCAAATTGCTAATGCCTATCCTCCTCCAATAACGGGGTATTTCATCTGAGAGACAGCATCTCCTCGGATATTAATTAGACCTTCCTCACAATCAGGAAGAGTTGGGTCCATGCTTCACCTCTGACAAATACTGGTTTTATGACCCTAACCTCTCGGTGCCCCCCCAGGGAGCCCCCTAAGACTATAAATTGCAAAAGCTTTGCAGAGCTGCTTGGCAGACAGAGTTTCCTCAAGAGATCACAGGTCTGTTGCTGTGGTTGTTTTCAGTGTACATACTAACACATAAAGAATAGAAGTCACCTGAAGGCAAGAATTGTTCCATTTTTATTTTTGTTTTTTGCCTTTGTTATCTCCAGTGTCTGTTTTGTGGCTGGTTTTTAATAAATGCTCATTGGCTGACTGATTGATTTCCCAGTATACTTACCTAAGTGGGAAAGAAGTCCCCTCCAGCCCAGACCCCAAAAGTCAAAGGGAACAGTTAGAAGGGGTTCTTTTGATGAGCCCTCTCACCACTACAGCTAATCTGAGGAGCAAGTTCTTAACTAAAGTTGGGGTGTCCCCCCCCTTCCCTCATAGGTGCAGCTAGGTAGTACAGTGAATAGAACACCGGCCCTGGAGACAGGAGGAGCTGAGTTCAAATTCTGCCTCAGACACTTGATGTGCTTACTATGTGTGACCTTGAGCAAGTCACTTAACCCCAATTGCTTTGCCTTCCCCCCAAAAAAAGTTAAAGTTGTGGACCTTCATGCTACAGTCCTACTTCCCTGTTGATTCTGCTACTGTCAGACTGGGAGCTACTGAGCAAAGAAAGAAATTCTGCCCCCACACCCAATTTCTGTTCATCCCCTTCCTGTACTAGCCATATGACTCTAGAGACAAGTCACTTAATCTCTGTTTGCCTCGGTTTTCTCATCTGTAAAATGGGGATAATAATAGTACCCATCTCCCAGGATTGTTATGAGGATCAAATGACACAATAATTGTAAAGTGCTTAACACAATACCTGTCGCTTAGTAGGTGTTCTATGAATGTTAGCTATTATTCTGCTGAACTGCATTGGTTTGAAGCAAATAAGGCCACTTTAGATTGTTCTTTTTGAAGTGGGCACTATGATTATCCCCATTTTACAATCGAAGAAACGAAGAGATACACAGGTTAAGTGACTGACCTAGGGTCACACAGCTGGCCAGTGTCTGAGGGCAGATTGGAACTCAGATCTTCCTGACTGCAGGACCAGTGTTCTATATACTGCACTACCTCAACATGGCTTGGCCTTAATCCAATAAGTCCTGGGTTCTAGTCCCTCCTATGACACATACTGGCAGAATAAATCTGGTAAATTATTTCACATCTCTGGGAAACTCTCCAAGACTGCAAATTACAGAACAGGTGCCGATCTACATCAACAGTAGTGGATTCCTCAAAGGGAGGAAAATTAGTTGCAGAGAAAGTGTTGATTTGCATTCACAGAGAGAGTTTCTTCACCTGAGAATTCCCTCTACCAGTCCCTATCCCAATGGGATGATAGCACTGCCCATGGACTATCACCAGGACATAGTATTTTATTGCTTAAACCCAGAGTTAAACACTTAGGTCCTTGATTTCCATTGTTGGGATGAGGCAAAAGGGCACACGCAGATGGGGACCTCAAGAGGCTTGGGAAAACTATTTTACTTTGAGGGAACAGGACAAATAGCCTAGTGCCAGGTCTGGACTTGCTCAAGTACCCTTAAGGTTGACTTCCTTCTGTTTTCTCCCATAATTCAGAAGAAAAATTTTAAACCCCAGTCTCTCAAACAAAACATTGCAAAATTCTGTCAACTATTCCCACAGCCTAACCTCCAATCCATCACCTCCATAAATACCCTCCTTTTTCTTCTTTTCCCCTGTATCTCTCCTCTTGTGCTGGTGCTGGTGTAGGTGATTGCTTGAGAGTTAGTTACACCGGTGTGTATGAATCAATATTTTCAGTCTTTCCATTTGGGCTATAAGTTATAGAAGTTCAGAGGTCAGGAAGATGTTGCAGGCAAAAACAATCTATGCCTTAATTATCTTTTTACCTCAACAATGCCTAGCCCATTGCTTTGCACATTGTAGGGACCTGATACATGTTTGTTCAATCAATCAAGCAGGTATAGTAAGGAAAAGCTTTATGGAGAAGGTAGAACTCGAGCGAGGTCTGAGACAGTGGGTAAGATTTGGATAGGTAGAGAGGGAAGGATAGAACACTTTGGATTCCTGGCTCTGCATATGTGTGTGTGTGTGTGTGTGTGTGTGTGTGTATGGCTACATTTGTATGCTGATACATGCATGCATGTTGGCACTGGGGAGGGTAAGACAGTATAAATGAAATCATATTGTCAGGCAAAGAATTGGAAATTGAGGGGATGCTCGTCAGTTAGGGAATGGCTGAATAAGTTGTGATATATGATAGTAAAGGAATACTGTTAGGCTATAAGAAATGATGAGCAGGCTGATTTCAGAAAAACTGCGAAAGACTTACATAAACTGATGCAAAGTGAAGTGAGCAGAACCAGGAGAACATTGTCCATAGTAACAGCAATACTATATGAAGATCAACTATGATTGACTTAGCTCTTCTCAGCAATACAATGACCCAAGACAATTCTAAAGGACTAATGGTGAAAAATGCTATCCACCTCCAAAGAAAGAACTGATGGAGTCTGAATGCAGATCAAGGCATATTATTTTTCATTTTATTTTTTTGATTTTTTTTTCTTTTGGTCTGTTTCTCTTTTCAGAACATGACTAATATAGAAATATGTTTTACATGATTGCACATATATAATCTATATCAAATCATTTGCCCTCCTTCAGGAGGGAAGAGGTAAAGGAGGGAGGGAAAAAAATCGGAAGTCAAAATTTTTTTAAATGAATGTTAAAATTTGTCTTTACAGGTAACTGGGAAAAAATAAATATTTTTTTAAAAAAAGAAGAAATCATGCCACCTGGGTATTGGTTGAATAAAGCAAATATACTTAGCCTGGAGAAAAAAAAAATGAAAGTCTGGGGGGGAGGTGATTAACAGAGTTAATAACTACTTTCAAGGGCTATCACATGAAAGAGGTTTTAGACTTGTTTTGCTTGACCTCAGGGGGCAGGGCTACGACCAAGAGATGGAAGATGCAGAGACGTTATTTCCAATCTTGGCTTCATCTAAGGAAAAACTACCTAACAATTAGAACTATCCAAAGTGCCAGGTGCTGCATTGTGCATAATGACTATTGCTAGAGGTCTTTGAGTAGAAATTACATGACCACTTATGGAAGAAGTTTTGTAGTAAGAACTCATGCTTTGGGTGGGGGATATATTGGATGGCCTCCAAGGTCCCTCCTAACTCTATAGTTCTGATTTTATAAAGGCATGGGAAAGAGTATAACCTGTTTGTGGGATAGCGATGAAGCAGACCTAATGAGCAGAGGGCACAGGCTAGAGAATTTGAGAAAGGAAGACTGGGCCAATAGGCAGGCTAACAAGCAGAAAAAATAATGAGGCCTTCAGTGATTTCCCCCTGTTTTTGGCACTCTCTCCCTATTGAAATGAATTTGCATTACAGAGCATATACTTTGGATTTTCTTACTTGTAAACAGATTATCCCCCTCCAGCCAAATATAATGCAAGTACCTTAAAGGCATGAACTCTTTCATTACTTTCTATTTATATTCCCCAGTTCCTAATATAATACCTGGCACATAGTAGGCTCTTTAAGAAAGTTTGATGAATTGAATTTTTCCTTCCCTCTCTATGAACTTAGTTACCCCTCTTGTAAAAATGTTTATCCCCATTCTTAAAAAGGTAGGCAGCTAGGTGGCATGATGGCTACAAGTACATGACTTAGAATTAGGAAAACCTGAGTTCAAATCATGCCTGAGATCAGGCTATGACCGAATCATTTAAAAAAAAAAAATCCCTCTCTGTCTCAGTTTTGTCATCTGTAAAATGGGAGAGGGTAGTTTTAATGACCTCTAAAATTCTCCCACAGCCCTAAAGCTAAATCCCAGGTAGAGAAGGAAAAGTAGCAGAGGAACTGTGGTGATGTGGAAATCAAAACATTCGGGGGCATCAGAAGGCCTAAGTACAAGTTACCCGCTTGTTCAAACCGTCACCTCTCTGGTCTCAGTCTTCTCATCTATCAAATGAGAGTTTTGGATGAAATAACCTGTAAAATTCCTTTAAGGTCTAAAGTCTATGATGTTTGGTTTGTCTGGCCAAGAAACTATCTAGTACTGTTTTCATAATGGACGGTGCTATCTCACTGCTCAGGGCTTCCTAGGATCCTTCTTCCTTCTATGTCACCAGCCCTCCTCTCTTCTCCCTCCCTTCCCCTCTCATTGCTAGGGCTCATAGTTTTATTTTTAACTCAAGAGTTTACAAGTGGGAGCTAGAAAAACTACTCCGAAGAAGCAGATTCCATTCCAGGGCTCCTCCCTTCTTCACCCCTTCTGTAGGGGCAATCCCAGGCTATGCTGGGACATGCCCGACAGGTGCAGGGTGAAGGGTGTCAATCACGCTGGGTGAATCACACACCTCGTGCTTCTCGATGACTGGAAGGAGGCCAGGGCCTGCATTCTGTTGTTGACTCAGGCTTGCTGGAGGGGAGGAGAGAAGGACCACCCCCACCCTCACCCCCCATGCAAGAACAGAAGGAAGACTTTCTAATCTCCAGGGCCATTGGACCCCCTGTGGACACCACATAGCCCTATCCACCACCACCACCACCACCACTTCCTCTTTCCTGGAGAAGTTTCCATGCTGAAAGCTGATTGCCTTAGGACAGGCCAGCTCCCAGGCCTGGATCCCAACCCACCTACTGAGAGAGTCACCAGGCAGCTTTGCTAAGCATAGTAAAGATATTCATGAGGTCTCAAGGAAGGGGAGTGCAGTGCAAGGAGAAGAAAGGAAAATGGAAACAGTCAGAAAGCATTTATTAAGGGCCTACCATGTGCCAGGTACTGTATCAAGTGCTGGGAATACAGAGAAAGGTAAAAGACTAGTTCCTGCCCTCAAACTCACAGTCTAAGGATTGGTACCTAGGTCAGTGGTTCTCAACCTGTGGGTCGCAATCCTTTTGGGGATCTAACAACCCTTTCACAGGGGTCACCTAAGACCATGGGAAAACACATATTTCCAATGGTCTTAGGAACTGAGACACCGCTCCTTTATCCATCTCCAGGTGGGTCTGCCCACATGCAGATATACCCACATACGAGTATTAAAGGGCCACAGCATTAGGAAAGTTGAGAACCACTGACCTAGGTGGTACAGGGGATAGAGTGTGGAGCCTAGATCTAGGAAGGCCTGAGTTCACATTAGACTTTAGATATTTACTAGAAGTATGACCCTGGGCTAGTGACTTAAACTCTGTCTGCCTCGGTTTCTACAACTGTAAAACAGCACCTACCTCCTAGGGTTATTATGAGGGTCAAATGAAACAATAGCTGTAAAACACTTAGCACTGTGGCCCATAGTAAGTGCTATGTGAATATTAGTTATTATTATTAACGGGGAGACGCCAAACAGCTACATATAGGATAAGCAGGAAATAATTGATGAAGGGAAGGAACCAGGGTTAAGAGGGATTGGGAAAGGACAAGATTTTAGCTAGGACTTGAAGGAAGCCAGGGAAGCCAGGGGGTGGAGAAAAGGAAGGAGAGGTTTTCAGATATGGGGGACAGAGAGTGAAAAGGCCCAGAGCTGGGAGAATCTTGTTCAATGAACAGCAAACTGGATCAAAGAATATGTGTGTGTGTGGTGGAGGTTTGAGCATGTAAGGTGTAAGAAGACTGAAAAGGTAGGGGAAAGGCAGTAGTACTAAGTTAGTAATGTCTTATGATACTCAGAAATCACTAGGGACTAGTCCCATCCAGAGAGGGGGAAGGAAGTTTTAAGGGTTACAAAGCACATCTAGTTCTACAAAGCACTTAGTTGATTCAATAGTCACAAAGACCCAATGAATTAAGTACTACAGATATTATCATCTCCATTTTACAGATAAGGAAACTGAGGCTGTGAGAAGCTGGTCGATTTGCTCTCTGACACAGCTAGTGTCAGATATGGGATTTGAACTAAGGTCTCAAGTCCAATTGGTTTTTTTCCATAATACTATACTACCTCCCAGGTTGGCTTCTTCTTAAATTGACATATTTCTCCCCTACCACTAGCCTCCACAGGAAGGAGCTATGAAGCCAGCAATATTTAAGATGGAGGGAAACTGAGGCATAAAGAGGGGGAAATGAGTCACCCAAAGTCACATGGAAAGCCTGGGAACAGAGCCCAGTAGTCTGGGAATTCCACCCCTACTTTGCCCTTTGTATTACGTTGCCTCCCTTTCAAGCTGGCAAAGCCTTTGGCAAGATGTGGGTGAAGATGTTGGCATCATGTCAGTTTGGAGGGTGGAGCTGGCAGCCTTTTGGTAGAAAATGGTATGCAGTCATCACAGAGAGAATAAGGATTTACCTGCCCTCCCAGAAGAATAAAGGGTAGGGACAGGACCATCCCTTTATCTTGTCATTCTGTAGTGGGGGCCCTCAATGAGGGCCCCATGAATATTGATTGACTATTGGCCTAATTGATTTGCATCAGATGAATTTAGCAATCTTTATTTCGTGGAGGTGAAGTTTAAACCAATAACTCTGGTCTTATCAGAATATATCAGAAGTCATTTTCTAGGTCAGTAAGTATCTATCTGGTCACTTCACAATTTTTCAAAGGTTGATTCTCACTGTGGATCGCAATCCGGTCTCCTGAGTTCTAGTCCTTTACATTGCACTAATGGACGAATACAACAGTCAATAATTAAAACTTTCTCCTTTCCTTTTGCTCTGCCTTCAGGTAACAACACTTCAGTCTCTAATCTCTTGTGACTAGACCAGAGGCCCTGCCAAGGCACCTGATCCAGAGCTTATGGGTCCAACTTATATCAACTAACACAGATTGAAGTGAGCAGAACCAGGTGAACAATGTATACAGTGTCAACAACATTGTAAAGTCAAGCCTGTGCCAGGCATTGTGCTAATCATTTAGGATACAAATAAAAACCCTCACAGTCAAAGGGGGGAGACAAAATGTAAACACCTATTTACAAATAAGATAATACGTTGAGGGTAGTTTCAGAGGGAAGGTACTAAAATTAAAGTGGGAAAGGCTTCTTGAAAAAGGTGGTAATTTAGCTAACACCTTGAAGGAAGTCAGAGAAGCCAGTCTGCAAAGACAAGGAGAGAAAGTGTTCCTGGCATAAGGGACAGCCAATGAAAACACATGGAGTCAGGAGATGGAGTGTCCTGTTCAAAGAACAGCGAGGTGCTGTTTGTTGTAAAAACAAACAACTCTGAACAATCTAAGGACCAATCACAGCACCAAGCATGAAACACCCTCTCAGCCTCCTGAAAGAGGGGGTGATAGACCCAAGATGAAGAACAAGACATACATTTTTAGACATGGCAAACGTGTGGATTTGTTTTCCGTGACTATACATATCGGTTACAAGGGTTTTCTCATTGGGATTTCAGGGGAGCTGGTTTGACTGGGAATGAGGAGCTAGCAATAGTTTTGTCAGAAGGGAAAGAAGGAAGGAAGGAAGGAAGGAAGGAAGGA
>CM053589.1:70685787-70706839 GCA_028646515.1 Pseudochirops corinnae | reverse complement strand
CTGAAGAGAATAATTCCTTCAGAATTAGAGTAGAGCAAATGGAAGCAAATGATTTTATGAGAAATCAAGATACTATTAAACAGATCCAAACAAATGAAAAAATAAAAGGCAATGTGAAATATCTTCTTGAAAAAACCAGGAAGATGAGTCTTCCTGATTCCAGACCTAGTGTTCTATTCACTGCACCACCTAGATGTCCCAGTTTAGTGGGTGACTAAGGCAACCACAAATCAGAACATGGAGTAAGGTCCTGACCCTGACCCAGAAAAAGCTCATTTATTTAGGGACAAGAGAAACAGGGCTTTCTAGTCACAAACAGAGGTAAGCCTGAATGAACATTGGAGGAAAGTTGAAGATAACAATCATGATGGATGATAAGGAATGCTGATCTGGAAAAAGGATTTTTTTGGGGGGTTCCCTCTATATCCATCAGTTTTCCTTCCCAAGTGACCAAACAGCATCATTTCCTCCTTAAGTCTTTCTTTCCTCCCCACCTATGGTACACTCCACTCCATTCCTTTTTCCTCTGCTCTCAATTAGTGGGTAGGAAGAGTAGAGTCCTTCTCTAAACTTGTGTCTCTGCTGCCTTCATTTCTGTAGGAAACAGATCTTTTTAAAAAGGATCCAGGCTATATTGCTTAGGAGTTTGGAGGGAGGGAGGACAGATAAAAAGATAGCCATTAGACTTCATTTGGATCTCATGTAATAAAAATTGGACACACATTTTTTAAAGTACCTACTAAGTTCCAAACATACTAAGCAATGGGGATACATATAGAAGCAAGAAATATGGTCCCTACCCTCAAGGAGCTTACATTCTAACAATGGAGATATCATGGTAAAAATTGTACATAAGGATATCCCATTTAAAGGTTTGCAAAATGATTGTTTCCCCCACAAAACTAGGAGGTAGGTAATGAGTGTATATTATTATCCCCATTTTACAAATGTAAAAATCAAAATTAAGAGAGATTAAGTGTCCTTGATCCTTGGTCAAAAAACTGGTAAGTAATGGAGCTGAGTTTCAGACTCTCAAGTCCAACCTGTTCTCATGACATCACACAGTAGGCTCAAACCTTCTTGGTCTAGAGTAGTGGTTCTCAACCTGTGGGTCGCGACCCCTTTGGGGGTCTAATAACCCTTTCACAAGGGTCGCCCAAGACCATCGGAAAACATATATTTCCAATGGTCTTAGGAGCTGAGACACTGCTCCTCTATTGGTCTCCAGGCGGGTCTGTCCATATGCAGATGCGCTCACATATGAGTATTAAAGGGTCGAGCATTAGGAAGGTTGAGAACCACTGGTCTAGAGATTCTTAGACAAAAATCGAGAGGCCTAGGGAGGAGTAAAACTATCCCTGCTTTAATAACCTGCCTTAGTGCTGGAGCCTAACAAACCTCTGCCTGCTGGCCATACTCAGGTCATTAGAATCTAATTGATCGATGTCTTAATTGATAATAACCTAACTGATGCCTCGCACCTCAGACTCTCTAAACAAGAACACTGGACCTGATGAAGTGTGAGGCAGCAGATTCCAAGAACCCTGCTGACTCTTTTCCCAGCCAGACTCTTCCTGTGACCCCAGAAGTCTAGTCTAGGGCTGTCCCTAAGCATCTCCTGGCACACTGGGCCTCACACTGGTTATTCCACTTAGTTAATACCATTTATTAAGTGCTTACTGTATACCAGATATAATGCTAAGTATCGGGAAGACAAAGGGGAAAAAGACCCTCCCTGCCCTAAGCTTATATTCTAACAGGAGAACAATATGAAAGCAACCAATGTATGTATAAGATGCTGCCACAGCTGCCAATTGTCAACTACCCCAGCTTCCTGTCCCCTCCACCCCAACTAAAAACTTGGATTGGGGTTTGTAGCCTCCAACTTTCCTCAAAAGAAAATAGCATATGTGGGAGGTTGTCTCAGAGGTGAGGGGCTATGGCAGAAGGTAGGATTTAGCCTGAGTCTTGAAGGAGACCAGGGAAACTGAAGCATTTGTTCTGACTCACTGGGATGGAATGGGAGCCCACAGCTAGCCTGACCCTTTCTCTCCAGGTGGTACAGTCAGTTACTCTTTAATTCAAAACAAGAAGTCCCCCCCGGGGAGGCATCTCCACTGGACCCTCTCTCTCACTCTTGTAGGCTTACTGCCTTGCCCCCTTTCACCTACTTAACCAGCTGCTCCTTGCCCTCTCCTCAGAAATCATCATGCTTCCAAACTGCTCCATTTCTGAGTCACTGGGGCTATTTTTGACTGGGTAACCAATTTTCTCCACTACCACCCTCTCCCCTTCAGTCTCTTCCACCATGTCTCCCCCCCCATCCAGCTCCATCTATAACTACAACCACCCTCCCCACCCTGTCCAGGGTCCTATTATACAGATCACAGGACCAGGAATTGGTCTGCTGCCATCATTCCCTGAGCCTAGCACGAGGGAGGAGGGGTGACAGCAAGGGAGGGACAAGGAGGGGAGAGGAGGATTTCAGTGGGGTGACTGGGATCTGTGCAGACAAGTTCCATGTTGTCCCCATGCTGGAGCTTTGGACGCCCAGGCAAAGGGGGCCTAAGGCAGAGGGGACCAGATCCAGGACGAGTAAGGAAGGGAGGGGCGGTTCCGGAGCATCACATGACTGTCTAGGCTGGGACCCAGTCAAATGGAGTTAATTCCATCTGTGTTCACATGCCCCAGCATTCCAGAGCGGCCTCTCCCAGAGTTTTGGCTCAGCAACACAGCTCCTGCTGCTGCTGCTGCCTCCGCCACCACCATTAGCCAACCACCTCAGCTTCCCCCCCACCCCCACCCGAGCCAGAAACTTGGGGTGGGGTTTGCACCCTTTCAACTTTCCTCAAAGAAAAACAAAAACAAAGCAAGAAAACACTATCAGGCAAACCTTCCACCTTTATCAGCTCCCTGGGGACCTCTTTCTCTAACCTAAATCTATATACTTCCTTCTTCCCCCATACTCCCTTTTTCCCTCAAATCATTTTTGATTGGGGAGAATTTTCAAGGGGTGAGGACCTGTTCGAAGGGGGAGACAGCCATGAAAAATATACTTCTTCAGCATAACAAATTAGAATCCCAGAGAAGGCACACCTTATTTAGCCTGGACAACATCAAGGTCCTGAATGCCTTCCCTAGTTCAACCCAAACAGTCCAAATTACCATTATTATTATTATTATTATTATTATTAAACATTTATATGACACTTTTAAGATCTGCAAAACACTTTACAAATATATCATTTCATCCCCACAAGAACCCCAAGAGTTGTTTTTATTATGGTTATTGCACAGAGAAACTGAGGTAGACAGAGGTCCAACACTCTTATCCACTGTACCGCCTAGCTGTCTCATGCCTAAAACAAGTGCCTATTCCACCTCTACTAGAAAACCTGCAATGTAAATGTTTGGTGTGGAGAGTAGAGAAGACCCATTAAGAGCTCCGAAAGTAGCCCATTTCCATTTTTGGAGAGTTTTAATTCTTAGGAATTCCTGTCTGCCTATTTGCAACTTCTATCATTGCTCCTGGTTCTGCCATTTAGTTCCAAACAGAATAAATCTTATCCCTTTTCCACATAGCAGCATTTTAAATACTGGAGGGTAACTAACATGTTCCCTTGGAATAATAATGATAGCTAATAATTTTATAGTTCTTCAGGGTTTGCAAGGAGTACTCATTTGATTCACACCACCATGCCATGATGTAGGTGCTATCAATTATCCCCTTTTCTTGATGAAGAAACTGAGGCTGAGGAAGATTAACAGACAACAGCTAGTAAGTGTCTAAGGGTAGATTCCATTTCCTGGGGGGTAGCTGAGGGCAAGGGAGGAACAGGGAGGGGAGAGGAGGATTTCAGCAGTGTGACTGAGATCTGTGCAGGTAAGTTCCATGTTGTCCTCATTCTGGAGCTTTGGCCGCCCAGGAAAAGGGGTCCTAAGGCAGAGGGGACCAGATCCAGGATGAGTAAGGAAGGATAGATTCCAACTCTGGTGTTTAGGACTTTAAATAAAGCACATTCTCCAGTATGTGACCTTGCGACCTCTTCTCCAGGCAAAATGTCCCTAGCTCCTTCAACCTAGCCTCCTGTGACATAGTCTCAAAGTTGCTGGACATCCTCATTCCCCTCTTCTGAATGATCTTCAGTCTATCAGTGTCCTCTTTCAATTATGGGGTTCCAGAACATTTATCAGGGAGACAAAAAGATGGATTAGTGCAAGAGGCCACACACACATACACACACACACACACACACACTAGAGGCAGGCATGTGAAAGATGCCTAGCTTCAGCTGCTACTCTGCCTAGGCTACCTCAGGAAACTTGAGGTTGGCGGGGAGAAGGAAGAGGAACGGAGGGAGCAGAAATCCCTTTAAGGCAGCATCCCCTCTAAATTGTCACTACCTTTCAAAGCTCTAGCCTTCCACTATGGAGACAATGTAGACTGGCTAAATGGATGCTAGACTCAGAAAATCTGACCTACAAAGGCATCACAGATGATCTAATCCAACCCTTCACTGGCCAAGGTCACACTGTTATTTAATGTCAGAACCCATATCAGAAAGTAGGTTTCATGTATAACTTATATCAGATTGCTTGCCATTTTGGGGAGAGGGGAGGAAAGGGAGGGAGGGAGAAAAACTTGAAACTCAAAATCTCATAAAAAATGAATGTTGAAAACTGTCTTCTCAAGTAACTGGAAAAAATAAAATATTATTAAAATGTTTAAAAAAAAGAAAGTGGAGGAGGGAGAAGCCAAGATGGTGGAGGGAAGGCAGGGACTTTCCTGAGCTCTGTCCCAAACCCCTTCAAATACCTTTAAAAATGACTCTAAAAAAGAAAATAGGTTTCCTTACTACTAGTTCAATGTGATTTCCCACTCCACAGACCTGGCCAGATTCTAACTGTCAGTTGTTACCTGGTCTATCCTGGGTGCCTCCAGCATGGTTCTCGAGCCAAGGATCAGTTGCTATGGGCAGTTACATATGACATAGGTACTACAGGTGGATATGTACACTTTACACTTTCTCTGTGCCCCATGTCCCCAGGCCTTCAGAAAGAGCAATCCAGGAAATAAGATAGTAGCTTTAGTGTCAGATGGAACCTTAGACCGAGTTGAGTCCAAGTTAATTTGCTCTGCTAAAGCCATTAGGAGACCTATGTGTTAAAACCCAGCTTCACCAAGCCCCCATCTAGTGCTCTCTTCGTGAACCATGGATAAGATTCTTTATTCATACACTGAGAATAAGGTCCTTCCTTTATATATGATATTATCCTCATATCATCCACCTTTGACTTGCTGAAGCTTTTCTCCATTCACATAAAAAGAGTGATTACTTTCCCCAAGCACAAGGGATCAGGGTCTTGCCCTGCATTTCTGAGAGAAACAGTTATTTGCTCTTTTATTAATGGTAAGAAGCAGTAGAAGGAAATGGGGAGAGGAGAAACCACCTTCCAAAAGGAACCTTTTGGGTTGGATGTGGTGGTATAATTCCTATGATTGCCCCTCCAAGGAGACTGAGGCTAGTGCAGTGGTTCTCAACCTTCCTAATGCCGCGACCCTTTAATACAGTTCCTCATGTTGTGGTGACCCCCAACCATAAAATTATTTTCGTTGCTACTTCATAACTGCAATTTTGCTACTGTTATGAATCGTAATGTAAGTATTTGATATGCAGGATGTATTTAAATTGAACATGACCCACATGAACCACTGGGCTAGTGGATCTCTTGAATTCAGAAGTACTGAACTGAAGTAAGGAGAAAGCTGTGGGGTATCCATACTAAGTCTGGCACCAATGTAATATACCCCCAGGGAGTAGAGAGTTTAAGGGTGAGGTGAACTGGCCCAGATTGGAAATGGAGCAGGTCAGTTTCAGTGCTGATTAGTATTAAGATCCAGTAGTGACTACAAGTTGCATTTCGAGCCTGGGAGAGATAGGAAGAACCAGTCTCAAAACAAACAAAAATCAACTGTGGAAAAGTCTTTTACTGAGAATACCCAGACTGTAAATACAGCCCAATGACAAGGCCCAATGTCCCCATGAATGTTGAGCTAGTAACTTTGCATGTATTTTCTTTCTAGGTTTTTTTCCCCTAAGATTTCCTGTCATCTCCCTCTTGCCTTAGCTCTCCCAACAGTAAGGGTTCCTATCTAGTGTGGGAGGGAGTTTTTTGGCAAGATTTCCCTTCATCATGGTCTTTTTTGGAAAGGGAGAAGAGGGACTCAAATCAAAAAGCAGGTCTACAACTAAGGGTGGAAGCTACTCATTAAATGTCTGGTGCAACTGTGGTACAAAGAAAGAAGACTATCTTAAAGTCAGAAAGACCTGAGTTCAAATTATGCCTTAGACACTTCCTAGCTCCATGACCCTGGGCAAATCACTTACATGATTTCCATGTAAAGTGCTTTCATAGCTTCTCTTTTGGCAAGAAGCAGAAGCTAAAGGAGTTCTCATAACTGGGTAATGAATGAAAAATTATGGGATGTGAATGTAATGGAGTTTTATTGTGTTATAAGAAATGATGAAAGTAATGGTTCTCTAGAAATATGGGAAGAAATATTTATATGAACTGATCCAGAGTGAAATGAGCAGAACCAGAACTGTTTATATAATAATACCAACATTGTAAAGACAAATAATTTTGAAAGATTAATAATTCTCATTAATGCCATGAACAGCTATTACTCCAGAAGACTGGTATTGAAGCACATTACTTGCCTTCCGGAAGAGGTAACAGACTTGGAACACAGAAGGAGATGCTTGTGTGTGTGTATATTACACACACAAACATGTGTGTATAATATACACACATATATATTGTGTATAGATATACATTTGAACATGGCCAATGTGGGAAATTGTTTTCTGGGGCAGTCAGTAGGGTTTGGAAATTGGAAGATGAGTTAAAATATGCTTCCTAGTTGTGTGACTGACAAGTCACTAACCTCTGCCTCAGTTTCTTCAGCAGTAAAATAGGAATAATAACAATAGCACTCAGAGTTGTTGTGAGGACCAATTGAGACAATACAGAAAAGTTCTCATTATATAATTTTGTTGTTTTTCAGACATGTCTGATTATTCGTGACCCCATTTGGGGTTTTTTTTGGCAAAGATACTGGAGTGGTTTGCCATTTCCTTCTCCAGCCTCTTTTACAGATGAGGAGCTGAGGCAAAGAGGGTTAAATGACTTGCCCAGGGTCACAAGCTAGTAAGTGTCTGAGGCTGGATTTGAACTCAGGAAGAATCATTCTTTCTGACTCAAAGCCCACCACACTATCCACTGTACCACTTAGCTGCCTGGCACATGGTGGGCACTATATAAATGCTTATTATTATTATTATTATTATTATTGTTTTAGTTAACTATGACATCTTTGTTAGAAGGGTTAGGTTTTCTTTTCTTCAATTTGGATTGGGGAGATGGGAAGGAGAAGAAATAGAGTTTTGTTTATTGAAAAGGGCTTTTTTTTTTCCCAAAGGAAAAACTGGTACTCACTACAGGATCCTAAAGTCAGGACTACTCTGATAGATCTCCTGCTTGACATGCCCCTTTGGCTTGGAGAAAGAAACTAACACCCATCCTCAGACCTGTTATGATGGAGACAGTTTGAAGAGAAACACAGCACAAGGCAAGAAGTGTCTCAGGCAGGACTCAGGGTACTTAATACATGGATGAGTCTTCTGGAGGAAAAAACTGGACAACACTTTCCTCCTAGCAGAAGAAAGTTCAAGGGACAGCTAGGGGCACAGTGAATAGAACACTAGCCCTGGAGTCTGGAGGACCTGAGTTCAAATCCTGCCTCAGACACTTAACACTTACTAGCCGTGTGACCTTGGGCAAGTAACTTAACCTCAAATGCCCTGCCTTCCCCCCTCCAAAAAGCAAAAACAAATAAAAACAAAAAAGAGGAATTACGGAGAAAATATTAATAATGCAGATTAAACTTTAAAGTGTTTAGTGTATACATTCCTCCCCCCACCCCTGCCCACAGCTGATTGTTAAACATTCACCAGCAGGCTGCTGATGAAAGGTACCCCATAGCTATAGCCCAAGTTACCTTTATACTCATTCATGGAATTTATTTTAGAACCACAAGATTCTGAGCTGGAGTGATGTCGCTCTAACCTTAGAGATCTCATTTAGTCTAACCCTCCATTTTACAGAAAAGGAAACTGAGGCCAAGGGGAATGAAATTATTTGACTGCCACACAGTTGTAACAGCACAGCACGAGGTTGTGGCTTTCCCAAGGTCACACAGGTGATAAAGGCTCTAAATGGCAAAATCAGCATTGGAAATGAGATCCTTCAACTCCAAATCTAGCATACTACAGTGTTCTTTCCACCATAGTACACTGCCTTAACAACAAATATTTCACCCAAAAGGGAATGGAACCAAAAGGGATTTAAAAGGTACACATTATACCGAGATTTGTAATTATTTGTTGTTTAGTCATTTCAGTCATATTTGACTCTCTGTGATCCCTTTTAGGGTTTTGGTAGCAAAGTTACTCGAGTGGTTTGCTGTTTCCTTCTCCAGCTCATTTTACAGATGAGAAAATTGAGGCAAACAGGGTTAAGTGACTTGCCCAAGGTCACACAGTTAGTATGTGTCAGATTTGAACTCAGGCAGATTAGCCTTTCTGAGAACTCTGTTGGGTTTTAAAATGTTAAGTTTAGGGGTGCTTGAGATCTCAAATACTGACATGCTGGGTCCTGTCTGAATGAATTTGACTGAATTCTTCTTTCAGCCAAAGAAAAACAAAGTTTATTAAAGATTCACTATATTGGGTAGACTCTTAAGGAGCCTAAGCATTTGTGTGTGACGCTTATATTGACAAGCTGGCCAGACAGAAGCTCAACTAGATTGAATCTGAGTGCCTCCATGGAGGAAAGATGGATACCACATACAGAAAGACCATGGGAGGGAACCAGCGACACTCAAGCTGTCTGGGGTGACAGGTCCAGGGAGGGTCCTGATGGGACTGAGGTGACCAGAGGCCAGACTTAAGGAACCAAAAGAATGGGATCAAGGGTGGGAAGCAGCCAGAGGCAACCCAGAGGCAACAGACAAAAGAGGTCTTGGCCAAGCCAAAGGCAACAGAGACCTGGGAACAGTGACAATGGAAGGCCCTTGGTCCCAGGGAAACACCAGATCTAGTGGGAAGACCCAAGGAGAGTTCAAAGGGGCTCCCAGAGCCCACATCCCATCATATCCCCTTCGACAAGAGAGAAAGGTAACTATAGAATGACCAACTTCAAAGCTTCCTCTCACTTTAAGAAACCACATTCCTAATGTTTGTTGTATTGCTTCGAACACCTCCTAGACCCCATCTCCTGTTGCTATTCTCAGCAGCAGCCTTTCCCTTATGAAGCTCTGGTTAATAAAATTCACATTAGTTATATCCACATAAGCCCCTACACAATTGAATTCTACTCTCAACTCTGCTACTGACTCACTTCACTAGACCTCAGTTTCCTCACTGGAAACATGAAGGATTTTGGATTAGTGAACTTTAAATCCCTTTCCAGCTTTAGAATTCTTTAACGTATAAAGATAAATATAATAAAAAAAACACTCATCCATGTTATACTCACCACTTCAGTGCCAGCAATTGGGAAGCGTTACCTGGAGAACCAATGAATCAAAAACATTTATTAATCACTGACCATGTATATTTGTCACTTAAAGCCCTTCATAACCCTATCCCCCTCCTATTTTCCAGTCTTCTTACATCTTATTCTCCACCCTTCCACCTCCCACGAATTCTGAGATTTATTGACACTGGACTCCTTTCTATTTCTCAAACAAAACAGTCCATCTCCCAACTGTGGACATTTTTACTGGCTACCCCTGATGCCTGGAAATCTTTTCCTCCTCATTCTCTGGCTTCCTTCAAGTCCCAGCTGAAATCCCACCTTATACAAAAAAGCCTAGAGGAGGAAATAGCAAATCATTCTAGTATCTTTGCCAAGAAAACCCATGGACAGTCTTGTCATGCTATGGTTCACAGGATCAGGAAAACTAGGATATGACTGAAAGACTGAACAATAACAACAAACAAGAAGCCTTTCCCCATGTCTCTTAACGTCTAATTCCCTCCGTTGATTATCTCCAATTTATTCTGTCTATATCTTGTGTGTACATAGTTGTTTGCATGTTGTCTGCTCCATTAATTAGACTGTGAGCTCCCTCAGATCAAGGATTGTTTTTCCCCTTTCTTCGTGTCTCCAGCACTTAGCACACTATTTGGAATATAATAGGTGCTTAATAAATGCTTGTTGACTGACTGACTGCCAAGATTTATGTTAAATATATGATGTGGATGCAAAACAGTCCCTGACTTCAAGTTTTCATTTTAATGGGAGAGACTACCTATACGGGAAGTGTTGACCAGGGAAGAAAATGATGGTCAGAGGAATCACAAAGATGGTGAGTGGAACAACTGGGCAGTCAGCTGACTGCCTTTCCTTTCCAGGATCGATGAAAAAGCTGATTTGATTACAATTCTTCGAGCAAATGGACAGAGTTGAATGTGAAGTCAGAGGATTTGCATTTGAGCTCCAGCTTCACTCCTCATTATCAGTCTGACATTATCACCTATCATTCAGCCTCATCTGTGAAAATAGGGCTTTGGACTAGATGGCCTCAGAGGCCCTTTCCAGCTCTAAATCAATGAACTATAGCCTTAAATATACGTAAACATATATTTATGTTTGTACAAATGCAAAATGTGTATAGAAACATACTACATTTATGTGTACCAAGTATTTTTCTGATTGCCATATCTACTCTTCATTTAACTGGTCCAAAGTCACTTAAAAGAAACAGCCAAAAAAGACTCCTGAAAACCGTTTAATTTAATGCTCACAATTATCCCACCCTCTTTCTCTCTTTATAGAAAGAAATAATCCAATCTGGAGCAGCTACACAATTTATTAAAATCAATTTAATATGGATTTTTTTTAAAGACCTTGATTAATGACACATTTATATATCACTTCCAGGTGCCTCTCTAAGGAATTTCGAATATTGCTAAGGAAGGATTGGCAGGGCTATTTGGAGGATGAGAGAGAAGAAGCATGGGGAAAGAAACCGGGCACCAGTGCCTGTCTCTGCTTTGCATCTAGTAAATGCTTAATAAATGCTTATGGAATTAAATTGGATACAAGGAAGAAGGGAAGCTGAATGAGGCCAAGGCCGATCCTGTTCATTTTGCTAAACCTCTGTCACCAAGAACATTCCCCATGTGTCAGAAGGGGGAAAAATACACTTCCTCTGCCTGTTTGTCGGCTGTTTAAAGAAGGAGAAGAAGAAGAAGGGGGAAAAAAACACAACTATGTCAAAGTGATAAAAGAAAGACTGGTTAATAAGCCCAGACAGGCTGCTGAATGGATCAGAGCAAAGCAAAAGGTCACATGGTTACAAAAAAGGAAGGAAAAAAAACCTTCCTACAACAACTGCCCTCTAGCTATGGTTAACTTTAATTAACTGCAGTATTATAATTCACTTCCAGCTCAGGTTCCACCCTCCTTCACTCCCCAGTTCTTTCCTAGGTCTGATTAAACCAGCTTTCTCCTTGGAATATTTTGTTTTCTTTTTGTTTTTAAATTATGATTAATACTCATAACAGGGGAAAACAATGAAGTTCTTGAAAGGCCCTTAGTGATTGTTCCCTTTTACTACTGACTGACATTAAAGCATGGCTTTTAGGAATGCTTTGCAGACTGCAGAGCTTACACTGAAAAGGCCGGTTACACCGTCAGAATTGTACATATATCCATAGATCTTTGCTTCCAAGCGTGCCTACAAACACACTTGATGCATAAGCATGGAGCCTGTCTATTTCAGCTAATATGCATAGCTAAAAACTGTGTATGCAGTCAGTAATTCCAATTCGTGGTGGGTAAACATATGGGCTTCTCTTTGTAGAAGGTCATTCACTTTTAAATAAAAGCGTATTAATATGTGTGTGGGGGTCATCTTCCAAGGTTATCAGGCCAAATGGATTTTATTTTTTTATTAATGAACTTTTAATAAAACAGTCCAGATCTTAGTAAATAAAAGGTGCAATTGATAGTCAAGCAAATGGGTTTTCAGAATTAACTGTGTGCTATGCACTCTCATTCCAAGTTAATTATCTCAAAGGATGAAAATAGGTTTTGTGACTCATAAGCGACAATAAAACACTTGGCATTAAATAAAAGTGCAAGGACATAAGTCTCAGGATACACACACACACATCTATTTCTATTGGTGGAAAAGATAAGGAAGGCACTTACAATAAAGAAATCAAATTATAATATTGGAGCTACAGTTCCTTGCCCTGATATATAAGGAGTGTGCATAATCATGAAGCTCTGTGTTCAAGATTGCCATCCTTTCCAATATAAAGGTTACAGGGAACAAGAACAAAAAGTGAGCCTTAAGGCCAACCCAGCCCCTTTCCTAAAGCATCTGGAAAGCCCACAGATTTTTCCCCCCAGGAGGTTCTCCCTCTCCCTCTCCCTTAACTCAAGACTCTACTAAATTCCAACTGGCTGGATTGGGGATACTTTGGTCTTCCCTAACCCCCAACCCCCAAGCCCAGGAATGAGGAGTGGGTAAAGGAGTGCAGAGTGATACATTTCAGATAGTTATCTCAGGGCTTTATTTTGTTTCCTAGCTGTCGTTTTCTTCCCTATTTCCCAGGAAAAGTAGAAAGTTTCAAAGTAGATTTGCTTTCTTTAGCCTGGAGCAGGAAGGGAAACAAGTCCCTGGGTAAACTCTGCCTAGGGATCACAGTCCTCCTAAAATGTCCCCCTCCCCCAGGCCCGAACCAATACCAAGAAAGTGTCACTAAAAAGTTAATTAGATGAATAATCACATTTGTTCACTGCCAGGAGGAATGGATTTTATTGGGTACTATTAGTGACCTTCTTTCTCCACTGGAAGTGCTCCCCAACCCTCCAAACTCCCACTTCCTGGTCAGTTAAGTTTTCCACCTTTAGAAATGTTTAGCAAAGCAAGGGAACAAAAGTTTAATAAATAAGGTGAAAACTGCTTCTTCCCAAAGAGCAAACTATCAGCTGGAAGCTGCCATGAACCACCCCCCCACACACACACTCCCGCCTTGGGCTTAGCACAATTACATGCTTCTCAGTAGCCTGCATTCTTCCCTCTCAGCCACCACCCCCCCCCCATCACTCCTTGTCAATTCTCAGCTCTGAAATCCTTTTGTTTTTAAAAGCTGAGTATAAATTAGCTCCAATCATACCTACTGATATATCCAAAATTAGATCCACCTTGGTTGTCCCCAGATTTGTTAGAATTCCCTAGTCCTAGACAGATATTGTAGAATAGTACTACAATGATGATGATGATGATGATGATGATGGTAACCATCATAAGCACAGGTTGAGAAATCCCTACAGCTCTCCTGTCAAGGCCCGGTTGCAACTGGAGAGCTTCAGGAGAAAACAAAGTGGAGATATCAGTAAACAGAAAATGCTTAGTCAGCAATTGCTGCCGCGGCATTAAAAGGTGAAATGTAAATAGGCATGATGCCAAGATGTAGATAAGTTTAGATAACACCAGCACAGCTTTTTCGTAGATGCCACAATTAAGGACTTCTCAAAGGCAGACATGTTTTTGTTGCATACTTTGGAGGCTTTTAAATAACGAAGGGAGGGGGCGGCCCATGTTTTGGAGCAGTCGCCTTAGCACTGCGAAAAATAAACTTGCTACTCAGGAAGTATTAATATCAATTGAATTTATTACAAGTTACTAAGCTCCAAGGCACATTACAGTGTTCTGTTAACTACAGAAATGTATAAAGGACAAACAGAGCATGTTTTCCATGTACAGCATTTTGCTCTACTCCTCAAAAGCATCCGTGCATCAATAAAGCAAAAACAAAAACACATGAAGATTAAAAACGTTCAGATCAATAGAAACAAACTGAAACAGTTTTTCCCCTTACAAACTTGCAACAAAAAACGCCCTCCCCCCACCCCCACCCCCAGACTCCCCCCCCCTCACTGTTTTGCAAACAAAACAAAACAAAACAAAATTAAGTGAAGACTAAACACTCAGGGCTTGGTAAAACAGAAGCTGATCACCATTTTTGTAGCAATTTTTTTTTTTAGGCATCAACACTGGCCTTGGCAAGAAGGAAAAGGTGGTTTTCTTTTTTTTTTCTTTTTTCTTTTTTTTTTCCTTTTAGAGAAGTGCATAACATTTACAAAAATACACAGCAGCAGCAGGTAATTGCTAAGGGGCTAGTAAATCTTGTACCTAGGCAAACACACTGCCACCAAATAAATGAGAAAAACAGGTACTGTGTAAGTAACCAAACAATATTATATTCTGTTTAACAAAAACCAGCTCTATCCTTCAAATGAAGAAGAGTTACATACCTTTGTTTCAAAATATAGAAACATACGACGAAAATAATGTCTATACATAAGACTAACTTTTTGCAGTTTTGTTATATTCACAATTCTACATCTTCGTGGTAGGGGGAGGAAGGGCTGTGGACTAGGAGGGGATGGGAGGGATCTGGCTTGGAGGAGAGAGGGGGTAAGGTTGAGGCCAAAAGGGGATTTTGCTGGGTTTTAAGGGTCTCTCTCTTTTTTCACTTTAACGTCCCCAGCTAAGATAGTCGCGATTTCCCCCTGCATGAAAGCCCAAGGTACGTTAGAACCGACTAAGGGGCATTTCTCGCCACTGGGACAGTATACCTCGCCGGTAGCCCCCTGGGCCTTGATGCTCTCCCTAGAACAGGGGAAACAGAACTTGTGACTGGGCACGGAAGGGCACTGAACAAAGTGTGTGTCCTCCAAACGTTCGTGGCAAATGGTACAGCAAAGGGGGCCGCTGTTGGCCATGGGGGAATCAGGAATGTTTTGGGGGTGAACTTGGTCCATGCCCGGGTGGGCAGTGGGTGGTGGGGGTGCCACCTGTAAGTTTATATCCCCATTTCGAGATGCCAAGCGGCGTTGGGCGGGCACCGAGGCTGGTGACACGGGGCTGCTGCTGTTCCTTCGAGTGGCCGTAGTGGAATGCACTGAGCTACCGTCCTTGGGTGAGTGGGCATTACCCAGCGTGTCGGCCACTGACATGAGGGCCGCCATGGGGGACTGGCCGTTCTGTGGGGCTGATTCGGGTGGGGTGGTCCGGTTGGAGAGGGGCCCCAAGGGAGGGGGCGGGGGCGGAGGAGGGCCCCCAGTTCCGTGCACTGCCCCGAACCCCCCAGCCGACATGGTGAGCTTCAGGGCCTCGCTTTGGCTAGCCATCCACTGCTGGCGCTGCTGCTCCTCGCTCAGCTTCAGCGCCCCCTCGGCCGAGTCCGGCGGCTCAGGGGACGCTTTCCTCTTACGCAATCCTGCCGTTCCCCCACGGCTGGAGGCGCTGGCAGGAGGGAGCACCCCAACGACTCCCCCGGTCCCCCCAGTGCCTCGGGGATGGGTGACCAGGGCGGTGGGCAGCATTGGACAGCTGGCGTCCAGGTAAGGTTGGGGCAGCATGTCTGCCCCGGGGACACCCTCCTTGAAGAAGCGCACAGACTCGGGCAGCAGGTCCCCCAGCAGCCGCCAGTCTCCCGAGCCATGTTTCTTTTCGTACTCCAGGTACTTGAAACCTGAAGACAGGCCGCGGCCGAAGTCCTTCATGCAGTCCTGATACATCTGCTTGGCCACCCCGGATGCGCTGGAGAACACGTTGCCCGAGCCTGTGGGATATTCAATAAAGAGTTTGAGTTCGTAGTCCAGACCTGGCTTAGAGACCGCATCGAAAGCAAAGACTCGGCCCAGCAGTGAGTGATCCTTCTTGAAGCGGACCTCGTAAGGGGTGCAGCCGGCCAGAGTCAGCAGGGTCTCCCGTACCATCTTGGGCTTGCTGGCCCAGTCTTCCGCCCTGTTGCGGAGGCTCTCGCTCAGTTCTGCCAGGGCCTCCGCGTTGCGCTGCTTCTCTTTTAACTCCCGTTCCTGATCGGTACTGGACACCGAACCAGGCCGCTTGCCCCCAGCGCAGGCCTCTGAGGATGAAGAAGAGGTCGAGGACGACGAAGATGAGGAAGAGGACGAAGAGCCAGCAGCCACAGTGGTCCCCCCGAGGCAGGAAGGACCCCCGCCTCCGCCCACGCTGGAGCCCTGCGGAGGTGGGCGGTTGCCCAGACCGTGGGGAGGGGGCAGCACCGCTGCTCCCGGCCCATTAAGCAGCGTCTGAGGAAGAAGGTTGGGGGGTACGTTCAGGGGACCCCCGCCGCCTCCACCACTCCCACTCCCGGGGGGTATCCCTGTCACCAGCCCCCCGTGTGCCCCGCGGCGGGAGGATGAAGAGTTGGGACTTTGGCGGTTCAGCTCCGGGGGCCCGTCCTCAGGGGATGGTTTGGGGAAGCCATTGGGGCCGCCCAACCCGTTGGGGAGCCTGGTGGCGTGGCCGCTGCCCCCGCTGCCCCCTAGACTTCCCGGGGGCGCAGGGTACTCGAAGCGGTTTCTCTGTTCTACTACAGCTGCTGCCGCCGCCGCGGCTGCAGCTGCTGCTGCGCTCAGACCGTAGCGCTCTAGGCCAGACGGCGCGGCCAAAACGGCGGCTTTTGTAGAGCCGTCAACGTGGTTGAGCTGCTGCTGCTGTTGCTGCTGTTGCTGTTGCTGCTGCTGCTGTTGCTGCTGCTGCTGCTGCGCCGCCTCCTTAGCGGAAAGCGCCACGGTTTTGACCCCGACCGGTGGTGGCGGCCCGGGGGATCTGCCGTCTTGGAAGCAGCCGTGGGCTCGCTTCAGTTGCCGGGCTGTTTCGATCACGAACTCGATGCGGTCTGCACCCTCATAGTTGACACAGCCTCGACACACTGGCTCTGTGAAGTCCCAAATCATGGCCCAGGGCATGCGGGGCAGGTCGCACAGGTAACACGACTGTCTCCGAGAGGAAGCCACCTGCGCCGAGGACATGATGCCGGCCCGGGGGAGGGAGGGGGAGGGGAGGGGGGAAGGGCAGATTGGTCCCTACCCGCCCAGGCTGCTGTTGCTCTTTCTCCTCCGGGGAGGGCTGGCGGGCGGGGGAAGGAGTAGAGGAGGACAGGGGAGAAGATTCTGTCTCCTGCCACTCGCTGCCGCTGCGCCTCTCGGCGGTTGCTCCACCACCTGGGTGGCAGAGTAGCTGCCTCCTTGCCCCCGCCTCCTATTGCAGCTTTCTGGCAGGGGAGGGGAAATCTGTCGACTTCTTCCTGGTGTTGTAGCCCCTGGGACAGGGGTGCTGGGAATGGGGTGGGGGGTGGGGTAGGGTAAGAACGTAGTATCCCGCTGTTACTGTCACTGCTGCCTTTCCTCCCTACGGTTGCGGTCCTCTTCCCTGGGCAGAGAGGCTTGTAAGGGCTACCGTACTCTACCCTCCGCTTGTCTCCGTTCTCGCTTGCTGCCGCTGCTTCTCCGGAGGGAAGAGGAACAAGAGGAACGGGAAGAGTATGAGGAAGGGAAGAGAGAGGGCAACAGGAGAAAGGGTTTAAGGGGAGCCACTGGCAGCCGTCCTGGCCCTCCTGCAGCACTGGATGTTCCGCCTGGTGGCTGTAAGATTTTGCACACGCTGAGCCGCCGTCGCTGCTTCCCGGACGCACACTAGATGAAAGGAGCAGCCTAGGGTTCAGCAGCCCCCGGTCCCGTCCCCGGCTGCCGCGGCTGCCGTAGCTCACGTAGGGTGCATGGCTCTCCGTTGGTTCTGCCTCTTGTCACATCCCGTTCGGAATTGGAATGTGGGGATTGTGATTGTTACTCTACGTTCCAGAGGCGCGTCTCGCGCTCCCGCTCGGGCTGCAGCTCGCGCTGTCCCCGGCTCAGCCGCGCGGGATGCCGCCCGGGCGGAGCGGTGACGTCACCGCCATGCTCTGCACCAGTCCCCCCCTTCCCTTTACACTTCCTCTGTCTGTAGAGCCCACTTGTTGCATAGAGAATGCGCATGCTCGGCATGCAGCCCAGATTCCTCTCAGCCTTTCCCCTCCTCCCCCTTCTCCCCGCCCTCCCCGGACTCTGTGTGTACAACAGCTGAAGTAATGCAAGTTAATGCTGGAAATCAAGTGAAGAAATACCCAGGGCTATGTTTGGAAATTAAACCGAAGATGATCTTTCTCTCCCCTCCCTTCCTCAGCCGATGCCCAGCTTTCCAGTGTGAAAATGCATTCAGGAAACATGCATCATTTTCCCCCCTGTGAGTTCAAACGTCTCATTTCAGAATTTTAGCTGTAAATTTCATAAGAGACATTACCCGTCACATTTAGAGTTTTCTAACAGGGATCACCGTGCGGGTATTTTATACAGTTTTTCACTGTTAATGCCAAAATGCACAGCACCAACAAAATTAGCTATTTAGCAATCTCATTCTGTGTTTCCTATTTAATGGTTTCCATTCGTGATCAAGGGACCATAGGAACTGGAGTTTCAATGAATGATGGTGGTGGAGACAGACTGAGCTATCCCATTTTTCATTTCTGGCACAGAGTGGTCCAGCAGATGCTGAGTTGTGAAACCAGGGGGCTTGCAACCTGGGCTCTCTGTATAGCTGAAGGGTGCTGGAGAGGCCAAACAGGTGAGTAATTTATGTGTTTGCTAATGGAAAGGGAAACAGGATTCTCTCCATTTAATAACAATTAATATATTGCATTTTAAAAGCTGAAGTTCATCTGATAGTGCCATGAGAAAGGGAAAACATGGCCATTCTGCCTTGTTCCTGAGAATGTCCTTTGCTCAGGACATTTATCTTATAGCAGAACACATCGTATGTTAATGTATTTGAGGTTCCTGCCAAATCATGGATGGGGGGAAGAGGAAGGAGGGAGGGACTTCTCTTGAAAATGTACTATTGAAACAAACAAGAAAATATTCTTCTGGTAGGCATTCTTTAGAACATAAGGCAATCTCATCCTGCCCTCCCCCCATATGCCACTCAGGAATACCTTCTCAGAACCTCAGCCTTATTGCACCACTCTGGGGCTTCAGCTCCTAGGGGAAAGATTTTATAAGGGAAGGAGCAGTAGGGGCAAAGATGGCTCTGGGGACCCCTGCCTTTTATTCCCTCTGCAGTTGGTTTCTGTTTTTGCAAAACAATGAAATTGCTGTCCACTCCCCAACAATAATAAACTTTCACTGCCAGGCCTGCCTGGATCATGGCAATTATTTTTCTACAAAGGACTGCAAACAGAGTATTGCATCACTCACACATACTTCAGCCATTGCAATGTAACCGGTTACCCCAGGGTGAGTCAAAATATATGAGGGTGTGTGAAGGGGAAGGATCGTGTGACATTCCCATGAACCTAGAGGACATTACTTACTTGTTTAACCCACTTCTGTATCTTAGTATGTATTCAAACCATCCTTATATTTAACCAGAATGTTGGAAAACGATAGTTTACCTTCTCTTTGCCAAGATTTATGTGGGAAGGAGCTCATTTCATCTCAGTGATGTGCATACCTACCTATGTGCATACATGTCTGTGTCTGTATGGTAACTTTAGGGACAGTGTACCATATATGTACTCCCATATGTAGCAGACATCATATGCACATAGGTGGGAATTGGAAATAAATCCTATTTCTGTTGTATTCTCATAATCTTTTAATTTATAAAAGTGTTATTTCTCCCGATGAAGCTCCCTCCCTTAGGAATTGCCACCATTTATCATTCTTGCCTCTTAATTGCCTGAAGCATCCTCAGTTTGGGGTGGGGTGGAGTGGGGGGTTGATGTGATAGCATGAGGGGTATAGGGACACCTACTGCGTATTTCACTGTCGTGTTTCTGGACAAAAGGGAATAAACACTCTGAGGATCTTGTTTCAGAGGCGGGTGGAGAGAAGGGGTGAGAGGGAGGGGGTCCCAGACTTTAAACAGCAGTAGTGCACCTTGCTAACGAAATGAGATAGCTTAGTCTCCGAAGATACCATGGGAAGTGCCACTCGAGTCTTACGGCATAAATCCTACGGCAGCACCTCGCCCTAGGTGAGGTTCGAAACACTTCAGAACCTACAATCTCAACTCGCTCCCCATCCTACTTACTTAACGAGTGGGTTGTTTCGGCTAGGGAGAAAGTTAAGAGCACAATGAGTGAGATCTCTGCGGGCGGGGCTTCTGTGGGGCACTTGGGAGAGCTCACTCGGCTAAAACTCTGTGCTTTGGGCCCAGAATCCGGGCAAAAGGTTTCCCCGTAGCTCCGGGGGCTGGTTCGTAGATTTTTAGAGGAGGGAGCGGGCTAACGTTTGGTATAGAGATGTAAACATTCTACAAAACCCCTTCTCAGCCCGGCTGCCCATTCGTCCAGCTAGCTCCCCAGCCTCTTTCCCGACTTTGGGCACACACTAGATCCAGTCATCTCTTCTTGCCCTCCACTCTACTGCAGGAATGGTGCTCTCCAGTTGACTTCTCCACGCGGCGCCACGGCTTTATCCGGCTGGCATTAATAAAATACATTTAAAAAAAAGAAAAAAGGCGCGCTCTCTCCTCCTGAACCTCCCGTCACCCCTGGGCTATTCACTCGGCTGAGAGCTCCTTCGAGAAAGGCCTTTTTTGGAAACACTCACCCCTCTGTAAACGAGGCCGACTATGTTCAGAAGGGCCGCCTTTACAGTGGGTGTAAATAATAAGCACCTTAGATAGGATCAGGCCTCGCCGATCCCTCACAGGCTGTGTCAGCTCCTAGTGGCCCGGCAAATGAATGCAGGCGCCTGTACATCCATGGACATATAGGTTGGGGGAGGGGAGGGAGGGGTTGGGGATTAGCACACGTGTGAAATCAGCAACCGGGACGAGACCGAACCGCGATTTACTTTTACTAATAGGACGTGTTGTGGGGCGGAAGTGTATTTGCTTTTCCGTAGTGATTAATCCAGGATTTTTTTTTAACTTCGGCCAGGGCCGGGGTTACGCAAGAGCCACTCGAGCGTGAAATCCCAGCAATAACACGGCCTCGCAGCAGGAGCTGCGATCTAAAAACCAGAAAGAGAGGAGCCTATGCCTCCGAAATCTGCCAAGCCAGTCTGCGTGCTAGCGGAGCGGGGGCTCTCGGGGGGGGGGGGGGGGGGGAAG
>CM053589.1:70666132-70685287 GCA_028646515.1 Pseudochirops corinnae | reverse complement strand
TTAGGTAGTCTTCATGTTTCTTGGAAGCTTTTGGTGCAGAAGTTCTGACTGTATTGTCTTCCTCCCATTCCATGCTTTGATTCTTCTTTTCCCCAAAGAAGGAATCTAGAGTTTGGTTGCTGTTCTTACTTTGCTTCCTTTGCCTGCTCATGGTTGGCCAGTCAATGATTTTTTAGCTCTGTGGAACTCTGTTTCCAGAGGGGAAAGCTCTGTCCCAAACTGCTGGGGTTTTCCCAGCTGCTGGAGCTATTAGGAGGCTGCTGTTTTTTTGCATCCCCCGCCAGCTTTGGCTCACTGAAAATGCACCCCAGAATCACCACCCAAGACCATGATCTGAATCCAGGCTGCTCAACGCAAGAGTACTTGGCCTCTGAATGATTGCTTGGCCCCCCTTCAGTCTGCAGGCCAGGAACTCTGAAGCAGCTATGTGGAGGCAGGTGCAGGGCCTCCACTTCTGCCACTTCCTTGCCCTGGAGGCAGTTTGGTGAGACCTGCTTTTCTCTCCCAATTTTAGCTGAGATCCACTGACCTTTCACTTAGTCCTTTTTTCTTATGGCTTGATAATTCTGGAAACTGCCATAGCTGCTGCTGATCCACTCTCCTGAAGCTACAGCTGTGGCTTGTCCTGGCCACCCCCCGCCACCACCCCCCCCACCTGCTTTCAGCTCCCAGATGTGAGGTGACCTCTTCCTGCCAAGCTGCCTTTAGCGAGAGGTGTATTTGTGTGAGTTTGAGAGCCCTAAAATTTGTTTAGAGTCATATTTTATGCATATTTGAGGTGGCTATTTGGGAGCTGCAGTACCTTGCTGCTCCTACACTGCCATCTTGGCTCCGCCCCCCTCCCCCATCGCCCCCCAACCCCCCTCCCCCGTGATTGTCCCATGAAATGATATTTTTTGTTGCCTTTGAATGATTGATAAAGTCAACTTCACCAGTTACTTTATTTGTCTCTCCAAGGAGAATCTGTGAGCTATCCCTCCATTTAGCTCCCATTCCCTCATTTCTTCTGGTTTCATAAAGAGCAAGGATATGTAAATTGCTAAGATTTGGTTCCTCCAATAGCTTGTCCACTGGTTTCAGACAAGGATGGTACATTTACAGTACCAACAGTCAAGTTAAAGTTTATAGACCATCTAAAAACTATGTGATCCTTCATGCCCTCTACCCCCTTTCCTACCACTCTGCTGCCTTCCCTGCAGATGGGGCCAAACAGGACTGAGAGAGATTTTATTTCTTTGTTTCATGACTTGTCATGGCCAAAGAATTCATACTCAAGTGGGGCCCATCTACTGGGGATGATCCTCATCATATTCTTCTAGACTACTCTTTGGAAAACAATTTTGATCTGTTCTGCCTGAATCCTTTCAAGTCAGCGTTGGTGCTCCATGGGTTTTTGAGAAAACAGTCATTTCCATGCCATGATGAGGTCCTGGATATATCTGCACAATAGAAGCAGCTAGATGGAACAGTGGCTAGAGTATTGGTCCTGGAGTCTAGAAACCTGAGTTCAAATCTGACCATAAACATTTACTAGATGTGTGACCATGAGCTAGTCACTAAACCTCAGTTTACTAGTTTGCCTTAGTTTCCTCATCTGTAAAATAGGGATGATAATCATAGCACCTGCTATTCAGGGTTGTTGTGAGGAACAAATGAGAAAACATTTGCAAAATGCTTTATGCAACACCTGGGGCATAGTAAATACTTGATAAATATTTGTCTCTTTCCTTGCTTGTTGGCTTTACCATCATTATTTCTGATTCTCTTAAGTGCTTCCCTAATGTCTCATTGTGGGGTGAAGATGACCCTTAGATCTCAAGAGCTGTGCCAGTAATGCACATGATCTAACAGGTCCTTCCAAACTGGAGAAAGGCTTTGAGCATGGATCTGGAATGACCAGGGTGGTTGTAATCTAAAGAATAACCCAGGTAAGTTCAGAGACTCATCACCAAGATGGCAGCAGGGTGATGAATCCATTGGCCACTACAACTCTCAAAGACTGTCTAGCAAGTCATAGAGAATCTGTGAACTGCCATTGGCACAAGGAGTAATCATGAATCATAGAGAAGGAATTATGGATCCTTGAAGTTTCATCATTTTTTTTTTTTTGCATTTTGGAGGGGGAAAGGCAGGGCAATTGGGGTTAAGTGACTTGCCCAAGGTCATATAGCTAGTAAGTGTGAAGAGTCTGAGGCTGGATTTGAACTCAGGTCCTCCTTCCTGGCTCCAGGGCTGATGCTCTATTCACTGTGCCACCTAGCCACCCCATCACCTCCTACTTCTTAAAGTATTCTTGAGGTTTTATTATTTTGGAACTTCTTTTAACACAAATTGTAGATTATAAGCACGAATAAACTTTGCTTTATTATCATTTGTCACATGCATGTCAGTGGACACACCCTACACATATCATTTTAACTTTCCCACTTGATGAAAGCTGCACAAACTTTTCCTTTCTTTCATGGAATGGTTCTGTACATTCGATACATTTTTTAAAGTTGCTAGCCTGGGTAAACATAAACATGAAACAGAAATGCAGAAATATCAACCTATAGTTTAAAAAGAAATCAAACAAAGGAAACACGAGAACAATAAGAATGATTTTTTGGGGCATGGAGAATCATCAATAGAAAACACAGCACATGACATCCCCAAAGGTCTAATGCACTCAGTCTTGTAGCAGGAATTTGGTAGGCTACCCTGTCTAGCAAGGTTTGTGAAGAAGTTAGAAAGGGTTATAGCACAAGGAAGGAAAAGGGAAGTAAATAGGCATTTATTGAGCACCTATAATATGCTAGACACTGCACTAAGCCCTTTACAAATGTTATTTCATTTTTATCCTTACAACAACCTTGGGAAGTAAGTACTATTATTATCCCCATTTTGCAGTTGAAGAAACTGAGTCAGATAGTGGTTAAATGACTTGCCCAGGGTCACAAAGCTGGTAAATATCTAAAGGTAAATTTGAAACCAGATTTTCCAGACTCCATTCTATATCCAGATTTCCATTATATCTGCTGAGCCACCTAGCTGTTTCGAGATGATCAATCTTGGAATCTTAGGATGTTTGAGTAACAAGTACCTCAAAGATCATCCAATCATTTTGCACAAAGAAAGGCATGCCATGGATGGACACCCAAAATGCTTAAGGCTTAGACAGAACCTTGCTCATGGAAAAAATGCACATACCACACTTCTCAGAAGCCTGTACATGATTGCCACAGCATGACGATGTTACCTAATATGAACTATTAATTGGACAGGCATGCTTCCAGAGCACAGAGTTTAAATGTCCACAGCATGAGGCATGTGACATGGGTCAGACTCAACGGACGCAAGAGGGACAGGAATAACTGCACTCGTGTCTTGATCATTATGGTGCTAATTTGGCCAGCAATGGAAACTGCAGGCATACCTCATTTTATTCCTCTTTGCTTTATTACACTTTGCTGATACTGTGGGGTTTTTTTTTACAAATTGAAGGTTTGTGGTAACCTTGTGTTGAACAAGTCTGCTGGTACCATTTTTCCAACAGCATGTGCTCACATCATGTCTCTGTGTCACATTTTGGTAATTCTTGCAACATTTCAAGCTTTTTCAATTATTATCATATCTGTTATGGTGATCTGTATGATCAGTGATTTTTGTTTTACTATTGTAATTATTTTGAGGGGCAATAAACCTCACCCGTATAAGATAGTAAATTTAATTGATAAATGTGTATGTTCTGACTACTCCACCAAATAACTCCCTCATCTCTCTCCATCTCCTCAGGCTTCCCTATTCCTTGGCACAAAACAATATTGAAATTAGGCCAATTAGTAACCCTACAATGGCCTCTAAGTGTTCAATTGAAAGGAAGAGTCAATATATACAATAAACTTCATTATTGTCTTATTTTAAGAAATTGCCACAACTACCCTAAGCTTCAGCAACCACCACTCTGATAAGTTAGCAGCCAATCAACATCTGGACAAGATCCTCTACTGGCAAAAGGATTATGACTCCCTCAAGGCCCAAATGATGGTTAGCATTTTTAGCAATAAAGTATTTCTTAATTAAGGTATGTTCGTTGGATTTTTTTTCAGACATAACACTGTCAAACACTTAATAGACTATAGTATAGTGTAAATATAATTTTTATATGCATGGGAAACCAAAAAAAAATTGTGTGACTTGCTTTTTGCTTTATTGCAGTGATCTGGAACCGCATCCACAATATCTCTGAGGTATACCTGTATAGGATCAAGAAGTCAGTATTTCACAGCTTGTGGCAGAGAGTGATCAGCACAGCCAAGCCTGTAACTGCAGCATCAAGAGAGGTCAAAAGTGATCTCTACAAAACTCTCCCGTTGCTGTGGCAAGAAGCCAGTACTTCAAGATCTGCTGCCGCAGTGAGTTTTCCTAGCATCGTTTTGTAAGTGAGCTAATGTGTCCTTCTGTTACTCTGTTAAAGATGCTGAAAAGTTAAAGAGGAACTAGGGTGAGTGATTCAATAGACGTGTGTGTTTTAAATCTATATGTTGCGTTAGTTTGATATATGGAGATACATCAGTGAGGGCTCAGAGCTGTGAATGTAATTCACAGTTCTGTGAATAGACAATTGTGCAATATAATATAGACAAATATAGACAACATAAATAGACAAATAGACAATTACCCCAATGACACTATGAATCAAGATTTAATTGATCTCCCTGCCTCAAGACTCTTCTTCTCTCCAACCCACTCTCCACACATGTGCAAAAAATGATATTTTTAATGCACTTATCTGACTATGTCATGTCCATGCTCAGAATCTCAAGGATAAAGCTCTCTATGGAAGCTTTCCAATAAAGCTTTCCAATCTTATTTCATGTTATCCCCTTTCAAGTACTCTAACTTCCAGAAAAACCAAACCTATTCCCTGACCTCAACTTTGATTGTTCTACCACCCTAAGGTATCTGTAACATACTCCTCCTAAATGGGCCCCACATCAAGTGTCACCTCTTCCAGTCATCTTCTCTTATCTCCCTAATTGATGTGATCTCTCCTTCATATTTTCTTGTAGCCTTTTGTCTGTTTCCTTTGCCCTCACATGTTCTACCTCATATCGTACCTGTGTGTGTATATATGTATATATTATATAGATACATATACATATATATACACATACTTACATATATGGGGAGAGAGAGAGAGAGAGAATATCCCCCTTCCCCCTACATACCTCATCATATGGCAAACTCATTGATATACCAATTTTTTTTAAATTTTTATATTTCCAGTCCTTGGCACAGTACTTTTCACATAACACATCCTTAATAAATATTTATTGAATTGGCGTGGTGGTGACAGTGAGTTCTGAGAAGGGGGTACAGGTGCCAAAGCTGATCTAGGGAGAGGAAGATGCATGCATTCCGAAAGGGACAGACGGCTAATCCTCATTTCTAATATTATCCCTTCTCCCAAGGTCCCTCAAATGTGATTTTTAAAAATGTTTTATTGATGTTTGTTTTTGTGCCACAATCATTTCCGAATATCCACCAACCTCATGGACTCTTCATTTAGGACACAGCTCAACCAAACCACCCCCAGAGTCACTCTGTCTGACTGCACATGAAACATTCTGCAGCCATAATTTGTCACCTCTCTGCCAAGAGAAAGAAGGCGCAGATCAACACCCATCCTTTGGCACCAACACTGGTCACCCCAATGGTCAACCCTGGATAGACTAGGGACCTCAGAGATTCTTTGATCTTCAATCTACTGTAGTTCTGCAGGTTCTGGGAAAGAATCATAGAAAGCTTGCACAGTCAAAATGGAAATTGAATTAATTTTCTGTAGGAACTCTGACAAGTGCTAACATTAATTCACATGCACATTGATGAGGCCAAGAGGCTAGGGACTAGTTCCTCCTCACTTCTACTACTGCATGAGATCCTTCTCACTCCTTGGACTCCTTGTTTCCTGCTCTCCACAACAACCCCTGAATCATGGGAGTTATAACTGCAGCCTCAGCAGAAGATTCCAGGGGAAAGCCTTCTCTCTGTTAGAGACTGGGGTGGGTACCCCAGCTCAGCAACTTGGCAAAATTGCAGAGTCTGCTGCTGCACCAGCGACTGATGCCGTAGTTCTGTGACCCTTTTTGAGAGCCTGCCTGGATTTCTCTGTATTGTTAGGCGAGGGTGGGGAGCCATGCCTTTGTGAGGCTAGCAAAGCTCTCTGCCTTTATATTAGAAAGCTGGGTATAGAAGTGGGCATTCCCATGAATCTCTCTGTGGTTTTGCTGTGCATGTACGTTCGTGCATTTCTTTATGTGGATGTCTTTGTGTGTGTGCTTTGCGTTTATATCTATACCCCTACATCTATCCCTGTCCTTATCTTTATATGCTGGCTTGTCCATTCCTTGATCTATAGGCTTCAGTACCCTGCTGTGAGCTGGGACTGGGGGAGTAGGGGGGAAGGTAGCTCAAGCTAAAACAGACCTTTGCCCTGGCTACCCAAAAAAATTTGTCCCTCCAAAGCAATGCTCCAGCTCAGTTCGGTGTTTCCTCACACTTGCAGATCAAATTCCTGAGGAATTATTTATGCAAAAACTATGAACACTCCCAGTTTGCAAATGAAGTTCAAATCCTTGTTACTGTTTACAGTCAAACAGCTGTTCTCAGCATTTCTCCTGGAGTCTAAGATACCTCAGCTCCTCCGTACTCAGCCTTACATCATACCAGCTGCAATAATAAGAAACTGGAAGAGGTCAAGAGCATGCAGGCCTGCTAAACCACACCTTTGTTTCCAATAGCTTTTGGATGGTAAAAACTCTCCTAGGCACTGCTCCCCCCCTCTCCTTCCTGGCCTCTTGCACAGTTCCTGGCTCTGCCCCAGCCCCAGTGTGCTGAAAAACATGCTCAGGCCCCTTCAATGTAACTCAAAACACAGAGTCTCCTTATGCATTTTCCCTGGAAACATTCTATAGACACAGTCTGGGAAACTTTCCAAGAGTTTCCTGAACCAAAGATAATAATAATAAAAGAAAGAACTTGGGTAAAAGCTCTTGTTGATTTATGTTCAGGAGCACAGGCGTGGATTGTAGAGAAGGGAAAAAAGTGAGGGTTTTCCAGGTCAATTTAAACATTTGTCCTTTTTTTTTTTAAAAAAAAAAAGCAGCTAAATTATATTCAGTGTCCTCAGAGCTGTTTATTGAAACCCACCCAGAGGGCAAGGCACTCACCCTTCCTTCCCTCCTTCTCCCTCTTTCAAACCTGGATCTCTTTCATACCAAAGGTCCTGCCCATTCCAAAGCCCACGGAGCAGAGATTTTAAAACAACAACAACAACAACAACAACAACAACAACAACAACAACAAACCTTTCCCTTAACTTCCATCGCTCTTACCATGCTGGTAAGGAGAGATGTTTTTATTAGTCAGTTCCATCCCAGAAGCAGCTGTATTCCAGTCATTTCTATTGATGGAGTAAGTACCTTGCCAACCTTAAAAGTGCCACATAAAAATCCGTTGTTGTTGTTGTGGAACCTTTAGCTTAAAAGGTGAAAGAAAGGCTAAGTTCTGTGGTATTCAAGTGAAGGAACTGTGATTTCATCTGGCAGCAAACTCCTTCCCACCATGCCCAGGGTCACACAGCTTAGGGAGTGTCAGAAACAGAGTTGGAATCTTCCTTTCTCCAATCCCAGCACTCCTCCAGGGTGCCTTGACTGCAGTGTTTCCAAGCCACTTTCAGTTCCCACACTCCTTGGCTTTTAGCAGTCTTCCCAATGCCTCCTATTTGGTATGAGAGATAATAAAACTCTAGAGTTTACCATGTTCATATAGGAAATTTGATAGAATTCAATAGAATATTATGATTATTTACCAAATGCTCCCTTTGACAAATTTCTTGGTCCCCTTAGGTCACACTTGCCCCAAACTGGGAATCCTTCATCTGAATCACTGTATGTAGAAATAGGGACCAACAGTGAATAAATTCACCAATAATGAGGGCCCATCTTGACATTTCTTTTATAAAAGATAACTGCTTTTCAACTCATGAAATACTTTTATGAGTTGATTAGAGGTCAAAATGTTGCTAGAAAGGAGTTCCCTTGCTATAAAATACAAGGCTGATGACATTTTAAAATGCTTTCCCTTATTTATAGGTTCAGATCAGTATAATGAAAGCAGAACATCTTATTAGAAACAAGAAAACGATTTATTCTTGTGATTTACATCATCATCAGCATCAGCATCATCATCATCACAGTTCACATTTCTTTAGCACCTGCTTTGTTCCAGGCACTTTGCTAAGTGCTTTACAATTACTAACTCATTTGATGCTCACAACCATGCTGGGAGGTAGATACAGTTATTATTCCCATTTCACAGATGAAGAAACTGAGGCAGGATCACACAGCTAGGAAGTATCAGAGGCCAGATTTTGGACTCAGGTCTTCCTGACTCCAGGATACATTGTTCCACCCAGTTGCCTAAAACGGAATGTAATTCAAGTTTTTGCTAACACCTTGCTACAGTTCTTAAAGTCAGAATACCTGTAACCAGGGACTGTGTCCTGTCTTCAGAGGAGACTGAAGATCTAGGTCCTGAGTCACTCAGGGAATTCCAGTTTCTTTCTAAGCCGAGAGATGGTGCTCTGCAGGAATAAAAAGAAAGTAAAGGTACCTGGTGAGAGGCCAGTGAATATCCCTGAAAACCTCAGAGGAGTTAACCAGGTAAGCAAGGGCTGAGCAGGGAATTTAAAAGGCAGTGAGAGCCCACACAGAGCTGTCAAAACAACTTCTCCTGGTGACTAAGCCAATCTCCTGGAGTTCTACTGTTTTCACCCTCAGGCTAGGGTCCCTGATGCTCCCTTTTTCAGTCTTTCCAGACCCAGGACCCACTGAGGCTCATTCCCTCCTCTTGGGTTACCTGACTTGATAGTGAGCAATTTAACCTAACGGACCATGTCCCTGACCATACAGCTTAATAATCCCTCTTGATATGGACCAACTACATTTAGACTATACAACCCTCAGCTGGTAATCACTGGCTGGCAGGCTCAGCAATGACAATTAGCAACGATAGGAGAATGAGAGCCATGATTGTTCTGGGAGTGAGCAAGTATGATCCCAGTTCATTTGACTGTGTGGTTTTGGCTGTCTCATACCTTTGAGAACCTCAGTTTTCTCAGCTACAAAACAAAGGAATGGAATTAAATAACAACTAAGGTCCTTTCTAGCTTCAAAAACCCAGGAACATACATACAGTGATTATGGAGGGTGTACTTTATTGAGGGAGCTAGGGGATAGGATTGCGAAAAAGGTAGAGAGAGTAGGTAAGATCTTTAAAAACTCCGAGTCCAGGGTGAGAAAATGATTAAAGGGGTCCCAGACCTTTGATGATAATTAAAGCTTTCTTAGTGATTTTTCCTACATTTTCTCCAGCTCTGTGAAGGAGACATAATTATACCTTCTCCCCCATTTTGTGGATGACTAAAATGGGACTCAGGAGAGATAACCTCCAGGTCAAATCATTGATGTGTCATGAGCAGGATTTAAACCCGGGTCAAACTGCCACCAAGTCTGGTACCCTATTCACCATGATATCCTGACTCTTGGGCCCTGCTGGAAGCGTATGCATAAAAACAGGTGGATGTGAATAAGAAAGGCCCACCACTGTTATGGGATCACAGAACTGGAGCAATGAAACCTTAGACTCATCTAATCCAATATCCTCATTTCACTGAGAAGGAAACTGAGTCCCAAAGAAATTAAATTACTTTCCATACACAATATGGTCGCAATGTGTTTTTACAAGATTATCCTTCCATGCCAAGGTCCGGCCAGCCTGACTATTTTTCCCTCTTCACCTCCCTCTCCATGGTTTTGTCCTCATCACCTCCACCTCTTAGAATACTTCATTTCCTTTAAAGTTAGTCTCAATTAGCTCCTTCTTCCAAGAGATCTTTGCTCATCCCCCTAGTTGTTATTATCTCCCTTCCCCTTCTCCACTACCTTATAATGGCCTCAGCCCCTAAAATAGCTTCAGTGACATAGTAATTGATTAATAAATCATTATTGATTGATTGATTGTCCAAAGTCATTCAGGGAAAGTTAAGTGGCAGGGCTGGAATTTGAACTCATGGCCAATGATCCAGATCCCATGCTTTGCTCACTGTGCCAAGAATATTCTAACTCTTCAAATACTCACAGGGTACAAATGTCACAGCACTGTAACCCTCTTTTCTCCACCCCCCCCCCCCAATAATAAAACGTTACAGACATCACTGCTTCATTATCTGTAGTCTGCTTATCTTCCCATCAGACCCAGAGCACTTTCATTACTTGGTGGCAAGGTAAGGATAGTCAGCTTCTGGATCTCCACTGATATCCTCAGGCTCCCCCTCCCAGGGCTATAATCAGGCCACTATTGTTAGGGTGCCTTAGGTGCTTTGAGATCTCAGAAAGCCAGCACTAGAAATCCAAAGCATTCATATTATCCAAAACAATGGCCTCCAGGGAGTGAGCAAGACACATAAAACCTAAAATAGACTCCTTGTTGTTCTGCACAACATCCAGGAATTTGGTGAAACTCATCATTTTTTCAGGTTACTGATAATGCAAGTTTGGAAACTGAAACAGGAAGAAGCACAAGGCTGAAAAAGCCTTTTATCCAGCCCACAGTTACTCTCCCTCCAGATGCAAGTTGTTGCCTTTTTTTTTTCCTTTCCCAGAAGCACTTTAGTGGGGTTAAAATTAGCTTTAAAAAACAACAACAACATTCTGGGTCACATGCTAAGAAACAAACAAAATTTTTTTGTTGTCCACCCCACTCCCATCTCTCTGACCTAACAACAGACCTTCCTAATCATAGATTTCTGGGAAACCTGGAAGAATAACAGGCTTTTCAGGCCTTGGGCACAAACGGGCCATGCCATGGCTTCTTCTGATGTTATCAGTCCTGTTGCAATAGTATAAAAAAAGAGAATGTCAAGGTTGTTTGGAATTACTATGCCTGCCACAGATTTGATGGTCACTCAATCACACTGAAATGGCTACTTGTGAATCTCCAGATTTCCCTGCCTGGCTCAGGAGAGGGAGGCAAAGGAAGCATTTTTTTTTCTTCTTCTTCTTTTTTTTTTTTTTTGCCAGGTCGACCTAGAAACAAATACAGCCAAGGACATTCGAGGAAGGGGAAGGTTAGGGATTGAAATGTGAAAGTTGGCTGCAGATAGGGGTGGGGTGGGGAGGGAGGTTAGAAGAAGCATAGGGAGGAGTTGACTGCTTATGGTTACCCCAAGCATTAAAATATAAAAACATATCCAGGCTGTCCTATACTGCTGTGCTCTTTATCTCTGGTTTCTGGTGATATGTGCATGTCATGGTTTGCTTTGTTCTTCCAGCTGAAAATTGTCACCAGAAACCCTTGATAAAAATATAGCCTCCTACTCAGAGTATACAGTCAGGTAGTGTTTAAAGCTCTGTCTCCCTGGCGCTCAATAAAGATACTCGCCTGTCATCTTGGGAAAAGAAACAACCAATGCTAAATATACTTTCTGCTATCAAAAGCTTAGCAGCAGTGAAGAACCTTCCTTTTTCTTCCCTTCCCCTCCTCTCCCCCCCAAAGGCCTAGTTTAGCCAAGAAGGTTTCAGGTTTGGGTAGAATGGACCTTTCTGAATTAACAGGATAAAATAATTGCTATTTTCTAAGATTTGCCTGATAGCCCCCTCCCCTTCTATTTCTCGCAGCAAGAGAAATTTAAATCGTTAGCCCTTCTACTCCCAAAGCATCTCCCCATTTCCCCCCTTTTTCCAGGTGACCCTCATGTACCCAGTAGCAGAGTTTGGGTACTAATGGATCAAATCCTTCAGCCTGCTGGAAGGATGGAAGGCAGATGGTATTTATTTATTTATTTGGAAGGGGTTACTGAGGAATCAGGAAATTCCAAGGAGAAAAACAGAATTCGTAGAGCAACCCCAAATTGCCATGACAACCGGAGGCAGGAACCCAGAGAAAGGCAGGTAAAGAAATTCCAGTTAAAAATGATAGTGAAGCCTCAGAAACTTTGAGCTCCTTTCTCCCCCTTGAAGAAATATATACTACAACATGATGCAATGCACGATGGTTTGTGGAAGTACTGTCCTGACTGTTTACCATGTGAAAAATGCTCCAGAAATCTGGACAAATGGGTTCTGGAGCCCTCATTATTCTGGGGACCTAGCTACCAAAAATGACAGCTACAAATAGAAATTCCCAGTATCCCCATGTTCTCAAACAAGTCTAAAAGTACATACACATAATCTTTTTGTGGAATAGCCTTAGGTGTTGAGAGTAGATCAAGGTCTGCAGGCTGAAGCCCCAAAGTAAACAGTGTGAAGCAATATATTTAGCAGATAATATTGAAAAACCACAGAAAAATATGAATGGAAAATGCATTCCTTCACTGGTATGTTAAAGAACATTTAGGTCCAGGAAACAGTAAGCTCAGTAGAGGGGATATTTTTCTCCCCATTCTTGCCTCAATATAAATAAATCACCAACCCTTTTTGGTTTCCAAGGAGTAGAAATTCTCCTTCTCTCCTCTCCATACCCCATTATGAAAGGCCACCCATCAAGCTGGCAGCATAGATCTTACCATATACCCAATGGCTGATGTTATTCTGTGTTTATATATTGGACTGGACTAGATGTGTGCAAAATGTGTCACTTATGATCTAGATTTTCACACACACACACACACACACACACACATCCATACTCACACCGACTGATCAAGTTGAAATAGTCTAAGAACAGTCTTATTTCACCTCTGCTTTCCCAGTGTGAGGTCCTGAATCAGTGCTATACCCCAGGAGGTAATTGACAGTGCTGCCCGGGAATGTCCTGTTCACCATGGCCCTGGTTCTGAAGGGATTTGATGTATACTTCTGTAGAGAGATAGTTTCAGCAAGAAGCCCAATTTGGGGCAGAATCACAGTCCCCAGCCCCAGAGCGGGGGAAATGTGGGAAAGACAACAACAGCACAGTAAGATGGATGCTGAATGACGTCAGCTGCTGGCTAAAATATCTGGCATACATGCTGAGGGAGGTTGCCAGCTAAATATTGTTTAAAAAAGATAAAATACACTCAAACTGTGCAGAATGTGGGGCTGTTATGTTTACATCCGGGTTTTAATGACTCCAAGCTGGCTCTTGGGGTTTTTCTCTTTTGCTGAAATGCTCTGAAAAACACAGCTTTGTGTAAGCCCCAGAGCCAGGGTGAAGGAAGGACTAAGGGGAAGAAGGGGAGGGAGGGAGAGGAGAGAATGGAGAAGAGGCTCCCCTCCCAGGCACGGAAAAAGGCCAAAGGGGTGACTGACAGGCAGGGTTAAAGCTCTGTTCAAACTTCAAAACCACCTTCTTTCCATCCCGTTCCAGCTTTGTCTGGCTGAATCATCAGAACTATAGCTGGGAAGGGTTAAGCTTTTCCAGAACATTTATTTCACCATCTCACAGAAAGAGGGCAAGGGGAAGATGTGTGTGTGTGTGTGTGTGTGTGTGTGTGTGTGTACGTGCATGCATGAGAGATAGAGAGAAACAGAGGTAGAATAAGAGGGAGACAGAAAAAGCTATAGAAGCAGGAAGAGAGACACAGAGAGAGAAACAGAAAGGGAGAGACAGAAACAGAGAGAAACAGAAACTGGGAGAAACTGGGGGAGGAAGGAGGGAGGGAGAAAGGGAGGGAGGGAGGGAGGGAGAGAGAGAGAGAGAGAGAGAGAGAGAGATAGAGAGAGAGAGAGAGAGAGGGAGAGAGAGAGAGAGAGGGAGAAACCCTGCAGAGCTGAGAGGCTGTAGATCACAGGGCCATTCTGATAGCCTCCTGTCCCCATGGCAACTGTACGGCATTTATCAGTTCCTTATGAGAGCAGGCACCGCAAATCTGCATTGCACATGGCAGGCTTCCAGAATTTCAAATGAAAGAGCACTTTGAACTGCTGCCAAGTTTGGAAGGAGCAGGACTGTCAGGGCTGCTTAAAACTGGCAGTTTGTACTTGGGAGGCGTTCAGTTCCCACAATCCTTCAGGGCTGGCAAGCTGCCAAGGACTTAGCGGAAGCTAAAAAGTAACTCCCTCCCTCCCCCTTTTCCCTCCACACTCCCCCTCTCCTCCCTCTCCTCACGCTCCTTCTTCTCCCTCCTCATACCATTCACTGCAGTGCACTCAAAATTTTCCACATGTCCTGTGTCACAAGTGCAGATTGTACAGTGAAAGCAAAAACCCAGCCGGCTGCCTGGGATTCTGTTTTTATTAATAATCCAGGGAGAAGGGGGAGAAAAGGAAAAGGAAAAGGAGTTTCAGGTTAAATGGTGAGCTGAAGGGGCACAGTGGATGCCCTGTACCTGTAAAATTCTGGTGGTGGTGGGTGGTGGCGGCGTGTGTGCGTTTCCATCCTACAGAAACAGCTGCCTAAATCTGCAGATAGCCCTGCAGCAAGGACATTATGGAGGGAAAATGGGTAGGGGGAAAGGCTGCGAAGAGAAAAGACCAGTGTCGGTTCTGTTTACAGTATCATTTAGGCATCATTCATTACAACGTATCACCAAGTGCTTTCCTGAGACAAGTGGACAGCGTCTTAGTGGTGGCTAGCCTTTCTCCCCTTGTCCCTCCCTTTCGAGTGTTTTGCTGAGATGAGGAGAATATCTGAGACCAATCCCTGAGTAAATGCTGTAGAAAAGGAAGTGGGGGGTGGTGGTGGAGGAGAATGAAGGCTGGCTTTTAAATGGAGAGTTTTCATGAGAATTTGACAACCACATATTGCCCAGAACACTAGGGCTTCTGCTGGCAGAATCCATGAATTGGCACAGTACTCTCACTGTTCTTAATTTTTAAAATATATAATTAAAAATGTTTTTAATGTACAGGGAGATCAAGGCCTAGGCTTTATTTTCCAGTACTAGTCATAAGCCTTTAGTACAAATAGAATGAAAATTGTCTGTCGCTCAGGCAGTTGGATAGAGTTCAGGAAAACTATGTCTGGCATTAATTCCAAAGTGGAGGTTTTGGTTCAAGCCAGGCCCATTAATTTCAGTAAACTGTTTTCACTAGTCTGGATCCCACTGTGCAAAGACTATTTATTACCTTTTGCTAACCTGATGTCTGCAGAGTTGTAAAGCAAATGAGGAAAAAAAAACCCAGGGTGGAGATATCTCTATCTCTGGCTCAAATGGATTTTGCACCTTTCCTCTGGGGACCATGTTTTATAGCTGCTTTCCTGGTTTTTTTTTTCCTTTGCCAATTCGAGTTTTCTCTATTCCTTCCTTCCTTCCCCCCGCCCCTCCCCCCAGCCCCCAGTATGTCTAGCAATGAATTGGAGAGGAAAATGATTCTGAGGGGGATTGGATGGGATAGCACTGGAACAAGCACACATATTCTGCTGCCTTTCTGAAGGGTTACCTCCCAACCTCAAAGATGTTTTGTGCTCCTCTTCAAGACTCCCAGTCTCTCTAGGGTACAGCTTGAAACCCTGACATGATTCACCCATGCAATCTGGTCTAAAATATACTAAGACAGTCAATTTTGGCATTTGATCTCCCTTAGGCATTTTACTAGCTGCCTTAGAAAAGAAAGTAAATTGCTTTTTTGTTGTTGTTATTCTCTTCCTCCACCCTCCGCCCTTCTGTCTTTATTCTACCTTTCCTCTCCTAGTCTCTGCCCAACTTAATGTCATTTCAAAGAGGTGGGGAAAAGAGAGGGAAAGAAAATACCCCAAATGTCTATGTATTTGTTGGACAGTACAATCTGCTGTCCTTCCAGCATCTCCCTCCTGACAGCTGAGAGTGTTAATCAGAATTAAAAGCCAGTCAATACTATTAAGTCATCAGATGGGAGGTTTGGTAGAGAAAGATGGGGGAGGGGGAAGAAGAGATGAGTATTAATGAAACATTTAATTCTCTTCTCAGTCTCACCAAAAGGGAAACTTGGGAAAAAGAAACTCAAATTATAGTAAAAATTGTGTGTGTGTGTGTGTATAAAATAGTCTTGTCAAATAACTAAAATTATTGGTCTTTTTAAACTTGATTTTTTTGACTCCAAATGTATTACAGTTTTCCATTCTTAATGGTGGAATCTAGAATATCATGTTTACTTTGTTCAGGCCTTTTGATGAACATTATCAATTTGGGAAAGGGTATGGAGATGGGGAGCCACCTCAAATACATCTGTTAAGTTTCCGGCTCACAAGGAATGGAGATCAACAGACTGGATGCCCAATATAGAATGGGGAGGCCTGGCTCATTTTGAAGGTCCTGTGAGGCATAAGGGGAAAAACCAGAGCTTTGTAGAAAGTAAAGGGGAAAAAAAAATAAAAGGATGGGAACTGTTCTATAGTGGTAGATGTAGGCTGCCGGTAACAGAACTTGTTAGGCAAGTAAGTTGGATTTTGCATTATTGAAGGTTATTGTGTGGGCAACAAGGCAGAAAACCAGTAATATGAAAAAGTGGGAGGGGGGGAGAGAACTGGTAATAAAAAAAATATGTGCAGAGTGACAGGCTGGAAAATGTCACTAAGGAGGCTGCAATGCCACAGAATAAAAGGATAACTAATATACTACCATATAAAAGAGGAATTGAAAATAAAATGAAATAAAAGAGAGAACCCTGCCCGATAGGCAAGGAGGGATGGGGAAAAAGGGAGGGAAACCTGAACTCCTCTTCCCAAATCCCAAATTCTACTCTCCCTCACTTCTCCATTCACTCACTCACCCTCTGACCCCAAGAACCTCTTTACTGCCCTGGGCCCCCAAAATTCTGAAGTGCTCTCTGCTGAATTTCATTAAATCGAGAATGATAAACATAAAACATAATTACATCCTTTTTCTCTGCCACTCACTGTTTTGACACTTCCTGTCAGTTCTGTTTTTAAAGAAGAGGTCGGTGACTACTGCTCTTTAAATTGACCAAAGCAAAAGGAAGCAACCCCGAGCAAACTCATCAATACCAAAATTCATTTCCAGGGGGTTGTGGAAAAGAAAAAGTCTCACTCAATCTGGGGGCATATAAAATGAGAGAGAAAAAGACAAGTTTCAGGTCTTGTAATTTCGACATTTTCTCTCTCTAAGCTCCGAGGTTATGGGACATAGCCCTGAGGTTAAGGGACAGGGCTTTCTTATTTGCCCTCAATAGAGCAAGCCCACAAAAGATGTTAGGTTAGCCTCCAAATACTAAACTCCCTGGTTTCCTTTCCACAAACCTGTAGCCATCAGTGTCCCTAGGAGGGAAGTGCTCTTTCTGCAGGTGCTTAACCCTAACAATGTGTTTTTGAAAAATGCCGTTGCCTCGTTAGTGCCTACGGAACACATGCGCAACAATTTTACCTAGCAGTTTCTGGAGCTGAGAAGATAATTAACACCTTGCGTTTGTATAATGCTTTAAACTTTGCAAGGTGCTTTAGCCATTTATTATATCTTTTGATCTTGGAGGTGGCTAGAACAGGTAAAATTATCTCTATTTACTTTATGGGGAAACTGAGGACCAGAAAGGTCATTAAAGATTTCTCCAAATATAATCAAGAAACAAACACAAAATAGATCCTAGAACTAGTCTGCTGCTCTTTTTGCTAGGGGATTTAGTAGGGAAGAGAAGTACATCTAGAGACAGATTACCCAATCCCACATCTCCAGATCAAGCCGCGCCATCTAAAGATCACCAAATAAATATCCTCGGCTCCCAGGATTTAGAACTGGAAAAAACTTCAGAAGGTAACCTCATTGCTAAAGGGGTGGCGGGATGTAAGGGTCTAGCGAACATGCCCAAGACCATAATAGGGACTGCAAAAGGAGATGGACAGATGCAAGATCTCCAACTCTTGAGCAAATATTCCAGTTGCACAAAAGCCACTTAAGCCTGTGTTTCTTTCTGGTCTTAAATTTAAGGTGGGGAATCTGCAGGGCAGAATGGATGGTGAGATTAGGTAACTATCTGGGCTGGAATGGAAGCAAGAAGCCAATTTTTCTTCCCATTCCTATTAATCATTATTTCTCACAATTTCTAGCTCAACGCGAGACTTATTTCCTCTTGTCATTCACAACCAGCGGGTAAGTTCAAGTTAAAGAAAGGGTTGCACAGAGGTGGCCGGAGACTTGCCGCGTGAGACTGGTGCTCCTTCCTAAAATAAGCGTCCTCTTCTCCCCTCTCCCCTCCCTGAAATTCCACCATTAGGATTCATTCCTTTGCTAAGTATCTTCTTTACCCAAGTGTCCCTTTTTAAAATGCAAAAATGGAGTGGAGGAGCGTAACACAAAAAGTCCCTAACACTTCGGTGTGAACAAATTCTTCAGAACACTCTGCCCGAGGGAAGAATATGCGGGATGGTGCTATGTTCGAAAGGGATGCTCTTTGCAAACGTTAATGCGCAATATAAATGTGAAATTATTGCTTCACTGTTTTGCCTAGAGCCAGCCATGCGAGTGTGGTTAACGACTCAAAAATAGTAGGTGATTAGACCCCCTCTTTGGATCTAATTTGCATGGTGTTAATTTAAAATAATGGAGATCCTAAATCTCAGCTCCATCTATTCCCTCGTCCCCCCCCTCATCCCGTTAAATCCCTGACGTCACCTTATGGTAGCCATGGTCTGGCCAAAATAACTGGTGACTTTTTTCTCCCCCTGGGGCTTTCTCGAACCGAGACCGCGCAAGTTATCTAGGGACAGATTCCCTGTTTCCAAGTCACCCTATCAGTTGGGGCTATATGAATATTTAATGCAACTACCTGTATCGCAGCACTAGTTAGCTGCTGCTTCGAGATTCTTAAGCAAAAAGGGAATGGAGAGCACGCAGGGAGAGGAGTGCCTGGGCTTCCCAGTTTGAGGTCACTTTTTCTGCCTGAGATTGAAAGCCTCGGGGGAGTAGGGCCTCTGACACAGTGACCCCGGAAATCCCTAGCCACGGTGAAGTTGTGCCCAGAGTTTATTTAGCTCCAGGGCTGTTTAGGGAATTATTGAATCTTTGCTACCTCTCTCCTCCCCAAGCTCCCGGTAGTGTTTCGGGGTTCAGACCCAGAAGGCACGTGGATCGACTGCCACTCAGCCTATGCCCCTCCGCCTCTCTTCTCTTCAAAAGCCGAGCCCAATGTTGTCTTTTCCCCCCTCCCCATCTCGCTACTCTTCCCCCCCTCCCTACGGGCCCCTCTTCTTGTGTATTTGTTT
>CM053589.1:70632201-70665632 GCA_028646515.1 Pseudochirops corinnae | reverse complement strand
CAGTTTATCAAGGTTGGTCATCATATGTACGATGTGTCTGTGATTGTGTACAGGTTTTGCCTGGTTCTGCTCTTCTCACTTAGCATCAGTCCGTATAAGCCTCTCCAGGTAATTATGAAGTCCATCTCCTTCCCATTTCTTATCTGCTTCTCATTTCATATAGTCACCTTCATCTGCTGGAGGAGGAAACCAAGGTCTAAGAAATGAAGTGCTTTGCTAGAGATGATGTAGCAAGTGTGTGTTAGAGCTGGCACTAGAACCAGGATTTCCTAATTCCCAGGTCAGAGCTTTGCTCTAGAGGGAAGAGATGAATTTAAAGGCTCATAACAGCAGATTGGCTGGAAGACATGGAAGAGAATTAGGTCAAATACAACTCCCTCATTCTGCAGCTAAGGAAACCTAGAGATGTTAAATCACTTACCTAGGGTCACACAGATAAGACTGTCTGAGGCAAGATTTGAACTTAAGTGCTTCTTACAATTCAGTACCCACTTCTTATGTACATGTACCTACTATGTGCAAAATACTGTGGTGAATATCATACACGATCCCAAATCCAGACCATAATTAAACTCAATAAATATATATTAAGTATTTACTAAGTACAAAGTGTATGGTAGGCCCTGGGGTTATAAGCAACACCAACAAAAATAAATGATTCCTGTCCTCAAGGACCTTACCTTCTAATATGAGGATACCACTTTAACTAATAAGTATAATACAGGGTAGGAAGTCAGGGGGTCAAAGCAGAGATCACACAAAGAGGTATCATCATATTTGAAGAGAGAAAGAGAGAGAGAACACTAAAAGCTGGGAAGGAGGTGGCAATCAGGAAAGGGTTCATAGAAAAGGGATACTTTAGTTGAGTCTTGAAGGAATCTTTAAGAGGCAGCTAGGGACACAATGGGCAGAGCACTGGGCCTAGAATCTGAGTTCAAATGTGACCTCAGACACTATCTTTATGACCCTGGGCAAATCACTTAACCTCTGTTTGCATCAATTTTATCAACTATAAAATGAAGGTAGCAACATCACCTACTTCAGAGTTGTCATGGTGATCAAGTGAGATAACTGTAAAAAGCCTTATACACAGTGCCCACCTCATAGTAGGTACCGCATAAATGCTCATTCCCCTCCCCCTCCTTGTCCTCCTTGTCTGTAAGACTGTGTTGAAGAAGAAGTACATTTCCGGTATGAGGGAACTACATATGAGAATTTGTGAAAGCAAGAAATGGTATGTTGAATATGGAAAATAGCGAGGAATTCATTTGGCTGGGATATAGACCACCTAAAAAAAATAATACAGACTAAGTCTAGAAAGGTAGGTTGGAGTTAGATTATGAAATATGTAAAATCCCAGTCAGAGGAGAATTTACTTTGCTCTACATGCAGTGGGTACTCACTGAAAGTTTTCGAACCAAGGAAGTAATGGGACCAGACCTATGCTTTAGGAAGATTATTTTAATAGCTCTGTCAAGGGAGGAATTAAAAAAAAAAAAACGATCAAAAGAAATGAGACCAATAAGAAGACTAGTCCCAAGGAGTCTCAAGAGGGCATGAACTAGGGTTAGAATCATGTGATTGATAAAAGGAAGGGCAGATTGGGGGAAGGGGTAATCATAATGCATGCCATCTTGTTGTGGGGAGGGGAAAAATGGGGAGAAAATTTGAAACTCAAAATCTTGTGGAAGTAAATGTTGAAAACTAAAAATTAATTAATTTTTAAGAAGAGAAAATTAAAAAAATAAAAGAATAATGTGACTGGAGAGGAGAGGATCAATGACTGGAATGTGGTGGAAAGAAAATTGATAAGACCTGGAAACTGATCAGATATGATGATGAGGAAGATCAGAGAATCAAGAAGGACTCCTGAGGATGTGAACCTGGAGGATCCCAGTGTCTTAAACAGGGAGAGAAGTTTGCAAGAGAAAGGTTAGAGAGGAAGATGATAGATTTATTTTTGCTCAGATAGAATTTGAGATGTCAGTGGAAAGGAAGAGAATAAGCATTTCCATAATACCTACTGTGTGCCAGATCCCATGCTAAATGCTTTGCAAATATTATCTCGTTTGTTCCTTACAGCAACCCCGTGAGGTAGGTAAATGAGGCAAACAGTGACTTGTCCAGGGTCATGTAGGTAGCAGGGGTTGAAGCAAGGTTTGAATTCCTGATTCCAGGCCCAGTGCTCCAATCCACTGCACCATCCAGCTGAAACAGAAAGACCTATATTTTAAATCCAACCTCAAACACTTGCTAGCTGCATCACTTTGGAAAAGTCACTTAGTCTCTGTCTGCCTCAGTTCTGGGACTGCATAATAGCACATAGCTCCTAGGGTTGTTGTGAGCAGAAAATTAGGTATTTGTAAAGTATTTCACAGACCTTGGTTATATAAGTTCTAGCTATTATTATTATTATTATTATTATTATTATTATTACAGTAGTAGTAATAGTAATAGTAGTAGTAGTAGTAGTAGTAGTAGTAATAGTAGTAGTAGTAGTGGCAGCAGTAGTAATGTCTGAGTTTAGTAGAGATATTAGGGCTGGGCATATAGATCTGGGAATCATCTATATCCAAATAATTGAATCCATGGACATAGGTGAATTCGCCAAGGGGAAGCATATAGTGAGAGAAGAAAAGGCATAGATCAGTTCTTTAGGGGACCTTACTAGAAGATTTTGACTAGTTCTTTTTTCTAATTTTTTTTTTTTACTTTCTTTGTATCTTTTTACAAGAAATATCCAGTGAGCCAGTGACTGGGTCAACCACCCCCCCAGAAGCCATAGGGCTCTTTCCCTTATTTACCTATTACTATCTCTTTAATCACCTCCTAGCTCTCAGTTATTGACATTTTCACAGATTCTGTTCTATTCTCCATCTTCTCAAGTTCACAGAAGCATGTAACATGGAAACACACAGTTACAGGAATCTCACCCATTCATAAAACTCCCAACCCACACCAGCCCTTCCAGATGTAGGCACAAGTGCTAACAATCATAACCCTCTCACACAGGCATGTAGAGCAGACGTCAGATGTGTAGCCCAGATATGAATGTGCATGTATATTCGGCCAGTACTCTCAGTGCCCATTCCCCAAACAATATGGGGAAGAAAGACAATCTCTAAGCCCTAGGAGCTATACCCAAAGGGTGTCCTTTGCCAATGGGTTAAGGAAGGAAAGATGGCAAAACTAGGTGTGGCATGGGAGCAAGCTTCCAGACCCATTGACCACAAACTCTTCATTGTGGTTACAGCCTCAGGAAGGCTGTATCACTGTACACCTAATGTCATAGGTATAGACTTGGAAGGAGCTTCAGAGGACATCCAACTCCTCATTTTACAGTTGAGGAAAACTAAAGCCTAAAGAGTTACTTTGGGTCATCTAGCTAATAGGTATATAAAGTGGGATTCAAAATCATATCTCTATGACTCAAATCCACTGTTCTATTCACTTATACCATGTTGCCATATTTAAACTATTTTTTAACATTTTAAGGTCTTTTAAAAGAATTATTTTTATTTTCAGTTCCAAATTTTCTCTCTCTCTCCACTCTTGACACCATCCATAGAGAAAAACAAAAAATATGATAATCATTATACATATAAAATAATGTGAAACAGATTTCTATTTTAGCCACATTCCAGAAAAAAAGGAAAAAAGTAAAGGAAAGAAAATGTGCTTCAATCTGCATGAGTCCACCAGTTCTCTATCCAGAGGTAGATAGTATTTTACATCCTTTGGAGTTGTGGTAGATCATGGATAAGAATTGCTAAGTCTTTAATGTGATTATTTTTACACTATTGTTGTTACTATGTAGATTGTTCTCTTGGTTCTGCTCACTTCACTTTCTATCAGTTCATGTAAGTCTTCCTGTTGTATTTCAATTAATCAATCAACAAGTATTTATTAGGCACTTTTTATGTGCCAGGTACTATGGCAGGGACTATGGCTGATTACAAGCACTTCTCTTAGGAAGTCTCTAAAACATCCTCTAGCTAATTTTCTAACAGAAAAACAAAACTCTTCAGCTGCATGGATGAGGCTGTTGTAAGGCTACCAAAACATACAGATAGGCCATTAAAAGGATTTAGTGCAAGACACATTCCTTTTTTTTTTTGGAGAGGATAAGACACATTCCTTAAGCTGAACCAGATCAGCATATGTAAACAATCTCCAACACAAACATACTCTAAGTAACATTTATATAGCAGTTTAAAGCTTTCAAAATACTGTATACACTTTACCTCATTTGATCCTTACAACATTCCTGTGAGGTAGGTACTACAAGTATTTCTCTCTCTCTCTCTCTCTCTCTCTCTCTCTGTCTGTCTCTCTCTCTCTCTCTGTCTCTCTCCCTGTCTCTGTCTCCTGCTATCTGGAATTTGTTTGAAAACAAAATACAAATTTCAAGGTATGGGTTATGATTGGTATGCCTTCTGTGTAGGTTTCTCTGTGTAGACATCTGTTGCATTGTGCTGTAATAATTATGTATTCAATACAAGACACTACAATATCTTGAGTCATTTTTAAAAACTCAATTTTATTTTCAGTCCCAAATATCCTATCTTCCTCTTCCCACTCCTTCACCCACTATTGGCACAAGAAAAAAACAAAACCCACTGCAAAATAAATTACTGCATTAGCCATGTCAAAAAAAGAAAGAGACAGAAAGGAAGGAAGGAAGGAAGGAAGGAAGGAAGGAAGGAAGGAAGAAAGGAAGGAAGGAAGGAAAGAAGGAAGGAAGGAAGGAAGGAAGGAAGGAAGGAAGGAAGGAAGGAAGGAAAAAGAAAGAAAAGAAGGAAGGAAGGAAGGAAAAAGAAAGAAAAGAAGGAAGGAAAGAAGAGAAAAGAAAAGAAAATATGCTTCTGCCTGCACTCTAAGTCCATTAGCTCTCTATCCCAGATTTTTCATTCCAAGTCCTTTAGAGTTATAGTTGGTCATTGCATTTATCAGAGTTCTTAAGTCTTTCAAAGGTCTTTATCTTTACAATGCTGCTGTTAATTGTGGAAATTATTCACCTTATTCTGCTCACTTCACTTTTCATCAGTTCATGCTACAGATATTATTCCTGATATGATATTATTCTCTCACATTATCAATAAAGTGACAGCAGCAGTTCTTAAAAGAAGAAATGCAAACAATCAACAACTAAAAAAGAAAAAAAAATTCCAAACCACCAATAATTAGAGAAATACAAATTAAAATAATTCTGAGTTTCCATCTTCCATTAGATGGGATAGATAACAGAAAGGAGAATAGAAAAGGAGAATAGCAATTGTTGGAAATGTTGTGAAAAGATAGACACATTAATGCTCTGCTGCTGGTAGAACTATGAATGGATTCAACCATTATAGAAAACAATTTGGAACTGTATACCAAAGGTCACTAAACTGTTTACCCTTCGACCTAGCAATATAGACATATTACCCAAAGAAATTTAAGATAGTGTTAAAGGACCTAATGTACAACAATGTTTATACCAGCACTTTTTGTTGGAGGAAAGAATTTGGAACAAAGTGGGTGCCCATCAATTAAAGAATAGCTCAACAAAATTATCATAATAGAATATTATTGCAATATAAGAAATACCAAAAGCGATGGACTCAGAGAAACTTGGGAAGACTTATATGAATGAATAAAAAGTGAACATAGAAACTGGAGAATAATTTATACTACTAAAATATTATAAAGAAATCAACTTTGAAAGAGTTGATGGATGATGAAACACGCCTCCTCTGTCTTGGCAGATAGACTACAGGTATAGAATTAGATGTACATTCTCACACATGACTCATAAGTGAATTTGTTTTGTTTTACTATATATATTTGTTACAAGTGATGGTTCTTATTTTAGTTAATTTTTTCAGGGGAGATTTGAGGGAGAAAGTGGAAGGTAGTGATAGAGATACAAAAAAATAGAAGAGAAAGAAAAGAACATCAATGAAACATTGAAAATACATAGAGAAGGGAGCAGAAAGAAGTTCAGAAGGGGACACAGATAAGCAGGGCAGGGTGGGGATGAGTGATCCATTTAATGTATACTTTAAAAAACAAAGTTGTACATAATAGTCAGTCGATAAACATTTCCCAATCACTTACTCTGTGCCATGCATAATGCTAAGCTCTGGGGATGTACAGAAAGGCAAAAGACAGTTCCTGACCTTGAGGAACTCACAATCTAATGGGGAAAACAACAGGCAAACAAGTGTGTACAAACAATCTATATACAGGATAAATAGGAAATGATCAACGATCAACAAACATTTCCTAAGCACTTAGTATGTGCCAGACGTTGTGCTAAGCTGGGGATACGAAAAGAGGCAAAAAACAGTCTCTGCTTTCAAGGAGCCTACAACCTAATTGAGGAGACTACATAAAACAAATATATTCAAAGCAAGCTATATTTCAGTATAAACTGGAAATAATTAAGAGAGTGAAGGCATTCTATTAGAATCAAGAGGCGTTGGGGAAGGCTTTCCCATAGAAGGCGGGATTTTAGCTGGAACTTAAAGAAAGCCAGAGAGGTCAGTAGTTAGAGTGGGAGAGGGACAGTGTTCCAGGTATGGCGGAAAGCCAGAAAAAAATGTCGAGTTTACTGAATAGATGAGAAAGTTGACATGATCAGAACTTTGCTTTAGGAAGATAATTTGGAATGGGGAGAGATTTCTGGCAGGGAGAACAGCTAGAAGGCTATTGTAAAGCTAGGGGTAAGATTAGGCCCTATACCAGGGTGGTGCCAGTATCAGAAGAGAAAGGAGGGCCTATTTGAGGGATGTTGCAAAAGTAAAATCAGCAGTCCTTGGAAAAAGATTGGATATGGGGGTGGAGGGGAGGGTGAGGGAATGAGGAATTGAGGATGACACCTAGGTTTTGAGCCTGAGGGATCAGACTATGGTGGTACCCTAGATGGTAAAAGGGAAGATTGGAAGCAGAGAGGGTTTGAGGGGAAAGATAATTGGTTCAGTTTTGGACATGTTGAGTTTAAGATATCGACAAGACTTTCAGTTTGAGATTTGTAATAGGCAGTTGGAGATGTGAGGCTGGAGGTCGGCAGAGAGATTAGGGCTCGATAAGCAGATGTGAGAATCATTAGCCTAAAGAAAATAAACAAGAGATGATGAGACCACTAAGGGAAATATTATTGCAAGAGAAGAGGGCCCAGGGACAGAGCACTATGGACAACCATGATTAGTGGCTATAACCAGGATGAAGATTCAACAAAGAAAACTGAGGAGTGGTCAGATAGGTAGAAAGAGAACCAGGAGAGAGAGTGGTATCCCAAACACCTAGAGAGAAGAGAATATCCAGAAGAGGGTGATAGTATCAAAGATTACAAAGAAGCCAGGAAGGATGAAGATTGAGAAAGGCCATTGGTTTTAACAATTAAGAGATCACTGGTAACATTGGAGATTGCAGTTTTGGTTGAATGATAAGAGTAGTTTAGCCACAAATGGCAGAAGACTTACGGCATAATAGTTAATGGGAATGGATGGATCAAGCGAGTTTTTTTGAGAATAGGGGAGACTCATGGCTTCACATCCAATACTATATTTCAGTTATTCATGTTTGGAAATGTTTATGCTTGTTGATATTTATCAAGTGCATAATACGAAAGAAAATTTGGGAGAAAAAAGTAGCACAGCAACTTTGCATTGTGGGCAGAGGGTCAACCTTGGACTCAGAAAAACTTGGATTTAAAAACTGCTGATGAATACTGGCTGTGTAACTATGGGCAGGTCACTTAACCTCTCAGAGGTCAGAGCAACTATCTAAGACTCTAACTTACAGAATTGCTGATATATACTCATGGAGGGAGTTTTCACACTAGGAATTATATAGATGAGAAAACTCAAGTATAGACTTATTAAGTGACTTTCCCAAGGTTGTCTAGCCAACACAAAGCAGAGTTGGGATTCAAAATCAGTCTTCTGACTCCAGAAAACCAGGGTTTTTGTCCTCATCCCACAGCACTGTAGATCATAGTCTGATCAAGTTTCCTGAGTAGGCTACATGGGCCACTGTAGCATCAATGTAACATTCCCAGTGTCTACAGTGGCTATGAATATGCCAGAGTAATTCTGAATCACAAAATTTAACAGACTCTCCACCTGGAAGACAGAACCAAAACATTTATTCAAACACCAGAAAGCCAAACCCATCAAAGCAACAAAGAAATCTATACACAATAACACTGCAGGTGGCACCACCATCCTCAAGCCTTCCCCCTGCTAGGGCCTTCCCATAGACAAACACTCACAGCTCTCTGACTGCTTCCTCTCTCTCCCTCAGCTCTAACTGCTCTGACCAACTTCCTTTGGGCTTTGCTCCACCCTTCCTGCTCCACCCATTCAGTAAGCTCCTACCACCACAGAGTGATATGACTCAGACTTCCATGTGACTCAAGCAGGCTACATGTGCCTATTAATGGATGAGAAAGATCTTCCCATTTACATTACCATTACAGTTACTTAACATCAGTTGCCACAAAAAACAAAAACAAAAAAAAAACCAGAACTGGAAAACATTTGGAGATGACTAGAGATTGACATCAACTCTCAGAACTATGAGTGATTTCTTGTGGATTATAAAGAAAAATTATACTCAAGTATTCCTGGTTTTAAGTTTTGATTTTTATGTTTTGGGTCTGAACCTTGGTATCCTGGATGTGGCAGCCAGGTGATAATAATAATACCTGTATTAGGTATCACTCCTCACAAGACTATTGGGAAATGTTGTTTAAACCCCCAAATGTTACATAAATGTGAGTTGTTGTTTATTATTGTTGCTGGCATTAATATATTCTGGAGACCATGTCACAGCTGGTGAACTAAAAAAAAAAAAAGTCACACCCAACAGCCATTTCTTTTCCAGGCAGACCTTGGCTCTTTGAACCACATTTATTCACTTATTTGGCTTATTCAAAATGGATTCTGCCATATTTCAGGGACAGTCAAATTTCCTCAGATTCCCCCATCCGTCATTTACCCAAACAAGGCCAGCTCCAGGCCCTTCTGTGCTAAGGTAATGACAGAGCCCTCCTCTTTAATGAAAGGCCGTCCGAATGTGGGGAAGTTTATATAAACAGTATGAGCTCTTCTGGACAACAGCTTAGATGATAAACAGGTGAAGTCTTTACATTGGACCTCCTTGTCACCATTTGGATGGTTTCTGGTTTGTTCCTTTCCCCCACACACACAGACAGTCAGTTTCATGGCTTCTGTCTAGGAAGTTTCTATTTTCAGTTTTCTAGCTTCAGCCCAGCCCAAGGCTCTAATGGTTTGTGTTATATCCTACTGGAAATTGAGAAACAAGAACATGTTCTTAATGAATCATTATTAACATCTCTGTCCTAAATTTCCATTTCCTTTTTAAAATTTATTTTATTTTATTTTTTGCTTTTTGGAAGGGGTAGGCAGGGCAATTTGGGGTTAAAGACTTGCCCAAGGTCACCAGGCTAGTAAGTGTTAAGTGTCTGAGGCCGAATTTGAACTCAGGTCCTCTTGACTCCAGGGCCAGTGCTCTATTCACTGTGCCACCTAGCCACTCTTCCATTAGTTTTTAAGACACACATATATACAATGTTGTTGTTGTTATTCCATTGTTTTTCAGTCATATCTGACTCTTTATGACCCCATGTGGGGTTTTCTTCGCAAAGATGCTGGAGTGGCTTACTGCTTCCTTCTCTAGCTCATTTTATGGATGAGAAAACTGACCCAACCAGGATTAAATGGAAAATAAATACACAGCCCAGGAGGAACAAATACACACACCCACACACACATACACACACATACACACACACACACACACACACACACACACACACCACCACCACCACCACCACCACCACCACCACCACCACCACCACCACTACCAGTGTTATGGTCAAGAAACAGTTAAGTAATACTCTATGGAATTAGTAATCAGCCAAGGAAAACTCTATGAACCTGGGAAGCCTCCCTCGAGTAATTCATCTTTACCTGGGAGGCCTGCGTAGGGTAATCTATCTTTTCCTTGCTCAGTCATCATGCCCCGTGCCCCTCTGCTTACCCTACAGACCCCCTCCACTTACCCCCTCCACTTGCCTTTTTTGTATCTATATGACAACTTGCTTAGTAACCAACTGTGTTAGTTAGATACGTAAACCAAAGAATGTATATAAGGTTCTCCACCCCCGAACTCGGGGCTGTTTCCCCTTTTGAATTGGCATGGAGTAGCCCCAGCTGGTAAATTAAAGCTCCTTAAAACTTTTTAATTCGGACTCTGTGGTCACTTTGTTAAGACTCGTCAAGTCATGTCATTTCACCAGCTCAATCAATAAACATTTATAAAGCACCTACTACATACTAAACACTGTGCTAAGTGCTAGCCATAAAAAAAGAGGCAAAAGACAGTCCCTGCCCTGAAGGAGCTTACAATCTAATGGTCACCATCCACATAAGTAAAGTGTAGAGTCTTGGAGTCAACTAACAATGAAGAATCTCTTAAAAACTTGCATCAATATCCAATATCATGTTAAGAGGCGAGTAAAAAGACCATCCTGGCCTAACGGAAAGAGCCCTTGGTAAAGTCAGAGGACTTGTATTCGAATCTTGGCTCTGTTATTTATAAGTTGTTTGGCCTTGAGTAAGTCTCTTATTCCTCGTTTTCCTTCTCTGTAAAAGTCAGGGCTCTGTTCTAGATGATTTCCCAGTTCCTTCCAATTCTTATTTTTATATAGACAAAAGACCTAGATTTGAGTTGCATCTCGGTGTTGCCATTTTTAATTGCCTGAAGTCTCTCTGAGTGTATAAATGGGGATGGAGTATATGGTGTGTTCAGGGAAGACTAGCCCTCTGACATGAGGGGTCTATGAGCCCTTTTCAGGGTTGCTCATCCACTTTTGGTGTTCACCTTCACCCAGTTCTCTCACCTGTGAATCCAAGAAGCTGTAGCATGTACAGCAGCCACACCCCAGTAAAACTATCTCCTCAGATTGGGCTAAACCAGGTTGAGGGTAACCAAGGGACCTCCAACCCAACAGTGTCTACCACAGTCATGTGAAGACTTAGCCCAGTGCAATGGGCATATGAGAACAATTTGTTGCAACAGCCACAAAGGCAGCTGAAGTTCAGCTTAGAGCTTGGTCAGATACGAAGATACCAAGGTCATCCACTGCACCCCAGGGTCATCGCCAGTCTTCCTGGCTTTTGTCTTGCCACTGGACTTCAGTTGACAGCTTTGTGCAACTCTCACTTAAATTCAATTCATGTGTAAGTCAAGACATCACTTTGTGATGTCATTGGTCCCCTTCAAAAATGAAGGACAAAGGACAACAATCAGGGATGATGATACTTGCATTGCCTACCTCACAGTGAGAAATAAATGACGTAAAGGATGTGAAAGTATTTGTAACAACAAAAGTCAACATAGGGACAAAGTATTGTCCTTTTTTTAACCTTTTTTTAAATTTTAAAATAATTTTTATTGATTATTTTTTACATCCCTAAAATTTTCCCCATTATTTGGGTCAAGGGGAAGAAAGATGTGAGTCATCTCATTGGATACTGAGTGTGTCTATTTGCATAAATTAATTGCCACACATGAGCTATGGTGAGAAACATTTCCCTTACTGACTTTTATGCCTTTAAATATTTGTTTTGTTTGTTTCTTCCTTTAAATTCTTGTCTTATTGAAGCTTCTAATATGTGTAAAGCAGGAAAATAAATACACAGCTGAAATCTCTTCTATGTTGAACCAGTGCAACTCCGTGGGACACGACCACTGGACTGGTACCTCCTACTTCCCTTCTCTCCAGGCTGCCCTCCTAACTTTCCTGGACCCTGTCTACAATGCCACAGAAAGCTCTTTCTCCCTGGAAGCTCACTCTTCCCCTGCACTTCTCGCTTTGGAAATACCTTTCACCCTTGGAGTCTCTCCCTCTGATGGCCAGTTTCATCCCAGAAGCTGCATTTTCAGAAAGATGCCCAAGGCAATCGCATCTTCTTCAGGTTGCATTCCTGACATTCCAAAGCCTTTCTCTACAATGCTCCCTGCTGAGCACTTCCCCTCCCAGGCCCCTCTTCCAGCTGCCTTTATATGGGGTCTGCATCATCCCCAATTTAAGCTTCTCAGAGGACAAGCTCTGTCTCCCTGCTTGGGTTTGTATTCTGAGCCCTTGGCACAGTGTCTGGCACATAGGAAACCTTAATAAATGCTTGTTGACATGTCATTGTGAACAGACTGTGAAGCAACCAATACATATTTTTAAAGCAGTTACTATGTGCTTGGCACTGTGCTAAGCTACAGAGGTACAAAAAAAAAGGGCAAAGGATAGTCCCTGACCTTCAAGGAGCTTACAATCTAACGGGGGAGACAACACGCAAACAAATACATACAAAGCAAGCTATATAAAGGACAAACAGGAAATAATTAAAATTTAAACAAATTTTAAAAAGATAAATTAAAAAATGGAAAGTATTGGAATTAAGAGGGGTTAGAGAAGACTTCCTATAGAAGGTGGAATTTTAGTAGGAACGTAAAGTGAGGGGAGGGGGTTGTGAGGAGGGGGAGGGGGGTAAAGGAGGCAGGGAGTCGGTCATTAGAGTGAAGGAGGAAGAGTGTTCCAGTTGTGGGGGACAGTCAGGGAAAATGCCAGGAGCCAAGAGTGAAGTGTCTTGTTCCTGGAACAGCTAGGAGGCCAGCATCACCGAATCAGAGTATGTGTTATGGAGTGAAGTGTAAACAGACTGGAAAGACTGGCTTAGGTTACGAAGGGTTTTGCACACCAAAAAAAAGCATTTTCTATTATTCGCTTCTAGAGGCAATAGGAAGCCCCTGGAGTAAACAAAATGAAGACAAAGTCTTTCCCACTCCTTATGCACATGCATAGAAGAGGGATCAGTTACAAATTAGTGAGCCATCAGGCAATTTCTTTAATCTTCAAAGTCTTCTGTTGTACCAACATCATGCATTGTTTTACTGGAACTGGAAGGTGAAGAACCATATGAAGATTAGAATAATTCCAAATGTCTTTTCAGAATAGTTTTCCACAGCTCCGCCAACAGTATATTAATACGCCTTTCTTTCTGTACTCCCCCCATCACTGACTATTTCCATCTTTAGTCATTTTGGTCAATTTGCTGGGTATGTGAGATGAAATCTCAGAGTTGTTTTGATTTGCTCTTTTTTATTATTAGTGGTTTGGAGCAATCTTTCATAGGCTGTTTGAGAACTATTTATTCATATCTTTTTTTTCCCTTATTCAGACGTATGAGGGTCAGTTTAGAAAGTGGGTTTGAAGAAACTGGAGATGTTTAGCTTGGAGAAGAGAAGACATGATGGATTTCATCAAATATTTGAGGAGTTGTTATGGGGAGGAAGGAAGGAAAGGAGAGAAACGATTATTTCTCTCTTATATTTAATAACTAATTACTGTATTGGGACCAAGGTTTTCCCCCTTTTCTACTTCTTCATCCAGAAATCAAACAGTGTGGGAAATTTGGGCAAGGACTTCTCCAGGCTCAGATCTAATCAAAGATAGTAAAAGAAATTCTAAGTTTAGGTAAATGGGTGGGTTCCTGCTCATTGTGTTTACTCAGACAGGTCTGGGAAAATGTGGATTCTCCATTTTCTCAGAGAGGTGATATGGAAATTGATTAGTCTCTGTGACCAAGGCTTAGGTGACCCAATTCACAGCACCCCCAAGACCCTCATTAGAATGAACCCACATTCATTATAATATTAATTTTTCATTAATTGTTAATCAATTATAGTTGATTACCAACCTCAGGAACACCCACTCTTCCAAGAGCATATAAATTGTGAGCCTACCACCATAAAGGGTCTTTGCATTCAAGAACACCACTGATCTCCTTTATTAATAACATGCTAGCATTATTAATAAAATTATTAAATTACCCAGAAATTATGGCATTTGAACTTTTTAAAAGCCATAGAACAAAAGAAGGAAGGAAGGAAGAAAAGAAGGAAGGAAGGAAGGAAGGAAGGAAGGAAGGAAGGAAGGAAGGAAGGAAGAAAGGAAGGAAGGAAGAAAGAAAGGAAGAAAGGAAGGAAGAAAGGAAGGAAGAAAGGAAGGAAAAAAGGAAGGAAGACAGGAAGGAAGACAGGAAGGAAGGAAGGAAGGAAGACAGGAAGATAAGTAAAAAGGTAGGAAAGAAGGAAACAAGTATTTTTTTTTCTTAACACTTATTATATGTCAAGCCCTAGAGAAGTAAATGTAAGCAAAAAGACAGTACTGTTGATAAGGAACTTACAGTCTAATGGGGAAAGACATCACATGTAAAGGAGCTGAAAAGCTGCATGGTGGAAGGTGGGGGCTGGGATGATGGTGTGGAAGAAGAGGTGAAAGTACCCACTGCAGGTATATGGTTATGAAATCCAGTTAGGAACAAGGCCAGGAGAATGAAGGCTGGTCTGTACCCCTCCACAAAATGGAGGTCCCAAGAGGAACTTACCAAGGGGTGAAGAGAGTAGGTCTTGCAGAGAGGTATTCCAGATTGAGTAAGCCAAACAGATAGTTGTATGTTACAGAGTGGGGAGGTCCCAGGTGTTAAGGGAAGTTCCAAGAAGAAGAATTTGTTCTACTTCGTCTCTAGGCACAACTAGAAGCGATGGGTAGAATTAATAGAAAGGCATATTTTTGGCATGAATAAAGAAAAACTTAACAATCAGAGTTATCCAAAAGTGGAATGGGCTGCCTTAGGTGGTGATGGTGGTCATCATCATCAGTGATATTTATGTAGGGCTTAAAATTTTGTAAAGTGCTTTACATAAATTATCTCTTATGAGCCTCCCAACAAGCCTTTGGGACAAAGTGCTGTGGTCATAACTTGCCTAGGAACACATGGCTATAGAATGCTTAATTCAACAAGCATTTAAAAAAAATTTTTTTTAATTTGTTGGTATTTCTTTTTTTATATCAACCCCATTTTTAACAAATCTCTTACCTACCACCAACCAGTAAGTTATCCTTCATAATAAAGAAAAAAAAAAAGAAATAAGAGAAAAACAGTTTAGCAAAACTAATGAACATATTAACCAAGTGTAAGTCATTTTGCAAGGTTCTACACCTATAGGCCCCCACCTCTATAAAGAAGAACAGAGGTAAACTTTCTTTTCTCTTTTTAGTGGCCAAATCTGTTCATCACAATTAGTTCAACAAGCATGGTGAGGGACTACCATGTGCTAGCTCCTGTTCTTGGTGTCATCTGAAAGAAGAGAGACCAGAATGAAGCTCTCCCCCTCAGGGATCATGTATTTGAGGGAGAAAGCAAGGTCAAGTAGTCTTTGAAATCACCCAGTCCTACCTTCTCATTTTACAGGTGAAGTAACTGAGTCTAGGAGATGATGAAATGATTTCCCTAAGGTAAGACAGTAAGTTAGAGGCAGAAACTGGGACTATGATAATTCTGCTCTCCTGATTCTCAGCCTAGTGAACTTTCTACTCCATCATCTTTCTGTCCTTTGCCTCCCCTATTGAATTACATCAAAGTCTGCTCTGACAATTGTGGTCATCAGTAGTCTTAAGAACTTCAGTACCAATCCCTTGGCCCATGGTTTTTATTTTCATGTGATTTTTTTATGAATTCTCTTGCATTTCCTCTTTTAAGCCAATTTGGTATAGTGGAATAAGTACCATCTCTGGAGAAAGAGAAACTGGATTAAAATCTTGTCTCTGATGCTCATTGCTTCTGTGACCTTGGGCAAATTCCATATCCTCCCTGGGCCTCAGTTTCTCCATCAGTAAAATGATTGAGTTGGCATAGATGGCACCTGAGGTCCCTTCCAATCCTTGTATCTACCATAACCTGTGACTCAGAATTTTGATCATCTAGTCAAAGACAGTATGTTAGCATGGAAAAAGCCCTGATCCTAAAGTCAGAAGACTTGGATGAGTCACTGGAAGAAATTCTATAGATCATTAGTCCAATCTTTTCATTTTATAGATAAGGAAACTGAGACTCAGGAAAATGAAATCGGTTGCTTGAGGTCACATGGATAGTAAGTAGCAGAACCAGTTTTAGAACCAAGTCTTACAACTCCCATTGAACTGTCTTTCTATTAGTCCTTAATGTCTCTCAACTTTATTTAGGGCTGATTCCTGTACACTCTTCTCAGTTTGGGCGTTGTACAACTTAGGCAGCTAGGTGCCACGGTGAACAGAGCACTGGGCTTAAAGTCAGGAAGACCTGAGTTCAATATTTGATTTTGTCACCTACTAGCTGAGTGATTCTGGGCAAGTCACCTAACAGCTCTCTTAGCCTCAGTTTCCACATCTGCAAAATGGGGCTAAATGCAAAATGGGGATAAGAAAAGCACCTACCTCCTTTTTGATTTCTGTGTAAATTGGATTTAAGCGAGGCAGAGCTGCATGAAGTCATAGGCCTCACTCTCTCCTCCTGAGTCATCACAGTCCAGTGGCAGGACAGAATCAGGTCAACTGGTGATGGTTCAAGATGCAGTAGATGACCTTGGCATCTTTGATATCTAACCAAACTTTAAGCAGTCCACAGTTCCTGCTTCAGCTGCCCTTCATGGCCATTGGAGCAGATTGTTCTTATCCTACCATTCCACCACAGAAGTCTTCACATGTTTGGGGTAGACACTCCCCTAATTCACCAACAGGTTTGAGACCCCTTGGTTATCCCCAACCTGGTTTAGCCTGTCTGCCAAAATGGTTTCCCAGGGCGTGGCTGCTGTGCACCCTACAGCTTCTTAGAGCCACCAGTGAGAGTTAGGTGGAACAGGTGGACACCAGAGATGGAAAGCAGCCCTTGCACAAGAGGTACTAGTCTTCCCTGAATGCACACTACACCCCACCTACCTCCTATAGTTGTTATGAGGATCCAACTGTGTGTATGTGTGTGTGTGTGTGTATAAAGTATTTTGCAAACCTTAAAATGCTATAAAATGCTTGCTATTATTATTATAATTGCTATAATAATTATTATTACTTTATTCTATACACTACCATATATATATTTTATTATTATTAATATGCTACAAAGGTATTGTTCTCTATAGGTAACTTTCTGAAAGAGGTGGGGTATAAAGGAAGCTTTAAATGGAGCTTCTTGGAGATCATGCCAGCAGACAGTAGGCCAGGTGGTTGGGGAGTCTGGGTGAAAGTGCAGACTCTACAGGAGGTTGGTATAGAGTGCTTCCTCTCAGGGTGTTGGCTTTACTATCAGGCAACCACCTCACCTTCAAAACCCCAACCTAGGGCTGCCGAGGACTTGGGCTTTAATCAGCTCCTAGGGTGGATGATGTCGATTGCCTGTCCCTGGACAGAATTATTGCCTGGAATTACACGGTTGATTATCAATTACTTGTGTCTGTGTTCGTGCCCGAGTGTGTGTGCATAAGCATCTTTGCAAATAATTAAGGGTCATAATTCTGGATTATCATTGATTAATGAGGGGGAAGGCCTGGTACCTCCAGCAGCCAGGATGGCAACTCTGCAATTATGTCCCAGCTGATCTGTAATTGGCGCATCAGAAGATTATTTCTCTCCTTGCCTCCCGGCTGCCTCCTCCTAGCTCCTCATCCTGGATCTGCAATTAGCAGCCGTCGCTCACTCTCTTCAAAGCTGGGCTGAGCTCAGGGGATGATGCTTGGCAGGTTGGCCAGCTCTGGAGGTTTGATTTCTGACAAACCATATGCAATCGGAGATGGCTGTCTTTCTTCCCTTTGCTCTTCGTGCCTCTAATTGCTGTTAAAGCGACTACAAATCAGGTGATCTGATGAAAGGTGATGGTGGAGGGGACTGCTTAGAGCAGATACAAGCCCCAGGTTGTTAAAAGGTTTTGCTACCTAAAGTTTTATTATTAGAGGCCACATTTACATGGTACTGGGTGGTTACAAAGCCCTTATGGTTTCTTGAAATGACCTCAGAGGTCAGCTAGTCCAACTTCTCCATGTAATAATTGAGGAAACTGAGACCCAGAGAAGTTGTGACTTTTCCTAGGTCATTTAGTGACTTTCCAGTGAGTAATAAGTAGTAGACATATGTCTGATGACTCCAATCTAGTGATCTTTTCCAATGTATATTCTAAGCTTGTAATATAAAAAAAATAACCCTTTAGGTAGGTAGTACATGTATTATTGTCTCCATTTTTTCAGATGGTGAAACTGAGGCTCGGATAGAGTCAGTGTCTTGCCTAACGTAACAAATTAGTAAATTGTGAAGCTTAGGCTCAAATCCAGATTTTCTCTACCCAAATCATGATCTTTCTTCCCTAGCAAGACTGGGAGGTAGAGCCATTCTCAAGTCACCCCAATTTTAAAGATGGGAACCTGAGGCCGAGAGAAGGAATATGAAGGCTTTAAAAAACAATCATCCGCACTGCTGAAACAAAGCATCCCAGGAAAGATTGCCCCTGCCCCAGATGGTGAAAGTTCATACCAAGGAAAAGGAATAAATTAAACTTCCTATGTTCTATGCTTTTTTGAAGATTCCTTTAAAATCATGTTTAAGTTGTGGTCTGTGTCCTGATCAAAATGAAAAGCTGGACATTTCCACTTAGACTTCCAGGAACTAAAAATTTACCCATGCCTGGTAAATAAGGATGACCTTCATCATAACTGATTAATGTAGAAATATCAAATGGCTGCCATGTTCCACCCCAAAAGATGCTGAATTTCAGCAGCAGGACATGTGGTTCCACCTGCATAGTGACAAGTCATATATCAAATGCTGATGTCTTCTTGGAAAGAAATTGTTATAAAACAGCAACCAATGGGTGACTTGCTAGACTAATTAATTGCTTAATTGCTTAAGGTACTGGACTAATGCATGATGTCCTTAGGATCATCTGATTTAGAGTCTAAAAGGACCTCAGAGACCATCTAGCCCAGGTGTTCTTAATCTCTTTTTGTGTTGTGGACTCCTTTGGCAGTGCAGTGAAGCCTGTGGAACCCTTGTCAAAATCACATTTTTAAATCATTGAAGATGATGCTAAACTTCAGTTTGACATCAGTGAAAAGAAAGATGAGATTTTTTTTCCTCCCCTAACCAGGCTCATAAACTCCCTGAAATTTATCCATGGACCCAGGATCTGTAGACCACAGGTTAAAAAAATCTTGATTCTAGGTCAACTTCCTCATTTTATGGATGAGGAAAGTGGAGTCCATAGAAGTAAAATCCTTTGCCCAAGGTCATACATGCAGGGTAGACTGAAATTTAAGCTAAGATGCTCTTATTCCAAATTCCATCATAGCCTCCTCTAAGTCATTTTTGTCAATACAGTACCAATACATATGCGAAACTAAGCAAGACAGATGTAAAGATGCATTGATATAGTGCACACAGAATACATGCTATTTCCACCCTCTAGAACAGTGGTTCTCAACCTTCCTAATGCCGCGACCCTTTAATACTTGTATGTGGGTGTATCTGCATGTGGGCAGACCCACCTGGAGACGGATGAGGAGCTGTGTTTCAGTTCCTAAGACCATCAGAAATATGTGTTTTCCGATGGTCTTAGGCGACCCCTGTGACCCCTGTGAAAGGGTCGTTCGACCCCCAAAGGGGTCGCAACCCACAGGTTGAGAACTGCTGCTCTAGAAGGAGACAGTGAAAAACCCTTTCATTTCAATAGAGAAGTAAAGCAATCGTAGTTGTCTTTGCAGTGGAGGGGAGAATTTGGGATGCTCAGAAAACCCTCCATGAAAAGCATTCTTCCCCCCACCCCCACAAACAGCCACACTGCAGCAATGCTAGCAAGTAATTTGTTTCTATCATTTGCCAAAGTCTCAGTCATTTTCATTTGCAATTACTTAAAGAATGGTGGTTAACCAGCAGGCAATGGAAAGATGGAGTTAGGATGCTAATAAACTCCTGTTCTATATTCTGAGCATTCAGAAAAACAAAACAACCTGTAATAGGTTGTTCTCTCTCTCTCTCTCTCTCTCTCTCTCTCTCTCTCTCTCTCTCTCCCTTCCTCCCTCCCTCCCTCCTTCCCTCCTGAGCCACATTAATCAGAGAAGCAGATCAAGAGCTGTTGCATAGAGACAGCTCTGTCCTCAGTACCTGCCCTGAATACTAATAGCAATTTCCACTCCATAGACTAGGCTGGCCTATGGTATCAGGCTGGTGAGTCAGCTCTACTCTAGGAAAAAAGGAAAAAAGCTATTCACTTTGCTAGGCAGCAGGAAGACCAGAAAAGCAGTTGGGGGTGTTTTGCTACCATGGTTACTGGTAGCTTGATGGTTAACATCCAAAGGATGGGGGAACCCCCAAAGGCTGAGGAAATGTACCTTACCCTCACAAGCAGTGTAGCCTGGGCTACCTGGGGCCAGGTGGGAAGTGAAGATTCACCCACAAGTGTTCCAACCAACACAAAAGAATGGGTTTAGATAATAAGATGATAGAAAGTGGAAGGAAACCTAGAAGCCATGCAGTCCAATCCCCTTGTTTTTACAGATGAGGAAAGTGATACCTAGAGGGGTGATAGGATCATAGGTTTAGAGCTAGGAAGGTCATTAGGAGGACATCAAGAACAACCTTCCCATATTATAGATGAGAAAACTGGAGGGATCACACAACTAGTACAGTATCACAGTGAGGATTTGAACTCAGGTCTTCCTACTTCCCAGCCTAGCACTCTATCTGCTGTGTCACATGGCTGCTCCCAGGTTAAATGACTTGCCCAAAGTCACACAGGCAAAATGAGTAACTTCCTTTTTGTCCAGTGCTCATCTTAGTCTTTATACTGGGGAGGTCTATGAAGAGAGTAATTAAATCTTGTGATAAAGAGGGTTGGAGGGCTTCCTTGGAATGAGACCCATGTCAGGTCCAAAATAACATCCTCTTGATGTTTTTCAGGTTGTACAGAACCACATTCACTCACATTTAAATGACATTTTTATTTTATAAAATGATTTCTTTATGAGAACTATATGAGTTGGATACTGCAAAAAGAATTATTCTCATTTTTTAATGGATGAGGAAACAGGCTCAGCAAGGTCAGCAGCTTTCCCAAGGCAACAAGTAACACAGCCAGGAGCACTCTGACCTCAAATCCAACACCCTTTCCTTTATAGCAGGCTGACTCATGGGGTATCAGAGCTGGAAAGGTCTTAGCATCACCTGGCTTGAGCCCTTCATATGACTGAGATGGGGAGTTCACAGCCTTACTTAGGACAAGGAGAACCCAAGTCCCAACACACAGGTTACTTAAGTGCACAGGAGAGCAATGAGCTTCCGGGCTGAATGTTTGAGACTAGGGAGAGAGGAGGCTTGACTCCAAATCAGAGCTCAGGAAACAGGGTGATGATGATGATGATAACATCTCACATTAATATAGTACTTTCAGGCTGTAAAGCATTTACATACATTATCTCATTTGGTCCTCCCAACAAACCTGTGAGTTTGGTACTATTATTATCCCCATTTTACAGATCAGGAAACTGAGGCTGAGAGGTGTCTAAGGTCACACAACTAACAAATATCTGAGGCAGGATTGAATTCATGTATTCCTGACCCTAATTTTAGTGTTCTATTCACTCACAGCCTCCCCCCTTCCCTATTCAGTGTTGATGAACTGGTGCCCCAGTAGAGAGTGAGGGAAGGTCAGAGATCCCAAGAATAAAAGAGATGATGAAGGGAATCAAACCAAACTATACAAGCCCAGATCTCTTTTGGTTAGTGGTGAGAGTATGACTAGTTTATTTTCTCCATAGCCTCACCTAGTCCAGAGTCTTTGGAAAAAGAAATTTTATACCAAGGGAAGATGCCGGAAGAAGGAGGCCCTGGCGAGATATGGCTTTTCTGCAGCAAGACAACAAGTGGGGATCAGGATTAGAACAAGTCACTCCAATTCTTGTAGTGGAAAGGGCAGTGAACTTGTAGCCAAAAGGCCTAGATTTGACTTCCAGTTCAACTTCACACAATGTTACACAAGTCCAAAGTTTCCTCATCTATAAAATGAGGGAGAATAATATCTGGTCAATCTACTTCATAGGACCTGAACATTTCATAAATGTATGAAGAAAGTATTTGGGGGGAAAAACAAAACAAATCCCCTTTTATGTTTGCATAAAGGCATATGGGAGAATTGAGATAAAAGGGGAAAACCAAATCTAAAGGAAGAAGTGTTGGCAGAAAGAGGATGGGAGCTTAAAAGAAAGGATTATGCCAATCTGCTGGAAGAAAAAGGATCCTAGCGCAGGAGGGAAAGGCCAGTAATCAGTGAGGAGAGGGCCAGGCTCTCCACTGGCTCTAACACAGCAGAGATACTGATCTCTCTCCATGAAAGCCGCCTCTAATAAGAAGGCATCTGGAAAATTACAAAGTAATGAAGACTCGGTGAAATCAGCCATGGCAAAAGAGCTGGTTAGGGAAGAAACTCGGAGGAGCCCAGAAAAAGACACAGAATACAAATTTCTGACAGGCTTTTCTCTCTTGGTCCACCTTCTTGGCTCCTGCCACTCTTCACACAGTCCCCTTAATTTTATCCAGTGAATAATGGTACTAACAAAGTTCTGCCACAGCCTTAGGGGTACAGGGCAGTTGATTCTGAGCTGTGTCCTATGGAGCCTCTTCCTTGCAGTAGCACAGTTATTCTGTTAGGTAAGCAGAAATCAGAAGCAGCCCAAGGGAGAAGAATGAAAGGCTATGAGTCAAAATGGAGGCTTCCCCACAGACTTCTCAGAGAAGACCCGGACTTACACAGGGAGTTTCCTGCCCCAAAGCCAGGACATTAACCAATTGTCCTTGTGCCTATGGGACAATCTGGGCTCCTTTTAGGATTCTGGAATTAGGTCTTGCTAGGCAGGGCTGGGATTCAATTTCACACTTTGGGGGTTTGGAAGGAAAGGACAAACAGAAATCTTCAGCAGAAGCAGCAACAGTTCTGAAACCAGTTAGCTGGAAGAAGGCTTAGAGATCCTCAGTTCATTTGTGGCTTCCCTAGAGGAGAGCAGAGGTGATTAAGAAGTTCTATCCTCCCTCTTCCCCCCCATGACCCTCCCTTTCTATACAAAGCAAGCACTGGAGCTAAGGCTCTGGGATCCCTGAGGATTGGCAGGAGTCAGCCCCAACCCTGAATATTGGATGTCTGGAACTCAGATATCACATCCAGAAACCCATACTATCACAAACACTCCATTTATTTGCCAGCATTGCTGTTTGTCCTGCTTTCCTCCCTTTTCAGGGAAAGTCTTATTCAATTCTATTCCCATGTGTAAGGAGCCCTTGTTCACAAGGGTTGCCACCTGAATGGGCACAGTATCGTCAATAAGTATTTAACTAAGTGCTTACTATGTGCCAGGCACAGTGTGCTATGTGCTGGGGAGACAAAGAAAGGTAGAAAACAGTTCCTGACCTCAGGGAGTATTCATTCAAATGGAAGAGACAACATGTAAATAACTACATCTAAACAAGATACATACACACATATATCTAGATATATACATACATATATACACACATGTATGTATATATAGATATAGATATGTATGTGTATGTATGTATATATACACATATATAGAGAAAGAGAGATGCATGGTTATATACATATAGAAAATATATACACATATGTTATGTGTGTGGGTATATACATATACGGAGAGAGAGATATATGCATGGTTCTAAGATTCTTTGTGGGCCTAACCCAACAATGTGGGGATAGACAGAAGGAATGGAAAACATTGGTGTGAGAGCTTTGGAGATGAGAAAGCTTCCTTCCTTTCTTCCTCTATCCCTCCCTCCCTTCTTCTTCTTCTTCTTCTTCTCCTTCTTCTTCTTCTTTTCCTCCTCCTCCTTCTCTTCCTCCTCTTCCTCTTCCTCCTCATTCTCCACCTCCTTCTCTTCTTTCTTCTTCTTCTTCTTCTTCTTCTTCTTTTGTTTCTTCTTCGTCTTCTTCTTCTTCTTCTTCTTCTTCTTGTTCTCCTTCTTTTTCTTCTCCTCCTTTTTCTTTCAATGAGAGAGAGACACACATGGTTCTAGATTCTCTCTGGGGCCAATACAGACCACAGAGATAGAAAGAAAGACTTTAGGAACTGTAGATATGTAGGGGAAGCTGGCTCCTTAACATTTTTATGATTTCTAGTTTGCCTTCCTAGAGACTTTTAGAGAATTTTCCATTGATGCAAAGTAGAGTTTCTTTCTTGCTTGATCTGAGATCTCATATTGTTTCCATCAAAAGAACTAATTCACTCTATATATTTTCTGATATATTCAGATCTGTATAACTTTGCCAATTTCTATTAGCGTTTTTTGGGTAACCAGTGTTTGGTTGGAAGAAATTAAGACTACTGTTAAGTAAACTTTCTCCCCTTAAGGGAGAGTATGAATAGAATGCTAGGTCAGGAACATCTGAGTTCAAATCTGACTTCTGGCACTTACTAGCTATGTGACCCTGGTAAGTCACTTAATATCTGTTTGTCTATTTCCTCAACTGTAAAATGGGGATAATAACAACACTCACCTCCCAGGGTTCTCATGATGACCAAATGCAATAATAATTAAAAAGGGCTTAGCTCATAGAACTATAAACTTGCTAGCTATGATTGTTATCATAGGCTGTTTACCTGCCCCCTAAATATTGCTAGTCTAGGGACATAATAGGTTCAATACAAAAAGTATTTTCTCTACCAATCTAAAGTCATGTATAAGTAGCAGCACAAAAATTATCACTGACTTGATTGAAAACCTAGGTTATAGATTTCTATGGCCAATTTTATTATGCATCTGGGGCCTTCTTTCTTTAGAGCCCCATACACCTGTTAAATAATAAATACAAATTTATTAAGAACTGATAATGTGCTGAGAGGGCAGCTAGGTGTCAAAGTTGGTAGAGCACTGGGCTTGGAGTCAGGAAGATTTATCTTCCTAAATTCAAATCTGGCTTCAGACACTTACTAGCTGTGTGACCCTGAACAAGTCACTTAACCCTGTTTGCCTCAGTTCCTCATCTGTAAAATGAGCTGGAGAAGGAAATGGTGAACCACTCCAGTATCTTTGCCAAGAAAACCCCAAATGGGGTCATGAAAAATTGGACATGATGGAAAAACAATGAACAATCACAACAGTATAACCAGAAACTGTATTAAATGCTAGGGATGAAAACTCAAGCAAATAAGAGAATCTCAGCCCTTCAGAAGTTTATGTTCTTAATAGAGAATTAGAAGGGGCAGGGGAAGCGTGCAATGGCTTGTCTTGGCAATGGCTAGAGAGTGATGCTGGTAGGCCCAAGACAGGGAAAAATCAGAGTCTGAGAGATAAGAGTCTGCAATATGGTGGCAGGAGGACAAAGAAGAGGCCAGAGTGCAAATAATCAACCCATAAGCCTTTATGGAATAAATGAATGAAAAAATCATTTATTAAACTCTTACTATACACAAAGCACTGGGGATAGAAATTATTACCTACTGTGTGCAAGGGAATGTTATTACCAAGATTGAGGCAAAAGGAGTCCTTGCCTTCAATAAGTTTACAATCTATTGGGGGAAAACAAATATACATATATAGGTATAGCAGGTTGGTTACACATTTATATTCAAAATATATACAAAATAGACTCGTGATGATTGGGGTGGAGTAGCATTAGCAGGAGCTGAGTCTTGAAGGAAATTTGGAATTTTAAGAGACCTCAGCCTCCTTTACTTGGCAAAAAATAAAGAGAGGAAAACAAGCTACAAGCTTTATCATTCCCCAGGAACCTGAGGAATGTTTGAGGGGTCTCTTCCATCAAGTCTCTCAAACATGTCTTCATCTGATAAGGAAGATCTGATCTATGTTGCGTTTTTCTCTTGTTCCGAAGCATAGTGAAAGAAAGGGTTTGCTTTGATGGAAGGGAGGGAACTGGATATGTAGGGGATATGCAGGGGAAGGGGAAAGAGACAAGTATTTATTAAGTACCTGCTAGGTGACAGGCAATGTGTTAAGTGCTTTACAAATGTTATCTCATTTGATCCTCACAGCAACCCTGGAAGGTAGGTGGTATTATAATTCCCATTTTAGAGATGAGGAAGCTGAAGCAAACAGAGATAAAGTGACTTTTCCAGGGTCACACAACTAGCAAGTGTCTGATGCAGGATTTGAACTCATCTTCCTGACTCCAGGTCTAGCACTCTATTTACTGCCTCACTGAACTATGGTATAGAGGCAAAAACATGAGTTTCTAGAATCAAAAGAGTTGATTTTTTTTAATCTTGGTTCACCATTTGCTGTGTGACCTTGGGCAAGTCACTTAACATTTGTAACTCAGTTTTTAAATACGTGAATGATGATGATAATAATAATAATAATGATACCAATTGCATAGGGCTATTGTGAGAGCCTGATAACTCAAAGCTCTCTACAAATATAAACTCAAATTATCATATATAAGTGGTGTGTTTGTGTGTGTGTGTGTGTGTGTGTGTGTTTTGTCTAGACCTCTGATTTTATTTATTTAGTTATTTTTTGGAGGGGGGAAGGCAAGATAATTGGGAAGTGACTTGCCCAAGGTCACACAGCTAGTAAGTGTGTCAAGTATCTGAGGCAGAGTTTGAACTCAGGTCCTCCTGACTCCAGGGCCAGTGTTCTATTCACTGCACCCCCTTGATGCCCCAAAGACCTATGATTTTATCCATGTAGGAATTTCCGGTGGGGAAAATTTCCTCCAGCGATGGAGATGAACGACTCATTTGCAATTTATAGTCCTAAGAGAGTTGCCTGAACCACAGAGAAGTCAAGTGCTTTACTTGTCCATGGTCACACTGTCAGTATGTATCAGAGTGAATGTCTGAGCTTCGAGCCCCCCTCATTCCAGGATGCAGAGGAAGCTAAGTGGCAAAGTAGATGGAGTGCTAGGGCTGAAATCAGGAAGACCCGAGCTCAAATTCAGTCTCTAACACTTGCTAGCTGTGTAGCCTTTGAAAAGTCATTTGACCTCTAGTATCCTCAGTTTCCTCCACTGTCAAATGGAGATAGTCATAGCATCCACCTCCCAGGGTTGTTGTGAGGATAGCATTTGTAAAATGCTGAACCCAATACTCAGCATGTCATCGCTGTACAAATGCTCTGTACCATGCTATCTCTCTGTAAGTAGTCATTAGTTATTTTCATGACGATGCGAGGGATTATATTACATCAATATGATATATTACATTGATAGGGATCCATAATATCCATATCAATATTATTTCAATACTGATATATTACATCCATGTTGACATTATTTCAATACCAAGAATACTTTTATTACCTAATTCAGAGTGGTGATTCTGCCAACTAACATTTATTAAGTGCCTACTATGTGCCAGGAATGGTGCTAAGTGCTGGAGACATGAAGAAAGGCAAGAGACAGTCCCTGGCCAGGAGGCGCTCACATGTCTCTGTGTAAACAGCTGTGTGAATGTAAGCCATCAGACACTGAAAGCCCTTCCCAAACTGGCTCCAGCCTACCTTTCCAGTCTCATTATTCCTTAGCTCCCCTCACGCACTGATAGCCAGCCCAGAGGGCCTTGCTGTCCTCACATACACGTCCTCCATCTCTCCTCTCCATGCCTTGCACAGGTTACTCCCCTATGCTTAGAAAGAAAGTATTGGTAAGTGTAGTACTTTCCACAACTCAAAATGCTGTATAGATGTCAGCTATGATAATTTTTAGTAAGTCGTAAGTGTGACAGGGGGTTCTCCAGTTGCCTTTGTCTTGACATTATCAGAGCATCATAGATATGGTGCTCAAAGGCATTTTAGAGATTATCATCTTGCCAATGAAGAAACTGAGGCCCAGAGAGATGGAGATCACATAGGCCATTAAGGGCAAAAGGGGATTTGTACCCAAGTGTTCTGACTTCAAATCCAATGTTCTTCCCACTATAATATGCTTTACTGAAAGGGTCTGGCCCATGCCTCTATAGTGTTCTAAGGAAGGGTGTGGGTGGGAGTGTTTAACTTCTCATTCCAGAAAGTGGTGTTTTGCCCACAGTCTCCATTTCCCTCTCAGGCCCTTGGTGGGTTTACTGGTTTTCCTTATTAACATGTGGCTCTGCCTCCCACTGCAGATTCTCCAATCTCAGCTCTTCCTTATGTTTGCACCACAGCCTTTGACAATGGATGAGGCCCCCAGCTCCCTTGGCTCCCCAGAATGAGCTTAGCCAATACACTATATCCCAAGAGAGAAGAAGCCTGTACTTGTGAGTTGGGTCAGGAAGGAGGGTCAGGGTGAAAATCCCAGTTTCTGAGAAAGAAGGAAGGTATTTGCAGTTCTCCTGTCTAACCTCTCTTCTTTCAGAAGGGGAGTTAACTGTGAGACCTAGCAGAGAATTCTCCTCCCAAGGAAAAAAACATCAAACAAAGAGATTTTAGGAGGGAGGTGGGCGGGAACGGGGGGGGGGGGGGGGAGGTGATTAGCATAGCAGAGAGTAGGGTGGAGAGGGAATTTTAACTTTCTTGGGCTAGTGGACTTTCGGCATTAAACGCTTGCAAACACACATCTGTCATCTGGATGCTTGGCTGGGCCTTCCCCAATTCCAGGAAATCAATTCCAAAGGCTGAAGATTGTCACTGGCTTGGATGCTGGAGGCCATCCAGGCAGCAGATTAAATTGTATGAGAAAACCGTAACAGGCTTGAGACTGCACGTATTGAAGACCCCCCAGTGACCTTCCTGGCGAAGTTAAAAAATACACATCCTCACCCTAAGAACAGCCCCCTTCACTCAGAGGGGCATCCTCTCTTTGCTATGCAGGAATGCAGGCAGCTGGGTGGGCCTGGCTGGAAGGGGGAATTCTGTGTGACTCCAACCAACATATGTATATCATCTAGGATTTGTTAGACTTCTTTGTAGTTAAGGCTGCAGAGACAAAAACAGAAAAAGCCCCGTCCTTAAGAGGCTTCCTTTCTACTGAAGAAACCATAGGGAAGGCAGTGGAAGCCTCGTATCCTAGGGACGGAGTCCCCTGAACGATCACAATGGCACTAGCCCTACCAGGAAGATTTATGAGACTCAGTGACCAGGAAGTTTAAGAATGGATTAGGAAGCTCAAGTCTGGCACACTGCCTTCAGTTGTTGCCCTAAAAATCAAGTCTAATGAACCCTCTTAACTCTCCTGTCCTCCCACCAACTCTATAGCTTCCATTGATCAAAGCTAAAGAAGCTGTTGGAAAGAAGCACTGAATTTCATCATCGCACAAACACAGCTGAGTGCACTGCTCAATTCTTCTTCCACCTCAGTTGCCTGGACCCAACACCCCACTCTCTCCCCCACACCACTTGTATTTCAGTCCAAGCCCCTGAATCCTCAGAGACCTAAAGTTGGAAATTTGGGTGGTGTGCAGAGAGGGGGCCAGAACTTGGGGACTGAGCTTGCTGATGGAATTGAAGCTGGGGCTTTTTTTCCAGAGAGAAATAGAGGAGGGCGTGTTTTGATACGAGAAAATGAGAAGAGCTCCTGAGGTATAATACATCTCTGCTGATCCAGTTTAGAAAAAGCACGACCCCATGAACACCTCTTTTTAACCCTTTTCTTCCTTTAGGAGTACCAAGATAAGATCCCCTCTCTTTTCCTATCCTACTTCTCTACCTTTTCTCCTGCAGTGCCCAACACAGAGCTGTCTCCAGCCCCAGGAACCAGAGCACCAACATTATTAACAGCTACCACAGTTCATGCTAATTTTAGCTGTGCAACTAGGTATCTTAGGACTCTCCAGACATATTTGATTCTGTCACTCTTCACCCTGCTAGGCTGTCCCCAAAGACCGGTTCCACCCTTAAGGCCAGAGCTGACCTAGCTTTCTCCTAGCTGGCACTATGTGCCTGGGGAGGGTCATTTGCCTTTGGAAGGAAGGGAGGAGGAGGCAGTCAGACTTCTTAAGGTGGCTATCATTTCTAAGGATGAATTAGGGTATCTTACTCTTATTTCCCAGTGAACAGGGAGGTAGGGCAGGCTATATAACCAGGGTTCTGCTCTAAGGTAAAGACATCTCGGGGGTTCACTTACTGCTTCCTTCCTCCCCTTTCTTTCTCATGAGTCTTGCTTTCTCACATTACTCTGTATTCTACACTTCTCTCCCCCACCCCATTCCCCATACTGGGGGTTGGGGGTCATCAGCTATACCAGGAAGACTGGGGCTAGATTTTCAAAAGAAAAGCCACTCTCTCCTCCCCATCCCCCACCTACCACTCCCTTCTCAACTGAATCTACCTAAGAGTCAGAATTCCTAATCATGGCTTTGTAGGGTGGGTTGTGTTGGGCTGGGCTGGGCTGGACTGAAAGAGAATCCAGTTTCTCTCCAATTTTTTCCTCTTTCTTCTTCCCAGCTCTTGCCACCTGCACTAGGGGCCTATAATCCTCATTCTCCTCAGTTCTAACAGCATTGGAAAGAGCCATCCTTCCTGCCCAGGATGTGAAGTAATTGGTGGCCCACGTACTCTGTCCTACCACATATTTCAACCATTACTAGAAGAAAAGGACATTAATTACAGTTCCAGCGAGGGATAGTGAGTGCCTCATAATACAAGTCTGAGCAACAGTGGTTTTCTTTCTTCCCCTCTACTTTGGAAGGTGAGAAAGTGAAAGCAGCTCTGTATTCCAAAGGGTTTTTACTGCCATCGTGTGGAGTTGAGGAGGGGGTGGGGAGTGGGGGATGCATGACTGATTCTTTCTCTCTCTCCCTCTCTCCTCATCAGCTACCTTTCTGTTTCTCTAGCCCTAGGTTCAGCAACCTTTTAAGCTCTGAATTTGAATGTCTAAGGTTTAGTTAGACTTGTAAAAAGGGAGAGTGTGTGTGTGAGAGAGAAAGAAGAGAGAGAGAGAGAGAGAGGAAGAGAGAGAGAGAGAGAGAGAGAGAGAGAGAGAGAGAGAGAATGGAGAACTCAGAGGTACACATAATAAAGAGAACAGCACCAAAAATAGTCTTAGGCAGTATTCAGTGAGTGACCCTAGGGTCATAGGCTGCCAACCCCTGATCTAGCATATGTGTTCCCTGCCTACTCCACACCCTTCAACACATATACCCAAGGCCTCTTTCCTAAACCTGTTCCTGCATCCTTCCCTCCAATAGAAACATAGCCAGCATTAAAAGACATAAATATGGTTATTCTTCCATGTCCTGTCTTTGCATATGCTCCCCTTGATGGATGAGTCAAGGCCTGAGGGAGCAATTAGCTGTCATCCATTAGTCCCCTCACCTTGTGCCTTTTTAACAATGTCTTAGCCGAATATCTGCTGTCCACTCTGGCCTGTGTTCCCCTTGCCTCTAGGTGTGTCCTGACAGTAGCTTGTGTCTGGAAGCGCTTAAATAATAAAGGGCATCAGATGAGGAAGGTTGGAAGACCCCTCCCTGGAGCAGCTCATTGCTCTGCCTTCCTCCAGATTCTTGGAAACTGAGAATCAATTTTTTTGACCTTTGTCTATCCAGCAGAAGAGTACCTAGCACACTAATAATAATGGCTAACATTTTTATGGTGCTATAAGCTTTTGCAAAGTGAATTACACTTCCCACCTTCCCCTCCTGTTTGATCCTGACAACAACCTTGTGAGGTAGGTGCTCTTATTACTCTTACTTTATAGATGAGGAAACTAGACCTGAGCTAAGGGATTTGACCAGGGTCACTGAGCCTGAAAGTGCTTGTGGAAAGATTTGAACTCAGGCCTTCTTGATTCCCAGCATAGTTCTTTATCTATTCTGCCATCTATCAACCAGGATGTGCCAGCATGGGGGTGAGGCGTGAGATCCATATCCCCATTCCTTATATTGTGGGTTTGGAACTTCTGTTCCAACCATATGGAGCAACCACACCTTTGTTACTCTACCCTGATAGGGTTCTGTTGATAGGTACCCCTCTCCTAGAGTCTACCTTCCTTCTGCCCCATCCTCATAGTTTCTAGGGCAGGATTCTAGGTGATGGACTCCACCCTTTCCTGGCTGAACTACAGCCTCTATCCCAACTGAACTTACCCCAAGTACAAGAACTCATAGGATTTATGTGGACAGTTCAGAGGCCCTTCCTAGCAGTTCTTCTTCTCCCAAGTTCAATAGGAAAGCAGATGGGGGTATTTTAAAAAATCAATTCTTGCCTTACTTTACTCCACTTGAGCCCTGCCACCCTCAATAAATCCCATCCCCATATGCCAGAAATATCCTGCCTACTCCAACTGGCCTGTGCTTTCTCTCTTCTGTCATTTAAACAGCTTTAGGGAGTCTGTTTCCTCCATGGAGTCTCCCCAGGCAAATTGGAAGAGATGGGGTCATTTCCTTCCTACCTCTCTACACTACCTGGTCTAAATGTGACAGCCCAAGTCCTCTTACTTCACTCCCAGAAAATACTTTTTATACCTTTGCTTGAACATGCTAAAAATGAAATCTATCAATCTGCTGTATTCTTATCTGATATTTGTCCAATTTGTTACCTATATGTGACTTGAACATCTGTCTATGTCAATATTGTCCTCCCTTTCCTTCCCTGTCTTTTACACTGAGGGCAGCATGGTGTAGTAGAAAACACAACGAACTAGGAAGTAGAAGACCTGAGTTGTAGTTCCAGATAGGTCACTCACTAGTTATGGCGCCTTTAGAGGATTATTTCACTTCCCTGGGCCTTAGTTTTCTTATCTGTAGAATGGAGGGTTGGAATAGATGATCTCTAAGATCCTTTATGAACACTGAGATATGTTCATGTCAGTGTTGTCTTTCTTAGAGTATAAACTTCCAGAGAAAGGGTCACAAATCCCCTTTTGCCCTTAATGGCCTATGTGATCTCCATCTCTCTGGGCCTCAGTTTCTTCATTGGCAAGATGATAATCTCTAAAATGCCTTTGAGCACCATATCTATGATGCTCTGATAATGCCAAGACAAAGGCAACTGGAGAACCCCCTGTCACACTTACAACTTACTAAAAATTATCATAGCTGACATCTATACAGCATTTTGAGTTGTGGAAAGTACTACACTTACCAATACTTTCTTTCTAAGCATAGGGGAGTAACCTGTGCAAGGCATGGAGAGGAGAGATGGAGGACGTGTATGTGAGGACAGCAATGGTCCAGATGGAAAACTCCCAATTACATTGCTCCCTCAATTCCTTGGTCATCTCTTTAGTGAAAGGGAAATAGTTTCTGAGTGTTCAAGTCTGAGACTCACCTCCAGTCTTGGGACAAACTAAAACTCACTTTCTCAAACTCTCCTTTTGGCTCTCTTTCAAAGAACTCATGGCACCTCACATTCATTTTTGCATTCTTTTAACATTCCCAGATTTCTTGGAAGTAGACATTACTGGGCATTGTTTTATACATGGGGAAAAGGTCTCAAATAAGGAATCATGAAGGATTTGAAACAGGGACTTAATGCCCAAAGTTTGGTCCACAGGGCCTGGCATATAGTAGGCACTTCATAAATGCTTATTGACTGACTATTACATATCAACAGACAAGTATTCCTATACTTCCTGTATATCTCCAGACCAAGTCCAAGATCCAAAGAAAGGGGAATTTGGTAT
>CM053589.1:70566493-70631701 GCA_028646515.1 Pseudochirops corinnae | reverse complement strand
ATTCAGCGATTCCTAGACAGCTAAGGCTGGTTTTGACCATGTTTCTACAACATAGTGTGTGACCAGAGCAAGGACTCCCCATAAGAAAGACTTAGGTTCTAATCCCATTTTAGACACTTACTATCTGGGTCATCCTAGGAAAGTCATTTAAAATCTCTGTATCCCAGTTTCCTGCTGGGATTAGGGAACTGGTCTTGTTTTCTTCTTTTAGGGTCTCTTCTGTTTCCAAATATATGATCCTATGGTCCTTTTTCATCTTCGTAAGGAATGAGTAAGATAGATGTCTAGGGATTTGGTAGAACAAGTAAGAAAGATCTGTTTGGTCACTCAGAAAATATTTTTAGCCCCTCTTGCATACCCACCACTATGCTAGGTGACATGCAGGAAACAAAAGAACTGTACATTATGATCTTCATGAGAAGACGAGGCTTGTTAGGGGACACGACAGTCTATAATCGAATGCTAAATTATGTGGTTCAGACTATGACTTATAGGAGTTCAGAAATGGAGAAGATTAATAAGGAGAGGACTAGCTAATGAAGACTTCATGAATGAGTTGGAATGTTAGTAGGGCATTGAGGGATGAGTAGAATTTTTGATAAAGCACAGTGGAGGGAAAGGGCATTCCTAAGCAAGGAGAACAGCTGATAAAAGGTGCTTCAGTGGAGTGTCCAAGAGACAACATTGCGTAGCCCTGGATTTGTGGTCAGGGGACTGCTTTCTACCTATGTAAACATCGGCAAGTGGCTTCACCTTCCTCATCTGTGAAAAGGGAGTAGAAAGTGAAAGTGTGATTGAATGCATGAGTTTGGAGGTCCCTCTAGTTCTAAGTCTATGCTCTATGAATGGACACTGTATTGAAAGAGGAAAAAAGGCCAGTTTGGCCGAAATGGATAAAGTTTGGGTAAACTTCAGTTTGGTGTAGAGAAAAGCTTAGTCAACTTGGGGTCTAAAGATCTGGTTTCACATCACAGGTGTGCCCTTATCTGTGTGACCTTGGACAAATCACTATTTTTCTATGGAACTCAGTTTCCTCATTTGTATATTTAGGAGGTAGATTTTAAAGGTTTTAGGGGTTCCTTTCATCTCTATTTCTATGATTCTAAGTCACTTATGGTTAATATTCATATAGTGCTGTGAGTTGTACAAAGCTCTTTGTATTGTCATCTCTTTAGATTTTCACAACAACTCCATGAGGTAAGTTCTACATGTACTATTATCCCCATTTTATAGATGAGAAAACTGAGTCTGGTAGCGACTAGACTGAGAAAGATTAAGTGACTTGTTCCAGTGTCACATTAAGTATGGATTCAAACCAGTCTTCCTGATTCCGAGTCCACACTCTCTCTGGGTCTTATTTTTCCTCTTTCTGCAAAGAGAGTATGGTACTACATACTCTTGTCCTGTAATCCTGAGGTACTGTGAAGTTCAGGTAAATTTGAGGATATCTGGAAAATATTTTGAAGTGTGGTGTGGTGGAAGAGGGAGAGACAGAGGATTAAGTTGGCATAAAACATATAGAGGCCACCGACTGTTCTGGATGCCAGACTTTATTCTAAGGCAAATCCTTCCTTCCCCCCACCCCCAGGTCTCCTACTGTTTTTAGAGCCAAAACCAGTGACTCACTCTGCTCCTCTGCCCATCCCCAAGATTACTTACTATTTTTTCTCTTCTTATCTGTCAAGACAGTAAAAAGAAAAAGGACTCTTTGTCCCCCTGCAAACACCCACACCCCATGAACTCCTCACCCTCTTCCCTAACTTCATACTGGCTGTAAGGGTGGTGGTTCTGGGAGAGAGAAGGGAGTTCTTTGGGGGGTAGCATAGAGGGGAGGCTAGGGTGGGGCTGTATGTAGCTGAGAAGGAATTAATGGAAGAAGACGTGTAGTACTGGAAACAAAGTTTTTTTGGTTGGAATTCCTCATCTGCAGCCAACTAGGAGAGGGGAAAAGGAGGCTGGGCAAAAGACTAAAAAGAGCATCAGAGGGAAAAGTGCCAATGAAAAAAATTCCCTGGAGATGATCTAGCTGGGACCTAATCAGTCTTTTCTATGTCTTATTTACTGCAATGTCTTTCCACTGTTGTAAACCTTAGTTGCTTGGCTGCTTCGGGTTCTTCCTCCCCAATTGTCCTTCTCTGCCCCCAGGGGAATGCAACTGTCCTTTTCTGGTCAGACAGAGGAAAGGAGGTTCCTTTCTCAAAGATAGCATTAGCGTTAAATAAGGACTGGCCATGCTCCCCACCAGCAGCAAAGTAGAGAGCCGCCTGGGATTGCATGGAATTGAAAGTTCTGAACCTTTTTGAGTTATAAGGTAAATAACAAGGTGGGAAAAGTGAAGAATCCAAATATAAGAAGTGTGATTGTGAAAATCCTATATCAGTTTTGAAGTCAACCACTGAGAGACTGCAGAGGAGATTCTAGAAAAGGAATCTCTTTTTTGGGGGAAAAAAGTATATTCTCCTGTAGCATGTAGATTCCTAAAGAGGAGGGACCTTCTCAACTGAATTCACAGATATTCATTAAGTGCCTTTTATGAGCTGAAGGTGAGAAGGGAAATGACACATATATAATTAACATGCAAAATAAAAAGAGGTGAAATAATGCACCTAATGATAAGTGCATTTGAGAAGTGCAAAGGGCTATGTGAAAAGGGGAAAGATCATTATTTTGAACTGGGGTAGTGGGATCAAAGAAGGCTTTCTAGAGGAGGTGGCGTCTGAGTTGGGCTATAAGCAATGGGTAGAAATTGAACAGGTGGAGAAGATACACACACACACACACACACACACTATGAGGAGAGTAGTATGAGATAAATTTGGATTGCATGAGGCTTCAAATGTCAGGCAAAGAATTTTTACATTATTTGGTACACAACAGGGATCCATTGAAGGGCTTTGAGCAGAGAAAGGACGTGACCAGATCAATGCACCAGGAAGAGAAGTCTATCTTCTCCTATGAAGCACTTAGTATAAAGTGCTTAGAACATCACCAAATGCTTATGTAATGAAGTGAACAGGGACTGGTTAATAGGGCCCCACACTTAGATCATGTACAGTATGTTCTGCCTGTTATCAACCCAATGGAAGTTTAGTGAGCCTGCTTTCAGAAACGTGATGGAGGAGAAGTCCTTCACCTACCGGCTTCGGAGCATGTTCAGGTATCCTCTATCTGTTTCCTATTGGCTTACTTCATGATGAAAAGTCATTTAATTGGCTGCTGAGCCTGAACTAAGTGTGCACACAAAAGGCAAGGATAGATGAAAACCCTCTGTCCCTAGTGGCAATTAAGTAGATTGTAAACCTTTGGGTGGGGAGAAAGAGGTCACAGGGCTAGCTCTTATCTTCCCACCCAGACTGCCATGTGACCATGAATGCATGGCACTGTTGTTTCTTTTATCTCTGTTGTGCTGCTTCTTTGTCAAACTTTGACGAATTAGTATTAGAGGCAGAACAGACCAGATGACAACCTTGTTCATTACTGAAAGGTCGGAAGCACCATTAGAGGTCCAATGGAAGCCCTAGCAGAATTTGCCAGTAGCTGCAGCAGCTGAGCCAGTCTTGAGGAGAGACCAATGTGACCCATTCCAGTAGTAAAACAGTCCAGGCCCCGAGACACTGTGTCCTACAAGTAAGGGAACAACTTGTCCATTGGTCTATGCCATATCTAGAAGTCAACTTGGTGAGAGGAATATTTGTAGCAACCACTTTGAGACTGAATTCTCTCTCCCTAGGGACTGAGTGGTGAAAGAGAATAGGCTTCTGACTTTAGAGATTTTTATACTTTAGTTCTTCCTGTTTCTCCTAAGTAAATATTCTTTTGAGAAAGCTAACTGGTGTTAAGTGATTATCAATTATATTGAACAGATAACTGATCAAACTGATAAGGGATTGGAGAGGGAAGGAACTATGTGAATGATATTGAAAGGAACAAACTGAAAGGCTACTCCTGAGTTATAGTACTCAAGAAAGACACTACTCGGCACCCCTTCCCCCCCAGCCCAGGGTTATCCCTATAAACTTGAGTAGAAACAGTAGCTAGTCTTGCTCTGGGGACAAGTCCTGCTAACTGAGTGCAAGTTGGGAAGGTGAGCCCAGAGCTTTCATGTGCAACATGTATTAATAATAATGATTGACCTTATATAGTTTCTTAAGGTTTACAAAGTGCTTTATAAATAATATACTTGTGTAGAAAGGAGGTAGAAGGGGGAGTGGAAATTGCTATTTCTCATAAATGGGATATGGGAGGAGAGTCTACAAATGTGTAGGAAGGGCTGGAGGAAGATAAGATGAAATGGACAAAAGAGGGTCAAACACACATATACCACCACAAAGACACACAAACAGTTTGGTATATTAATACATCATATTCAACTGAGGAAAATGGAAGATAGAGAGGGAAGGTTAAGAGGGATGATAATATCTTAGAGAGAGTAGCTAAAAGGAAAGCAAACTTCCTGATCCTGAAGGGGAAAGTTAAGGGGGGCAGGGCAGAGAAAAAGCAAAGAACTAGAATCTAAGGGGGTACTGCATAGATAATTGGTAAATGGTTGAGCAAAAATGTAAATATAATGGAATATTATTGAGTCATTAAAAATTAAAAAAATTTTAAAAAGATAATTTCAGAGAATCCTGGGTAGTATGAACTGAGACAGAATGAAGTGAGCAGAACCACAACAATTTATATCAGGATATCAGCATTGCCAACAACTTTAGGGGCAGCTAGGTGGTGCAGTGAATAGAGCACCGGCCCTGGAGTCAGGAGGACCTGAGTTCAAATTCGACCTCAGACACTTCACACACTTACTAGCCATGTGACTTTGGGCAAGTCACTTAACCCCAACTGCCCTCCAAAAAGAAAAGAAAAAAAGAAAAACAACTCTGAAAGATTTAAGAATTATGATCAATGCAATCAATCAATCAAACCTTATCAAGTGCCTACTCTGTGCCAAGTCTTGTGCTAAGTGCCGAGGATACATAAATCAATTAATCAAAAAAATCATCAAGTATCCACTATGTGCCATGCACTGTGTTAAGTTCTGGAAATACAAAAAGAGGCCTTCAAGGGGATTACAATCTAATGAGGAAGACAAAATGCAAACAAACATACATAAATCGAGTTATAGACAGGATAAATAGGAAATAATTGAAAGAAGAAAAGCACTGTAATTTAGAGGGGTTAGGGAAGGTTTTCTATGGAAGGTGAGATTTTAGTTGGAATTAAAAGAAGCCAGGGATATCAGTAGTCAGAGCAAAGGAAGAAGAGCATTCCAGGCATGAGGGACAGCCAGAGAAAATGGTCTGGAGCCAAGAGACAGAGTGTCTTGTTCATGGAACAGCCAGAAGGCCAGTGTCAGTGGACTGAAGAGTATATGTTGGAGAGTAAGTAGAGTAGTGGGAGTAAGACTAGAAAGATATGAGGGAGCTAGCTTATGAAGGGCTTTGAATGCCACACAGCACTTTGTATAACTCCAAAAGATGTATGATAGAACATGTTACCCGCCTCCTGACAGATATAATGGTCACAAGGTGCAGAAAGAGACATACATTTTTGGACATGGACATTGTGTAAATTGTTTTTAATGGACAATGATTATTATGAGAATTCTTTTCTTTTTCCATTCCTTCTTCCTTTCTTTCATTAATTGAGGGGAAGTGTTCAGGCAAGTTGGTGATGGATTCAGCTTTAGAAATGGCCCCCAAGGGGGGCACTTAACATTAAGTATTTTTAAATGTATGGAAGAGAATAGAAGCAAGTACAGAAGGAAGCACAAATAAGCAAGAATGTTTTGAAAATATTGCATAGGATTTATTTTGTGCTTTTTTTAAAAAAAGCAAGCAAATGAAATGGATATTGATGATTTCATAGAGAATCCTCTTTTTGTATTCTCTTATGTGGATGGAAAAATTCTTTTTTGATATTTAACTGTAGAATAAAAAAACCTTAAAAAGTGTTTTACATAAATCATCTCATTTTAACTTCATAACAGCTTTGTGAGATAGATATTATTAACCCCATTTTATGGATGAGGAAGCTAAGACTCAGAGACCTTAAATGCCTTGCCTATTGTCATATACAGAGTAAGCCCTGGAGGTGGGATTTGATGTATATTTTCTTCCTGTAAGCATTACAAACTCAATGTATCCAAAATTGAACTCATTATCTTTTCCTAAGTCACCCTGCCACCCCACCTTCTCTATTTCTTTTGAGGGCACCATCTTACTTCCTGTTAAACAAATTTGAAACTTCGTCATCATCCTTAACTCCTCACTCTCATCTAATCAGTTGCCAAATCTTATCAATTATACTTCCTCAATATCTCTTGCATCCATCCCACTCTCTCCATTTTCATTATAACCATCCTACTTCAAACCCTCATTATTTCTAGACTGAACTATTGAAAGACCTTCCAGCTTTACCCTCTTCAATCAATTCTGCACACAACTGCCAAATAGATACTCCTAAAGTACAATTATAATCATTTCACTCCTCTACTGAAGAAGCTCCAATGATTCCCTATTATTTTTTGGATAAAATATAAAGTCCTCCATTTAGCATTTAAAACCCTTAATAATCTTATCTCATCAGTCCATTGATGACTCTTCTGGCAATGAAATCCCAGATTGGGAAGCAAAGACAGGAAAAAGTTAGGGATAGGGACTGAATGATATAGGGAGTTCCTGCTGAAGAACTTCATCTACCAATGCAGATACCTACAATTTAGAATATTAAATTTGTCTAGAACACCAAAGCTTAAGTAACTGGCTCAAGGTTATACAATGAATATGTGTCAGAGAGATTTGAACCCAGGTTCTCCTGGCTTTGAGGTCTGCTCACTATCCACCATGCCATGTTGCAAAAGAAGCTAAATTAATTTCCCTTTCTTAGATGATAAAAAATATTACTTCAGAAGCTTTAAAAATGTGCCATTAAATATTTTAGACACAAGGGAGTAAATAGAATCTGCCTTACTCCCTCTTGACCCCCATCCCAACAATCATCCCCAGTCTGGCCAAGATGAACATTTTTTTATTCTATTTCTCACATAAAGAAGCAAACACAGAATCATGTATCAAAGGTAGCCTAATTCTGACCAAACAGATCATTTTCTAGGGACTGATAAAGGTACCTTTGACTCCAAGGCAAGGCCTCACCTGAAAACATCATGTTTGAAACAGCTCCTGGGGTCCTCAAAGCATAACCCATTTTCTGCATGGAGAAAAGAACTCCTTTATAGACCAGCTGTGACTTCTGATATACAGGTCTCACCTAAACTTTGCTATCCCATCAGCTGCTAAGGGTATCAGTTCTAGGTTTAGGACACAGAGATCCCAAATGACTTTTACAAAAATGCTTTTCCAAAGTGGGTCAGTCTAATGGGCACTTCAGACTGAAAAAAACAAAAAAATAAAAATCAAGTTACATCCCTCAGCTCACTCTTAAGCCTAACAAGGTATAAAGTAATGATGTAAGGTGAGAGTTTATTCTAGTGGCAATGAAAAGGCTAATCCTATAAGGTTCCATTAAACCAGCCTCTAGTGAGAAGGGGAAAAGGAAGAAGAGAGAATAAGCACTTATACAGCACTTTCTTTACCTGACTTAGGCAGAGTAGGTAAACCAAACAAAACCTCTCTAACCAGTCTCTAGAACCAGTATACAACTAAAATAGCACATTCAGATGGGTCCTTGAACTCCAAATCTCAGTTCTCAGACATAGGCCTACTCTAGATACCACACTCAACAAAAGTCAGAACTATTTAGAATTTCACTCTGATAATGAGGTCAAACCTATGCCTCATGCTTAGATGCACTTCTTGTTTCCATACGAGATGCAAATGCACAAAAACTAAAGTCTCTTGGGGGAATCTGTGAAGATCTGTCTTCTTGGCAGAAACTAACAATGGCCCTAGGCCAGTAAGATCTGCCAATTCCTCTATCAAACTGGGCTCTGACTCCACAAGATTTTGGCCCATAGGTGCTAAAAAACACTTCCCTTCCCCCATTATTTTTATAGTTCCAGATTATATAAGAGACCAAAATGAGCTCAAAGGAATTAATTCATCCTTGAAGAGGATACCTTTAAAGACAATCAAACAAAATCCCATGACAATTCATTCATACTAATGTGACCTTTTCTCTGATGGACACGCTACATTTACAAATGTGCCAAAATGCAACCAGGTATATCATGCCACCTTACCCACGAGGTTTGTGGAAACCATTCTGTCCTCCTTTCTTTCATTAAAGCTCATCAGAAAAAAAAAATTCATCCCATGTGGCCACCGGCTGCCAAAAGATTCGTCTGGTCAAAGCAATAGGAATGAGTTCTAACCAGGTGCAGGTATACTCCTTGACTTTGCATGCTAATTTTTGTACCACCATTCATTTCCTTTTACGTTTATGATTCTTCTTTGCCCCATGGAGTTAAGAATTCTCTGTAAATATTTTATTGATGCCTTTTGGTTTTACACCACATTTCCCATTATACTCTTCAGCGTTCTTACCATCACTGCACACTGTCTCTCAGCTGCAATAGAAAATATGCTAGCAACAATTCAAAGTTTCTTGGATGTCAGTTATGAATTAAGACAAAGGGTTTATGAGTTTATCTCAGACTATGAGTTCTAGAGAAATAGAAAATCCTATATAAGAGATATTAATAATAAGCTTGATAATGAGGTTCTTACCCACATAGCTTATAGACACTGGTTGATAACCTTCCCACTATAGTTAAAACACATCAGAAATTCAGGTATCCTAAGTAGTGTGGAGTGTTCTACACTCCAATTTTTATGTAACCCCTTAGAGAGGTTAACCCTTAGTGAGGTTTTAGATGTAACCCTTAGAGAGAGTTTAGAGTTTCTTAATACAAGAAATTGAATATGAAATTTCAGGGGGTCTATGAACTTGGATAGGAAAAAAGTATATATTTTACCATAACTGATCTTCCTTATAATCTTATGTACTTTATTTTATGCATGTGAAAACATTACTCTGAGAAGGGCCTACTTTATTCAGTAGATTTCACCAGATTGCTAAAGGAGGTGATGACACAAAAAAGGTTAAGAATCCCTGATTTGCTAAAAGGCCACAAAGATAATTGAAAAGCATGCACATAAGACTTTGGAGGGAAGGTTAAAAAGGAACTGGTATAATTACAGACAATCTCCAATTTAAATGAGTTTCCAAATGTTCATTTGTAAGTCCGGTGTTTGGAATGTGGAATATTTTTTTTTTCCATATAAACTATCCTATAAATGATACTTAGCAGACCAACCCACAAAAGCCTATTTAATCCACAAGGTAATTGAAATAGTATCAGTGGTAGATCTGCGTTTTATGCATTGAAGTCTATCACCAGCTCGTTTTGAGTTGGGAAATGGGATGAACAGAGCCCCTGGATAAAGGCTCCAGTGGCCTTTAGGTAGGTCTCTTGCAGGAAAGCAGCCCCCATAGGTGGAAACGGGAATGAGCGATTTAGTATTGGCAGTTTTGGCAGCTGATGCTGAGACAGAATAGGATCCTCAGTGGCAGGTGGTAAAGGAGTACTAATGTACATTAGTACTTTCAGAGAATTATCTCCCCAGATCTCTCCAAAGAGGAGATAAAACTCAATATTCTCATGGACAACTCAGGAGACAAATCAATTTGGAGTTTTCAATTGCCCCAAAATATAAAGCATGTCCCTAAAAAGAAAGGAAAGAAATATATCATTTTACATTTTTAAAATAGCCCTTATTGGCAGGAATATACTATCTAGTATGCTGCCATGGCGGGGCAGGGCAGGCCATACCTCCTATTCACAGCAATCACAGTCATCTCACTTCATCTTGAGGTCCTCCAGAGGTATGAGGTATAACAACTACCCATAAAGGCATGACCATGCATCATGGCACCCTTCTTGGAGATAGTTTCCCTCCCAAACCCTGAGTGACAAGCTGAAATGCTCTAGGCCCGCAGCAGTTCTCAACCTGTGGGTTATATTCAATTTGTAACAATGAAAATACATCCTGCATATCAAATATTTATATTACAATTCATAACAGTAGCAAAATTACAGTTATGAAATAGCAACAAAAATAGTTTTATGATTGGGGTCACCACAACATGAGAAACTGTATTAAAGGGTTGTGGCATTAGGAAGGTTGAGAACCATTGCTCTAGGGGATCAACTGCTCTCTCTTGACATGAGTGCACCTGCAGTGAGACTGTCTAACACGTAGCAAATTTTAAACCCTACCAAACTCCCTTCATTGTGGACAAGGGGCAGATTGTGACGTTGCAAAGCCCTGCTCTTTGAGCAAGTTGCTATTACAGTGTTGGAGAGGAGGTCTCAAATGGAGAACAAGCAGCAGCAATTACGTTAAAAGATGATGAAGAACACATATGAGAATGCCAGGGATTTGGGGCCACGTCACCACACATGGAAAAAAACACTAGCAATGTCATATTTCAAGAAAAAGTGTCTATATTCTTTTAAAATGTTTTTAAATTTACTTCATCTGGAAATTGTGATGGTACAGAAGCTAGCATATGTAAAATCCTTTGAGCAATAAAAAAAGATAATCAATCTATTCAAAATATCCTTATTTTACAAATACATAGCACATGTATGTGTTTGGTAAATAAAACCAATTGTTCCTTAATTTTAAAAATCGAACAATTGGTATTGATAATATAACATGGTTATTCTGAAATTCATGCTTGCAAAAATCAAAAGGAAACCATGTCTTAACAGCCTAAACTAAAAAAAAAAAGTGTATCTGTTTTTCTAGAACAAAAACACAAAAGGCAAAATGCAGTCTCACAGGAAGGCATCTCTAACTACTCTACATTCCAAAACAGAAGACCTTGTTGATTTCACTCTGTGAGTTGCTAGGCAACCACTTGGTAATTCCCCATGTAATAAAGATGAACCTGTCATGCTGTCATCTGCTGTTCCCCACTAAATGTGACAAGAGGAGACAACAGGTAAAGGACAGCCAAGATTGCCTACACCTAGATGACACAATCCCTTTTGAAATGCAAGGCCACTGAAGAGAATCCCTATGCCCTGTCAGAAAGTGCTGGAGGGAGAATTTCATTAAACTATTAACATAAGCCATTTCTGAGAATTTATCTGGATTTACCCTGTGGGTAAGTCCTGTGGGCTTCCTGTAATCATTGTCCCTACAGTAAAAGACCAAAAGCACCATAGCAATGCATGGGAATGGCTGTCATCCAAATAGGGGCCTTAAATGAGGGTACCCTATTACATCAACTGTGATGATATTCACATTAATACTGAAACCATGGGGGAGCATTTATCAAAACAAGATCTCAACAATGATAGTCAACTACTCAGACTGACTCAGATTCTAGGAATGCTGTATTTATTTATTTTTACCCACAGGGGGCTGCAGTGGGAGAAATAAAGGGCCACTACTAGTAATTTCTTTCTCTGAACATATTTCCAAGACATTATTAGGCAAATGAGCTGCCTTGTAAAGAATTCACACAAGTACAGTGATGACATCCCAGTCTTTGAAATAACATGCTGAAAATATTGTGCATTGAGGAATGAACTAGGAACATCTGAAAACAACATTTCACATTAAATAAAGACAAGGAAATTCCTTTAAAATGTCACTTCAAGTTTTGGAGGAGTAAATGATTCATCTTTTTCACTCAAAGATTCTAAAAGGTCAAGATAACTAAGAAGGTGAATAACCTCTCCTTGATATCAAGATTAAAGTCCACTTCAGTTACTGGCCATTTAGTTTCAGGATTCCATAAATCCTCTTTGAGATTAACTTTAAGATCTTACAAAATGTGACAGGTAATCAGGTTGAAAGAACAGATTCTGAATTAATAGGAAAGCAACTAGGTAGCCTTTGATGAATAGCTATTGCAGTCCAACCCAACATCTGGTAAATACTTATTTAGCTTTATGCTATGCTCACTTAAAAGTACCCAGATGGTCAACATCATGGGACAGTGCCTTCCAGCTCCTGACCTGTCAAAGGTACTGATAGCAGCTTATTCAGAGCAGAAAAGTGAAGACTGAAATGTGGAGTCTTGCATGTTTCCACCGGTGGAGTTATGCTGTTAACATTTAACATTTTCACAGATTAGGATTTTGAAGGGTTATTACTGAAATTTCTCCAGTTAGTCACTAGACCAAACCAAATGTTGGAAATGATCATTTACAAGAACACATTCAATACCGTGCTCAGAACTGAGGAAGCCAACTCGACTAATTAAGAACATCAACAATGGGACAACTTTCAATGACTGGGAGGAATGACTAAGTCAGAAATTAATTGCTAAAGGAAAACAAAGTTATAGCCTTTGAGTGGTAATATAAAAATCAGTCTTCAATAGCTGCCTTCTCACTCCCTTTCTAGCCAGACTCATTTATTCACTTCTTCTCCCCAAGAGACTTTGGGCTTCTCATATTTGGGGATTGATTCCTGCCTTAATCAGATACATGTATCTCAGGATCAAGGTCATATCATGATATCTTGGGTGCTGATGTCTTGTCTGTTTGAAGCTCTGATCCTTTAACCCTATTTTGTGTGCTGAGCACCCTGACTCTGACCCACAGATTCTGCTTTGTACTGACCTCGGGTAATGGTTTTTAATCCTGCTTGCCCCCATAAATTTCTGATGATCTTCTAGCTAATTTCTGATGATCTTCTAGCTACATGACATTTTATGTCTGCTCCTTTGGCGCCAATATTCTTGGATCTTGCTTGGTTATAAAACATTATTTGCCTTGACTTCTGGCATCACTCTGCCCTACTATATGATTACATCACTATGGTAGGAGCAATATTCTAATCCCTTCCCTCATGAAAAGTAGGCTAGCTTTCTGCTAAAAGGTACTGAAACTGTCTTCTAGACTTGGTTGACTCAGAAGACTAAGGGCTCAGATTGTGAGCATCACTTCCTAGTCACTTGACTATAAAAATAGACACAAAGAGCTCCAGGCACCAACACCAGCTCCAGACATTTGGCCAGTGAGTTGTGATAGGCAACTTAGGCAAGGGAGCTTCATTCAGCTGAATCAACTCAAAATATCCTCATCCTTGTTGAATATTCTTCTCCGCTATGTCAAAATAAATTTCTTCTGGTTAACTGTTGAGTGACCTGCAAATATCTCACTTTATTCCCATATCTAACCTAAACTTCCAGGATACAGGCCTGAGACTGGCCTGGCTCAGAATAACCACCTATTCTGACTTGGCTCTCTGGGTCCTGATATCTCACTTTTCTCTATGCTTTGATGTTTTTTATAATTCTAGAATGACAGATGTTAAGATGGGAGTTGGGCACAGTCCAGAAACTGTCACTAGTAGAAGGCAAAATGTTATCAGGATACTTATTTTCCTATATTCTTACCTATATAGGTAGGCAGAATAAGTTACCTTATTATTCTATGCTATTATTTGAGAACTGCTGAATGTCCTCATTTCACTAAAGTATCTTCCCTATTATCCTGCTATAGTGCCTGAAATTTCAACTCTTGCAGCCTAAGACATTTGAAGTAGGTCAAAATGCAAGTATTACTTAGAAGGGGTAGCTTATTAAGCCAATGTTGGCCATCGGTAATAATTCAGCACATTCTAAATTATGAAATTAACTAGAAGAAAGTAAAGCCATGAAAGAATGAGACACTGGACAGGTAATTTTAAAGGAGAAGGGAATAAATGTGGAGCATGGAGTGCTACCTGAGGGAAGCAAAACCAGATGTTATGTTGTCAAATAGCAGAAGACAATATGAGATATCATGCACCTCATGGATGATAATGAAATCTTCTAAAGAAAAAAAATAGAATGCAAGAAGGAGGCCAGAAGGGCCTGGGAAACAAACAAACAAAGAAACACATTATTTCATAACTTTGCCTGAGGCCAGCCCTGATCTTGGAATTCCTGGACTTTTCTGAGACTGGAAAGAAGTCAGAGCCTTAGTGGCAAAGTTCTCAATTTCACGTGGTTTTATACTGCTGCTTCTTCTGTTTTCTGGCCACTATCCCGCTTTGTTCCAGTGTCTATTGGTAACTCTCGAGTGCACGAGGAGTCAAGCAGGTCTTTAGTAATAGGGAATGAGGTAGTGGCAATAAATGTAACGCACTCTATAGAATCAAGTAGAAACTACAAGCCAAAAACTCACGAGCCTTTCAGACAAGTGCTACTGACGAGCTTTCTTGAGTAGGCTAGTTTACTTTAAGAGAGAGACCATGGTTTTGAATCACAGACCTCCTTTCATATGGGGAATGATTAATCTTCTCCCTAATTTCTATGCATAGTAATATACTGGACTTACTCTCTTAATTCACACAATCCAGTTGAGTTCCCAGAGCTAGACTGGCTGTGATCTCTCCATCAGGATTTTAAGGTATTCCTGAGGGGCTGAAGTGACTTTTCCTAATGCTATTAGTTCAAGCCCCCATTCTGATATTCTCTCTAATGTTAACCACCAATGATTAACACCTGAACTTCATTTAAGCGATTAATATCAATTCACTTTTTAAAAGGGATATTTACCGAGAAGATATAACAAGAACCAGAATCACGAAGTTTATCCCTTTCCCTGGTTGGGGAGGGGAGCATTACACACTACCATCTATTACCTCAGCCTCTGGGAAGAGTGGGCTCACACTTAAAGTATGTGCTACAAGCATTTATCTCACTAAGTTCACTTCAAACATAGTATAACTGTTGGATGAATGAATCACTGTTTCTCCTTCTTTGCTGCCTGTAGGTGACTCTTCATCATCCTCACCATTTTCTGGGCCTCTGGCATCTTACTATTTCAGTCTTTGAAAATTCACAACATATTAACTGTTCCCAATACTCCTCCTAAAGACAGGAAAAAACAGATACAAAGAACAAAGGTTCATATTTATAAGCCACATTATCAGCCCAGACAGTAAGAACTAAAGCCTCTCCCTATCCAGAGGCTTATAGCATATCTTTCTTATCCAAATAGCAGCATGGTAGCAAAAAACAAAAGACTCATTTTGACCAGTTATTTTTAATGTACCTTAGTTCTAGCTCACCAGTCAATCAAAAGACCTCTATTCATCTTGTTAGATGACAGGAACCAATAATAGAATGTTCGTTCTTCAAGTTAGATACCTGAGCTCATCTACTACATGTCATTTCACTTTTCCATAAACAGACTTCCCAAATTCATCCACCTTGGCAGCAGCAGGTAGAGCAAATTGTACATGCTCTAAAGACTGAGTACCATGGACCAAGCCTTAATTATAACAAACAAAAATTATAATCTCATATTCCCCCCCCCCTCCACTTACCCTGTTTACATAGAAGAGGTAGAAAAAAAGGAATATGACATGTGACCTGTGAATATGAGCCACTGTTCTTTACCTTTTGCACATATAATAGGTATTATATAAATGTTTACTTTTCTTTCCCCTTCTCCCCTGTTTCCATGTTTCTACTCTTTCTATCCTCCCTTCTTCATCAAGCCCCAAACCTGCTCTCTGGTTCTTATATCTTAATGGCCTTTTATGATCTCACTGAGGTTGAAATTTGTTTTGCTTGTGATTATTCCTTCTCAAATATAGTCTATCCTCCCTATACCCTTTCTCTGTTTTCCCTATTTGTCTTCAGGAAAAAAAATAGTTTATGGGGTGTGTGTGTGTGTGTGTGTGTGTGTGTGTGTGTGTGTGTGTGTGTGTATGTGTCCCTTCCTTTATGTGATTCATATAAGGTCAGAAGATACTCCTTCCACCCCTTTATTTATGTTTGAATATCATCTTCTCATCACTCCTTTTACGTGAAATAGTAAGTTTCTCCTTCTTCCTCATTTCTTCCCCAGTGAATTTTGTTTCCTCTTCCTTTTCTTCCTTCTTAACACCAATAAAACAGAACAAAATCATACCTAGGCCCTGTATTTCCTTTATTTACCTCTGGCTGGAACCCTTAAACTTAAAGACATCAGAATTTGGTAGGAACATTTGTCTCTTCCCCTCTATTAGATTGTAAGAACTTCATTGTTTTGTCCCTTGCAGTTGCTCAAATATATTTACATTTTTAGGTTGCTCTTAACTCCTATACTTGCATTTCCAGGTTTCTACTCAACTCTGGTCTTTTTTTTTTTTTTTTATCAGAAATGCCTAAAAGTCCTCTGTTCTACTAAAAATCCATTTTGCTCCTAGAAAACTATACTGAGTTTTTTTTTTCAAGATATTCTTGTTTGCAAGGCTTTATCTTTCACTTTAGGAACATCGTATTCCAGGATTTTCTCTTCTTTGATATATAGTTGCTGGAACATCTTGTTTAATCTTGACACTGATTCCTTGGTTCTTGAATTCTTTCTGGTTGTTTGTGATTTTGGCTATGACATTCCTGGATGTTTTTTGTTTGTTTTGTTTGTTTTTGCTCTATTTTATTTTTTTTTATCAGTCAACAAGTACTCAATAAGTGTGTATATATGTATCAGACAAAGGTAATCTGAAAGAAAAATAAGCAAAAAAATATGACACAGAGAATACTTTACAATATATACAATATTCTGCCCTGATAATGCTTCAGCTCTGCTCTGCAGACGGAGCTATGTTTCATTTTTCTCTTCTCTGGGAACTTAATTGTTTCTTCATCATTCAGAAAGAGTCCAAACTTCCTTTTAATAATCTTTTCATTTAAGTTGTAATCATCCTATATATTATTTTCTCAGTTCTGCTTGATGGTTCATAAAATCAAAAAGTTAGGGATTTATATCTGTAAGGGATATTATAGGCCATCTACTACAACATTTTTCATTTCATAGATGAGGAAGGTAAGCTGTAGGAAGACTAAATGACTTTCCCAGAGTCATACTCCTAAGTGTCTAAGGAGGGATTCAAAACCAGGTACTCCTGATTCCAATTCTATTCACTATAATATGCTGCTTATTTTACTCTATCAGTTCACATAAATCTTTTCTTAAATTTGTATTTACTTTGTATATGTTTAGTATCTACTCACGTGTGTACATATTATTTTCTTTGACAGAATGTAAGCTCCTTGAGGGCAAGAACTGTTTTGTTTTTAGTCTTTATATTCCTAGAAATTTTTAGTTAGAGTTTCTTTCAGGAGGTGATCAGTGTATTTTTTATCTTTTCACTTTGCTTTCTGGCTTTAATAGATCTGTACAGTATTTTAAAAAGATTTCTTGCAATATGGTACCCAGTTTTTATTTGGTTGTGGTTTTCAGGGAGTTTTCTGGTGATTCTTAAATTATCTCTCTCCTCTGTTTTCCAATTCAGTTATTTTTTTATAGTAAATATTTTTTTCTTCTATTTTTCAGTCTTTTGACTTTGACTTTGTTGTATTGTTTCTTGTTGTCTCATGGAGTCATTGAGTTTCATCTGCTTTATTCTGTTTTTCAGAGAGTTCACTACTTGGATAAGTGTATTTCTACCCCAGACTCTGTGTGCATTTGTGTGTGTGTGTGTGTGTGTGTGTGTGTGTGTTTAACCCTTCCATTATCTGGTTCAAATAAATGTGAGGTCCTAAAATATCATTCTCTCCACCCTTTGAATATTTATCTTTGAATTTAACTAATATATGAGAATTGGTGTTTTTCCTCCTTCTTTCTCATTTCTTCCTTAGTAGATTCTTTTCCCCCTTCTCTTTCTTTTCCCTCTTAGAACTAACAAAGCAGACTAAATTTTGTTTTTAGTTCTGGATTCTCAACTTTCCTTCCTCTCACCCTCCCCCCAACTCATTGAGTAGGAAAAAGTGCAAAACCCACTACAAATATGAAGTCATGCAAAACAAATTTTCCATTATTCATGTTATGGGGCAGGAGGTGAGAGGAAGAAAAAAAAAAGAAAAAATATGCTTCGATCTGTACTTTGAGCACAGAAGTTCTCTATATGGAGATGGATAGTATTTTTCATCATAAGTCCTTTGGAGCTGTGATGGGTCATTGTGTTGATCAAAATTACTAAATCATTCAAAGTTGATTATTTTAACAATATTGCTATTACTGTGTAAAAATGTTCTCCTGGTTCTACTCACTTCACTTTGCATTAGTTCATATTAAATTTTCCCAGGTGTTTCTAAAACCATTCTCTTTATGATTTCTATTTTTTAAATAGTTATTTTATTTTTTACCCCAATTATACATTAAGACAATTTTTAGTATTCTCTTTTACAAGGCTTGGAGTTCCAAATTTTTTTCTTCCCTCCCCTCCTCTTTTCCTAAAATGGTAGGCAATTTGATATAGGTTATACATTTGCTATCATGTAAAACATGTTTCCATATTCATCACAGTTGTGAAAGAAGAAACAGATCAAAAGGAAAAAAGCCATAAAAAAGAACAAAGTAAATGAAAAAAGTATGCTTCGATCTGTATTCAGAGTCCATTGGTTTTTTTTATCTGGATGTGGATAGCATTTTCCTTCATGAGTAACTTTGTACTTATCTTGGATCATTGCGTTGCTGAGAAGAGCTGAGTTATTCATAGATGATCACCACACAATGTTACTGTTACTTTGTACAATGTTCTCCTGGTTCTTCTCATTTTACTTTCCATCAGCCTTTCTAGGTTTTTCTGAAATCTGCCTGTCCATCATTTCTTATTACACAATAGTATACCATTACATTTACATACCATATCTTGTTCAGCCATTTCCCAACTGATGGGCATGCTCCCTATTTCCAATATTTTGTACTTCAAAAAGGGCTGCTATAAATGTTTTTATACATTTAGGTCTCTTTCCTTTTTTTATGATCTCTTTGGGATACAGACCTAGTAGTGGTATTGCTAGATCTAAGGGCATGCACAGCTTGGTTGCCCTCTAGGCATTGCTCTCCAGAATGGTTGGATCAGTTCACAACTCCAACAGTGCAATAATGTCCTAATTTTCCCATACCCTCTCCAACATTTATCATTTTCCTTTTTTGTCATAATAGCCAATCAGATAGGTGTGAGGTGATGCTTCAGAGTTGTTTAATGTGCAGTTCTATAATCAAAAGTGATTTAGAGCACTTCTTAATATGCCTATAGATAGCTTTGATTTCTTCTGAAAACTGTTTGTTTATATCCTTTGACCATTTATCAATTGGAAAATGGCTTGTATCATTATAAATTTGACTCAGTTCTCTATATATTGGAGAAATGAGGCCTTTATCAGAGAAACTTCCAAACAACATATCGTAAGATTCTGGTTTTTGATCCATTATGATATCCAATTCCATTTTATAGGAGAGTCCATCCCATTCACATTCACAGTTCTGATTATTAACTGTTATTTCCTTCCGTCCTATTCTTCCTTCGGTTTGTCCTCTCTCTTCTTTCCCTCCTCAACATTGTTTTACTTCTGTCTACCACATACCTGGTTTGTCTTCTCTTCTGTCAGTCTTGACATGCATAGCCAGGCCCTTTACTTAATCTATTCCCCTCCTGCCTTCCCATAAGGTAAGATAGATTTCTATATTCAACTGATTGTGTATATTATTCCCTCTTTGAGCCAAGACTGATGAGAGTAAGCTTCAAGCACCCTCCCATTTTTTCCCTCCACTGTAATAGGTTTTTCATGCCTCTTCATGTGAAATAATTTACCCCATTCTACCTCTCCCTTCCTTCTGTACCCAGTGTACTCCTCATTCTCATCCATTAATCATTTTTTGTCATTCTCTCAAATTCACCTTATACCCATATCCTCTACCTATTTATATTTCTTCTAATTATGCTGTTAGTGGTACAGTTTTTAAGAATTACAAGTATCTTCCCATATAGGGATGCAAACAGTTCAGTTCCATTGAATCCCTTATGTTTTCTTTTCCCTATTCCCCCTTTTTAGCCTTCTCTTGGGTCTTGATATTGGAGAATGAATTTTTTCTTTAATTCTAGTCTTTTCCTTATGAAAGCTTGAAATCCTTCTGTTTCACTGAATTATCATTCTCCCCCTTGAAGTGTTATGCTTAATTTCACTAGGTAGGTGATTCCTGGTTGTAGTCCTAGCTCCTTTGCCTTCCAGAATGTCACGTTCCATGAAACTTTGATCCTTTTTAAGGTTGCAGCTGCTAAATCCTACGTAATCCTGATTGTGGTTCCCCAATATTTAAATTATTTCTGGTCACTTGCATTATTTTTTCCTTAAACTGACAGTTCTGTAATTTTACTATAATGTTCCTTGACAGTTTTTATTTTGGGATCTCTTTCCTAAAGTGATTGGTGAACTCTTTCAGAGTCTACTTTGCCCTCTGGTTCCAGGATATCAGGGCAGTTTTCTTGATAATTTCTTGAAAGATGTTGTCCAGGTCCTCCTTCCAATTATGGCTTTCAGGTACTCCAATGATTCTGACATTGTGTCTCCTAAATCTATTCCCCAGGTTGGTTGCTTTTCTAATGAGGTATTTTACATTTTCTTCCATTTTTTTCATTCTTTTGAATTTGACTGATTCTTGATGTCTCATAGCTTCCAATTCTAAATTTTAAGGAGTTGTTTTTCTCAATTACATTTCTCATTTGGCCAATTCTACTTTTTAAGCAGTTGTTTTCTTTTTCTAAGCTGTTTACTTTTTTTTCATAATTCTGTTACACCACTCTCATTTCTTTTCCCGATTTTTCTTCTACCTCTCTTATATGATTTTTTAGCTCCTTTTTGAGTTCCTCCATGAGTTCTTACTGGACTGGAGACCACTTCCCATTGTTCTTTGGGGTTTTGCCCATAGATATTTTGACATTGTTGTCTTCTTTTGAGTTTGCATCTTGATCTTCCCAGTCACCATAACTTTTTATGGTCAGGTTCTTTTTTGTTGATTTTTTGCTCATCTTTTTTGACCTTTTTCCTTTCTTTTAAATTTGAGCTCTGCTCCCAGGATGGAAGGGGGAAGGGGCACTGACAGTCTTCTTTCTTCTTCATCTTCTTCTTCATCTTCTTCTTCATCTTCTTCGTCTTCGTCTTCCTCCTCCTCCTCCTCCTCTTCTTCTTCTTCTTCTTCTTCTTCTTCTTCTTCTTCTTCTTCTTCTTCCTCTTCTTCTTCTTCTTTGCTTTTTTGGAGGGAGGAGGGCAGGGCAATTGGGGTTAAATGACTTGCCCAAGGTTGCATGGCTAGTAAGTGTTAAGTGTCTGAGGTTGGATTACAACTCAGTTCCTCCTGACTCCAGGGCTGGTGCTCTATTCATTGTGCCACATAGCTGCCCCTTGTCTCAGTCTTCTTGTGCCAGGGACTGGTGCTTATGTTGCCCTGAGGCCCACTGGGGATGCTTGTGTCTGGTACTGCACTGAGGAGGTAGAATGGGGGATGGCTGGTGCTGCTGGAGGCCGCAGGGATCTGGCAGCTTATCTGGTGCAAACCAGAGGTCCTAGTGCTGGTGTCTGGAATATGCTGATGCTAGTGGGGTGTTTCTGCATTTCCCCAGGCTACGCTGAAGAGCATGGTTGTCTGGCCACTGGAAGCTTCCTCTTCACCCAGGGCTATGCTGAAGCATGTGGCAGTTCTTGAAGCTGAAAATCTATCCATTACCCTGGCTAAGCTGAGGTATTTGGGTGGTCATGGTTTTGGCATTTGCCTGCTCCACTGCACTGGGGCTCAGGATCTCCCACTGGTTTGCTGAGGTGGTGCTTGCTACTGGTTTGCTGGGATGCTTCCTGTCCTGAACTAAATTCCCCTTTTATCCAAGTGAGACAGACCTCTTTTACTGATCTTCAAAGTTTCTTGGGCTAAAAGATTGTTTCACCCCATCTTTTTGTTGGTTCTACTGTTCCAGGATATGTTTGGGGATGCTATTTAATGGTTGTTTAGAGGTGAATATGGGAGAGTTACAGTGATTTACTGCTTACTTCACCATCTTGGCTTCCCCCAAATCTCTTCCTTTTATAATTTATTACAGTGTAATCATATTCCAACATATGCATACACCATCATTTGTTCAGTCACTCCTCTATTGATGAGCATTCCTCAGTTTCCAATTCTTTGTCACCACAAAAAGAGTTGCTACAAATATTTTTATACATATAGATCCTTTTCCTTGTATGTCTTTGGGATATGGAACTAGAGTGGTATTGCTGGGTCAAAGGGTATGCATAGTTTAATAGCTTTAGGGGCATAGTTTTAAATTGTTTTCCAGAATGGTTGGACTAGTTCACAATTCCTCCAACAGTGCATTAGTGTACCTATTTTTCCACATCCCCTCCAGCATTTGCCATTTGCCTTCTTTGTTACATTAGCCAATCTGATAAGTATGAGGGGGTACTGCAGTTGTTTTAATTTTCATTTCTCTAATTATTGATTTAGAACATTTTTTCATATGACTATTGGTAGTTATTTCTGCTTCCAAAATGTATGTTAATATATGTTGACCATTTATCAATTGGAAAATAGCTCTTACTCTTAAAAATTTGGCTCAATTTTTTATATATATTAGAAATGAGTCCTTTATCAGAGAAACTTGCTAGAAAGATCCCCCTTCCAATTTCCTGCTTTTATTCTAATTTTAGCTATGTTGGTGTTGCTTGTGCATAAGATTTTTAATTTTGTGTAATTAAAATTATCTATTTTCTCTCCCATGAACCCATATTTCTTATTTGGTCATGAATTCTTCCCCTATCCATAGATCTGACAGGTAATTTTTTCCATGCTCCATTAATCGTCTTATGATATGACCCTATATGTCTAAATCATGTACCTATCTTAAATTTGGGGGGGCATAGGGTATGAGATGTTGTTATGGCAATCTGAAGATTTTCCCTGCCCCTAGGCCCTTTGCTAAACTGGCTACGTGACTCTTAGAACCTTCCCTGATTTGAAAGTATACTCTGCCCCCTAAAAAGCTGAATGTGGTCACATGCAGCCTGTGGCAGGAGGCTTGTTTTTCTGGAATGCCTGTGCCTTGTAGCTTTGTGATTGGGCAGTGAGTCAAGAGGGCTATGACATTCTCCAAGCCAGGAGAAAGCTATATATATGCCCTGATGTGAGGTTTTGCTTTGGGGCTCACTTTGAGAAGAGTTGTGTGATTTGGCCAGACGAGAATCTGGGAAGCCATTGAGCCCCCCAGCTTTGAAAAACCCAGATGTTGGTGCTTTCCTCTCTGGTAACTGAATAGGTATGGATGTGATGGTCAGATGCTAGAAGCCCATCTGATAATTTGTTTCTGTTTGCTTGTAACTTGTGTTTGTATTCTCTGAAGTTCAGGGTGTTGACTTTTTCCTCCTGAACTAGGTAAATGATATATGTTTGACTGATTAAAGTGAGACTGTTAACCCATTTTGAGTTGCTTTCCTTTAGAAAGGCAGATCTAAGAACCTGTGCAGGCAGCCATCCTGGGTATGTTAGGGTGCTTGCTGATACAGATGTTAGGCTATGCCCAGTTTCTGCCAGGCTACTTTCTAGTTTTCCCAGTAGTTTTTGTCAAATAGTGAGTTGTATCCTAACAGCTGGAATCTTTGGGTTTACCAAACACTAGATTACTGTACTCATTTGGTTCTATATATTGTGTATTTAATCTCTTCCATTGGTTAGCCACTCTATTTCTTACCCAGTACCAAATTATTTTGATGATTACAGTTTTGTAGTATATTTTGAGATCTAGTACTGGTAGGACCCCTTCCTTTTCAAAATATGATTTCAAAGTTTGTTGTTTGGCCATGGATTTCCAGGAGTCCAAAGATTCATAAATCATCTACCCTGGACTTATTTTCTAGGCCAGTTGGTTTTTGATAGTAGATCATATTTTCTTCCTTTAAAAATTATTTTCCTTTGTTATAGCATTTCTTGCTGCCTCCTAAAGTGAGTTCTCTTTGTTCCATTCTAATTTTTAGAGAGTTCACTATTTCTGCAAGATTTTTCCATCTTCTACTCTAAGCTATTTCTTTTAATTCTTTCTTCCAGAGATTTATTGTACTTATTTAATTTCTTTTAATCTCTTGTTCCATTTCTTCCAGTACAGTAGTCTTTAGGACCAAACCTTTCTTAGTGTTTACCTTTTGGGCATCTCTTCATCTATTGTGTGTGTGTGTGTGTGTGTGTGTGTGCATGTGTGTGTGTGTGTGCATGTTTTCTTCTGTTTACTCATACCTCCAGCTTCAGTTCTCCATCACCTCTTTTCTCTTGGATAAAGTGACCTGGCCCCATTTGATTCTGTCTCCAATAACCTGGCTTCCATTTTCTTGGGTGTCACTGTGTTCATAGTGCTAGAAGGATTCATTGCTCTTGGGAAGAGGTTTGCATTCTTTAGCATCACTTACCCTTAGCCATTCCTAGTCAGAGCTCTGCAGTTCTTTAAGGCCTCTACTCCCAGGGCATCTCAAATCAGAGAACTGCAGGTTTCCTGACACTTTCCTGGTCAGAACATTATGGTTTTTCAACTCTTTCCTCAATGTCCCCAGTCAGGATACTATATATTTCCAGCTTCTCTGGGTGCATTCAAGCACTTCAGGCTTATTTAGCTGATTTGGCTTCCCTGACAGGAGCTTTCTTCTGCTACCTATGGTTTCTGCCTTTCTTTTTATGGAGTTTTGGTCTGGATGATGGAGTTTACTATAGGTTTTCTTTGAATTTCCTGATCATTATTTGATCTGATGCCATTTTTAAGACCTTTGCTGAAATATATATGTGGAAGAGCAGGGCTAGTCTTTGAATTTTCACATCACCATCAAATTTTACTGATTACACATTAGTGAGTAAATTTTAGTCATAGCCCATAGATTCATGTAATTTTAGAGCTGAGAGACTTTGTAGATCCAATCCTCTCATTTTACAAATGAAGAAAATGAGTTCCAGAGAAATAAAGTTACTTGCTCATGTCACTGAAGTGATACAGCAAGATTCAAGCTTAGGCCTTTTGACTCCAGATCCAGGGTTCTTTGTACCATATATTACTTCTTCTTGTACGTATTTGCATAAGCTTTTTTTTTTTTTACCATGAATGATAGAATGAACAGTTTTGTTCTTTGTTTATGCATAAGCTAAGTAGGAAATATTAAGGAGATAAAGAATGAAAGTGAGATTAAGAGTTAGAAAACCTTGATTTTAATCCTGAGTCTTCTGCTTTCTATCTGTAAATTTAGGAGAATTGCTTCCCCTCTCAGAGCTTCAGTTATATCTATATAAGATGGTGTCCAGATAAGATGATGTCTAAAATCCATTTCAGATCTAAATCTTGTGATTATTTCTATCTCTCCAACCTCCCATCCCACCCCTCAATTATATTGTGTCTATTTATATATAAGGCCTGGCCTGAAGGAAAAATAGATTTAGTCTTGGGGGTGCGGGGGAGTGGTTCAAATGAGACTTTCCTATATTTCTCCTCTCTCTCCCTTCATTCACTTAGAGGGGACAAAGTAGGCACTGGCCTAATTGCATAAGGCCTATTGTAGAGAGCTTCTGATAGAGGATGGGGTGTCCCATCATCATTAGTTTCTGACTGCTCTAGCTCTAGGAGTTACAGTTTATCCATCTGGAGTACAAGTTGAGTCCCTTTTCTCTGTGCTTTGAGATTCCTACATAGTAGAGATGAATTGGTTACATTTTATCAGGAAATTCAAATACATCAATAGTTCAAGAATTCATAAGTTTGTTGGCACTCTGCATTGGTATAGATCATTACTACTCTAATAATAATGACTGGCATTTATGTAGTGTTTTTGGAAAGTGCTTACATATATTATTTCAACTGTTAACTCCACAGACAGTCTTGGAGAATTGTGACTAAAAAATTCATGACCTTGTGGTCTACCTGATAAGGAAACTCTGAACTTAAATATGTTGTTTCTCAAACAGAGAAATCTGTTTGACTGAGAGTCTGATATGAATACTTTGTAATTTATAATCACTTTTGTTTTTCATTTTATCTTCACATCCTAAGGGTCTAAGCCATAGCCTTATATACATTGTAGGCACTTAAATACTTGTTGAATTTGCCCTCTCCTACACTAACTCTTCTCACTGGTAGTAAATATATTTAACCTCCAGTTTCAGCTTATTATATAAAAAATTGGAACCTAAGAAGAGAGACCTATAATTGGGAACCAAGAACATAATATAGAAGGAGACGAGACTCCCCCTACTGGCTGTCTTGCATGGTAGTGGCAAGACTAGAGCCTTAACTGGATCTAACGAGCTCCTTTAGAAAACAGAAATGGTACTTCCTAACCTATATTCCATTATAAGAACCTTAGCATACTGTGCGTGTGAATAAGAAAATCCTCTCATTGGAATCAGGAGGGGAGACCCATATTTGGAAACCTGGAACATGATACAAAAGGAGTCAATATAGAGAAAATTATCACAGATCATAAATTTAGAGCTAGAAGGCACTTTAGGAGACATTGATCCCATAGATGAAAATGACAGGAAGGATTTGGACTGATATAATTTTATAACCATTAATGTAATTTTATAGTTTAAGATAAGGAACTGTGTTATTTTGGCTTATCTGAATAAAAGTAATACTAATTATTATAGTAACTGCTTAGTATTTACACCTAAATATGATGAAGTACATTAACAATTTAATTAATGTTAATTTGTGTGATTTGCATTTGATTACAAAACTAGACCATCTGAATTTGCTAGACCTTCATAGTTTATTGTGAGTATAGCATGGTCATCTATTCATTACCTTAAAAAAATTAGGAGGAACATTATTAGTTGAGAAACAATTACTTTAGGGGACAAATAAAGACACCCAACTCTGTGCCTTTGTCCATACTGTTCCCTCCACCTGGAATGACCTCCCCAACATCTCTGCTTGTTAAAATCCTATCCAACCTTCAAAGTCCAGCTTAAATACTACCTCCAAAACATTCGCAGATCTTCCCCATTAGAAATGTTCTTCTTTCTCTGAATTTCTAAAGTACTTTTTTTCATATCTTTGTAATGATACTTATCACATCTTGCCTTGCATGCTAGTTATTTATCTTAATTTTGCTACTTGAGTTGATTTAATATAAGTTAATTCAATAAACATTTACTAAACCCTTACTCTATGCACAGCATTATGCTAGGCTTGAAGGAGGGCTGCCTAAGAAATTTAAACAAAGCACACTCCCTGTCCTCATGGAACTTTTAGGCTAGTGGAGGCATATGAAACATGCATTGAAAAACATAATACAAGAAAATATGTAAGCATATTAGAGAAGAACAAAGTGCTATGTGTGTACTGAAAGAAAAAAAGTATTATAGAAGGATAAGAGGTTTATGAAAAAGGTGGTATTTTAGCTAAGCTTTAAAGGATAGGTAGGAATTTAATAGTTAGGGACTAGAGAAGAGCATTTCAGATATAAATAAATAATGTGAGCAAGGATATTTGTTGTTGTCAAGTCATTTTTCAGTTGTAACCAACTCTTTATGACCCCATTTGGGGTTTTCTTGGCAAGAATACTGGAATGGTTTGCCATTTCCTTCTCTAGATCATTTTACAGATGAGAAACTGAGATAAACAAGGTTAAGTGACTTGCCCAGGGTCACACAACTAGTAAGTATCTGAGGCTGGATTTGAACTCATGAAGAGGAATCTTCTTGATGCTAGGCCTAAGTGCTCTTCTACTTTGACACCTACAAGGAAGGGTATGGAGGTGGGAAATCAGTGGCTGTCTTTTGGAGACAACAGCAGTTCAGTTTAGCTAGAGCACAGAGTATAGGCTATAAGGTAAGGCTTGAAAGATAAGGTCATGCTGGAATACAAGTTCCTTGAGGGTTGGGACTGTCTTTGCCTTTTCTTTTTATCTCTAGTCATTAGCATAGTGTCTGGCATACATTAAGTGCTTAATAAATACCTGATGACTGATTGAAGGAATGCTAATCACAAAAGTTTGAACTTAATTTGGTGGAAATAAGAAACAATTGAAATATTTTAAAATAGAGGAGAGATGTGAGCATATTGGTACATAAGGAAAATTAGTCTGGTCAGAATATATGTGTGTGTGTGTGTGTGTGTGTGTGTGTATATATACATATATATACATATATATGTATGTATGTATGTATGTATATATGTATTAGGGATAAGAAAAAAGCGAGGTATAAAGACCTATTAGGAGGTTACTTTGATAACCTAAACAGGTCATCAGGAGGAGCCTATACTAAGGTGATGACAGTGAGAATAAAGAAAAAGGGATGGATTTGAAAAATGTTACACAAGTAAACTTGACAGAATTTGGAGATTGATTAGAGATGAGAGTAAGAGACAGGAGTGAGCATTAAATCTCAGAATAAACTGAGACTGGTAAGGAAAGCTAAAGACAATAAAAGGGATTTTGGTTTTTGTTTGTTTTTTTTTAAGCTATGCTGAGGAAAAGAGAATGATCAAAGAAGAAATAGGATTGTGGCTTAGGGCAGATGAGACATGAAAACAAATGATAGAGAGAAGACAAAAGTTTCAGTTTTATTTCACTCCTCTTTTTCTTCTGCTAAGGAGAGCAATTTTTAGCCTTGAAAGGAAAGAACTAAAATTGCTATATATTGTTGCCCCTGAGTTCAACTCACCAGGCTCTAAAACCTCAGGGTGCTAAAAGAATTTGTTTAGGTGATTTCTAAACCAATGTTAATGGTTTCTGAAAGGCTGTATAGAAGGGGAAAAGGTATCATAGGACTAGAGAAGAGTAAATATTCTGATTTTCAAAAAAAAAAAAAGGGAGAGAGAGGAATTTATAAACCAATGAGCTTGACATTGATTCCTTAGAAAATTCCATAAAAATGTATTATTAAAAGTATGGTTGGTGAATATCCAGAAAAGGAAATGGTGTTCACATTGATCATCAAGAACAGATAAGGCAAAAGCAACTTCATTTTTTTTTTTTGCTTTTTTTTTTTTGGAAGGCAATTGGGGTTAAGTGACTTGCCCAAGGTCACAAGGCTAGGGTTTTTTTTTGTGTGTTAAGTGCCTGAGGTCACATTTGAACTCAGGTCCTCCTGACTCGGGGGCGGGTGCTCTATTCTCTGAGCCACCTAGCTGCCTCTTCATTTTTTTTTTTTACAACATTACTGAGCCGGTAGCAATGTTGTAAATTTTAGCAAGACATTTGACAGTCTCTCATACTTTCTTGAAGAAGAGTTGGGGGAGTAAGTAGGAAAAGTAAGATAGATAATAATTCAGTTAGGTACTACTGGATTTGAGGTTGTATCCATTAGGTGGATGTGAAGCTGGTTAAATGGCTTACTCCAAACAGTAGCCATTAATGATTCAAAGTAAAATGGGAAGATCTCTAACATAATGCCCCTAGGGATCTGTGCTGTATATCATTTTTATAGGTGACTCAGATAAAGGTATAGATGGAATGTTTATCAAATTTGAAATGATACAAAGCTAGAAGGATTATGTAATACTAGATAACAGAACCAAAATCCAAAAAGATTTTAACACTAGGCCATATCACTGAAGGTAGAATTTAGGAGGGATAAATTTAAAGTCTTTTATGCTTGGGTTTCAAAGTCAACTTTGCAAATAAAAGATGGGGAGGCATGCTTAGACAATTATTTGTTTGAAAAAGAGCTGGGGAATGGGGGTTTGATGGCCTGAAAACTCATCATGAGTTAATACTCTGAAAGGAGAGTGCCAAAAGGTCATGTAATCTTAGTCTGCATTAAAAGAAGCATGACATACTGAACCAGAAAGGTGACTCTCCCTCTGTACCCTGCCCTGGTCAGATCACAACTATAGTTTTGTGCTCAGTTCTAGCAAACTGGAGAACATTCAGGGTGATGAAGATACAGGAAATCATATCTTATGGGGTTTTGCTGAACCAACTAAGGATGTTTAGCTTGGAGAAAAGAAGATTTGATAGGATCGGGGAAGTGAAGGGTGGGAAGAAGGGAAGACATGATAGCTGTGTCTAAATACTTGAAGGGATACTATGTAGAAGAAGTATGTCACTCTGCTTGCCATCTTTCAAGAGATCACTGTTCTGCTTGCTTCTAGAGGACAATCAGAAACAATGTATAGAAGTTGCAAAGGGACAGATTGAGGTCTTATAAAAGGAAAAACTTAACAACTAGGGCTGTACAAAAGTGGAAGGGGTTGCTTCAGGAGGTAATGGATTTTCCTTCACTATAGGTCTTCAAGTAAAGGCTGATCACTTTGGGAGTTTTTTGGAGACAGGATTTTTGTTCAAGTACTAATCATATCCTGGCTCTGACAATCAACTCAAGAGCAGCTAGGTGCTGTCTTACTGGCAATTGCCCCCTTAATTTTGGTTTCAATTCCTTATAAGCCATTTTTATTTTTTCCTTTCCAGTTTGAAGAGGCAACTGGTGGCACAATGCATTGAGTGCTGAGCCTTGAGTCAAAAAGACCTGAATTCAAATTCAGCTCCAGACACTAGGGGTCATTGTGTGACCCTAAGCACTTTACCTATGCCTGCCTCTATTTTTTTCAACTGTAAAATGGGGATAATAATTGTATCAACCTCCCAGGGTTGATGTGAGGATCAAATGAGACATTAGCACATAGGAGGTACTACATAAATGCTTACTCCTTCCTTTTCCTCCCTTTTTCCCTTCCCCTAAAATTCATTCTTCTTATCAGGGAAAACTGAAGATAAGATTTGAATGTTTATAATTTATCATCACTTTTCACTAATATAGTTCTATTTACCTTTTTTTTTGGTGGGGGGGGGGGGGTGCCGTCTTAGCCGTCCTCATCAGTCTCTCATCATCCTGAGCTTTAACATTCTATTTCTAACTGCCTTGGCTTCTATCTTTAGTGCAAATCTTTTTAAACTTTTAAAACTCTTAATCAGTGAATTCCCTAGGCATCCACAAGTGCATGAGATTTTTTTTTAGACAACTCCCCATTTTGCTCCTTATTAAAAATATATTTGTTTCTACGGCATTTTAATTTTTGAGAGCTTCCCATCTTTCTTGTGTTTACTTCCCCTGCAAAAATTTAACCCCCAGGAATCCCTTCTCTGACCTTATATTATATATTTGCTCTCCAGAAACCTAAGGTGTATATATGAGACTCTGCCTGGCTTTTCTCTCTTTCTGGAAGATGAAAGAACTAAATGTCCTCCAGGCACCTCAAACTTAGCATGTTCAAAATTGAACTGATCTCATCCCAACCTAATAAACTTGTCCCAACTCCCAACTTCCTTATTTCTTTTGATGGCAACACCATCTGCCCAGGCACAGAAACCGGAAACCTTAGAATCATCAGACTCTTTGTTCTCCTTTATTTCTCATACCTAATCAATGACTAAGCATTGTCAACAACATATTTTCCACTTTTCTCTTTTTCTCTACTCACAGTTCTACCAGTCTAGTTCAGGCTCTCATCATCATTTGGCAAAGCTAATAGCCCCATAATTGATATCTCTGCCTATAGTATATTTTCTCTTGAATTCATCTTTCACTGGCCATAAACAAAAAATCAAAAACTTCCTAAAGCACAGGTCTGGGCTTAAAAACCTCCAATGGCTCCTTATTTCCCAGGGAAAAAATAGAAACTTTCTAACTTGGCTTTTAAGGCCCTCCACAATCTGGTTCCAATCTATCTTTCCAATCCTTATTTCATATTTTTGACCTTCACACAACCTGTGTTCCAGCCAAACTGGACTACTAGCTATTTCAAAATCTCAATATGCTTTCTCTCCTCCATGGCCAACTCATAAGCAGATAAACCTGGAATGTAGTTCTTCCTCATTTTCTCTGTTCTTTACAATCCTTTTGTTTGAAGCTTAACTCATAGCTCCTCTTTGAAATCTTTTCTGATTCCTGAAATAATGGTGTTTTCTTTTTACTCAAAATTTCCTAGAACACTTTGTCTGGACCTTTTCTTTGCTCCCATCATACTCTACCTTGAATGGTACTTATTTGTGTACATAATGTCCCCAAGTTCCCACTCCCTTCCCAATCCCATTCTTTGATAGCTGGGGCTATGTCATTTTTTTTTCCTTTGAACCTAGCACAATATATTGCATATGGTAGGCACTTAGTAAGTGTTTGCTGAACTGGTGAGTTAACAGTTTAAATCAGTATAGACCTACAGCAGTCTCAGGATAAAGAAATTCACTTTCTTCGAGTCTAAAAGTGCCCACCTTTTCCTCAAAGTCTTAGAAGTAATCAGAATTCAAGATAACACCCTCTGACATTTCTACCCTGACACACAAGGTCTCCTTTACAAAAGATCCATTCTTCATGCTGGATTTCCTTTAACCTTATGTTTTCCATTTGCTTAGTGTTTACTAAATGCTTAAAGAAACTGTGGCTCTGTACACAAACAACGGCACAACTGACAATGCAGACTGGATAGTCTATGGATAAATCCTTAAGCAGAGGTGGGGAACCTGAGGCCTTGAGGCTACATGTGGCCTTCTAAATCTTTAAGTGTGGCCTTTTGACTGAATTCAAATTTTACAGAACAAATCCTTCCAATAAAAGATCCTTATTGCTTAAATTATTCCACTGAGTTAGGTAAACCACTTAAACTTTCTTCAATCTACTTTAATGTCATCCTTTTCATTCTAGGATTTTCCCTTCACCAACCCTATGGTGCAACTACCAGATTTCAGATCTTCTATATTCTCTACATTTTTCATTAGCTCTGGTCCTATTTGGTAGTCTTTAAACTGGGAATAAGCTTGATCTGGCATCATATCTTGTATCTCTTCCCTTGTCTCCATTCACATAGGCAACATCCTAGTTCAGGCTCTCAACAACTCTAACATGGACTACTATGCAAAAGTCTCCTTCGAAATTGGTCTTGTGTTTTCTCTCAGTAATTCATTCTTGATTCAGCTACCAAATTGATACTCCTAAAGCACAGGCCTGATCATGTCACTCGTCTCTTCTGAGAAACTCCAGTGGCTCTCTCTTGCCTTCAGTTTAAATTACACATTCCTCTGTTTGACACTTAAAGCCCTTTTAAGTTTGACACTGGCCTGATTTTCCAGGCTTACTATACATTACTCTCCTTCAACATACTCTTTTGTATTCTGCATTCCCATCAAACTAGCCAAACTGGCTAAACTGGAAGTTAGATGGTAAAGTGAATAGAGGGCTGGACTTTAAGTCAGGAAGACCCCAGTTCAAATTTGGCCTCATTTACCAGCCACTCATTTACCTGGTCACTAACTCTCTGCTTGCCTCAATTTCCTCTTTTGCAAAATGGGTATCATAACAGTTCCTGCCTCCTAGGATTGTTGTCAATATAAAATGAGATATCTGTAAAGCATTTTGCAAACCTCAAAGCATTATGTCTATTACTATTATCATCACTATTTTCAGTTACCCACTCTGGTTCTTTGCACAGGCTATTCCACATACTTAGAAAGCATCACCTCACCTTTGCCTTAGAATCTCTTTGTTGTTTTTCAGTTGTGTCTGACTCTTTGTGACTCCATTTGGAGTCTTCTTGGCAAAGATACTGGAGTGACTTACCATTTCCTTCTCCAGCTCATTTGACACATTGAGGACCCGAGGGTTAAGTTACTTAAGTTATATGAGGCCAAATTAGAACTCAAGAAGATGAATCTTTCTGACTTTGAGGCCCTGAATTCTATTCACTGGCCACCTAACTTTCTTCAAAGCTTAACTCAATTCTCCTGGAAGACTATCTTGATTTCTCCTAGCTTCTAATTAATGTTCTCCAGGAAATCACGTTGTATATATTTTACATTAATAATAAGAGGCACTTTATTGTAGTGCATGGAAGGCCAGCTCTGAAACCAAGAAGACCTGGGCTCAAGTGGTGACTCTGAGACGTTGGCTTCATGACCTTGAGCATAACACTACACCTCTGGGGGATCTAAGTAAGTACAGATATTGTAAAGGTGTCAACCTGAATTCATAAAGAGAATTTTCTCACCTGGGAGTTACCTCTTATCGGTAATTACATGTTCAAACTCTATTTTGCATTAAGATTTCCACATACTTGTTTCTCGACAAGAGAACACAAATTGACAGTTTTTTCACGGCTACTTCGATTTAGGGGCCTCAGCCCCTGACCTATGCACCTAGTAGGCGGTTTATGGTTGTGAATTGAACCGGGAGAAGCGGTGACCTCTCTCACTAAACCACTTTCACCTAAAACCCAGTCTTTCTCATAGACTTGGAAAGGAAAAGTGAGTTACGCTTCTCGGAGCCCATGAGAAAGGAAACGGTCTTCATCTGGATGACATGCCAGGGCTGTCCTAGTTTCACTTCCACTGACTACCTAAAGGGTGCGGCGCCGTCCTGGGCTCACTGGTCGGGTTTGCACCTCGCTCCAGTGGGCTGAAGACTCTCCACGGAGGTTGCAACATTTCACCTTTGATTTTCCTAAATGGTTTCATTTTTAACCCGTGGTAACTTAAAAAAAAAAAATTCCTAAGTCAGTCACTGCCTCAAATTACAATCAATTTGCAGAATTCCGAGCAGAACCTCAACCTCTCAAAAACTCCAACATTTCTTTACACCCTCGGGAAGTTAGGCTTACGTTTCTCCTAAGTTTCTCTCAGACTTAAGATCCGCCTTATAAAATGGCGGTAAAAGCGCATCGCGCATGCGGAGTCTAAAGACGTGCCCCTCCCTCCGCCCCCGCCGCGTTCCTTTTAACCATAGAAATGTCCGCCTAGCAGGAAAGAGAATCTTCGATAGAAAGACGATGCCTCGCACGTGATGTAGATCGTCCCTCCCATTCCACCATTCAACGATCTCCTTGCAAGTGGGGAGGCGAGGCCAACCCAAGTGCGGCAGCTGTTTCCGGTGGAGGAGGCGGGGGATGTTTGCAAAGGGGCCGTTCTAGGATAGCGGATCTGTCTTAATGATTTCTATGGTTGTCCCTCTGGGTCACGTGTCTGGGGAAGGTCCTCCCGGAGGTGGAGGGGAGGGGAAAGAGGCGGGAGGTGGAGGCGGGGGAAAAACTCTCGCCCAAGATTACGACAACGACGATGACGGGGGTTGTCATGGTGCCTTGGGGTCTGGTTCGCGCATGCGTCATCTGACAGCCTGTGTTTGGTCCTGGAGTAGCGACCCCTGCCCCAGGTGAGAGTGAGCGGAGAAGGCCTAGCGGGCTGGAAGGGAAAGGGGCTGAACCGGGGAAAGTTGGGAAAGCGGCATGACCCAGGGCTCGGAGAACCATAAACGGCCAGCCGGTGGAATTGAAAAGGGTGGGTGGGGGGCAAGAAAGAGATTCAGAGACCTGGGATTGGAGATAGAATCCCGACCTGTGTGACCTTGGGCAAGTCACTTAACCTCTCAGGACGTCGGTGCACCTGTAGAATGAAGGCGTTTGTGTGAAGGATGTGTGAAGCTTTCAGTCCCGTAAAAAGTTAAGGAGGCAGGGAAGGGTAAGGTGTAGTGAGGGAGAGAAGGAAAGGCCAAGGAGAAGTAGAAGTGAGGAGGAGGAGAACTTGAGGTGGAGGGGAAGGTGAGAAGAGAGGTGCGGGTCATACTAAGCTGACATTTATGTAGCGCTTTACATGCATTACTTGGTTCTTACAACAACCCCGGGAGGTAGTCAGTCATTCCCTGCACACGAGGAAAGACATGTGAGGTTGGCATTATACACACGAGGAAGACGAGGCTCAGAGAGACGATCAGAGACTTTGCCCAACCCTAGTCCCTACTCCAAGTCCTGCGCTTTTTCTACCAAGGTAGGATGCCGGAAAAGAGAAGGGCAGGTGAAACGCAGATGGTGCCGTGAAGAAGGGAAGTTGGGGAGGGTGAGGTGTTGAGATAATGAGGGGAAGGAAGAGGGCAGAATAGGGCAAGTGAGGCGAAGAGAGCTGCGGAGGAATGGCGTGGCTGGGGCAGAAATAGAGTGAAGGGAAGGAAGAGTAGAGTTAGGGGAGGAGAGGTGAAGTGCAAAGTTTGGTAAGAGGGTGAAAGGAGAAGGGGACAAATGGTGAGGAGGGAACATGTATGTAGGAGGTTTGGAAGATAGTGGGGAAGGACAGATGCATGTGTGAGGGGAAGGATACCTTGACAAGTCCAGCAGAGCGACAAGGCGAGCCCTGAGTAAGAGAGTATTTAAAAGGCTTCAGGTGGATGAGGAGGTATGATTGGGGAGGAGGGGGGAGTGGCAGCAGTGATAGTGTAGAAGTGAATGAACAGGAGAGAGACTGAAGTAAGGACACTGGATGTTTTGGTTGAGAGGGAATCCGGCAGTCGTGTTTGGTGCAGGTTTGAGAAAGCCTACTTGTTGTTGTTCAAGACACCCTTGCAAGTACGTGTTGTTTGGGTGTTTGCCCTGGGCTGGTAGCTTGCCAGTCACAGTACAGTACCCAAGGTTTGGCCCTGTTCTGCCCTGCTGAGCTAACAGGCTGGTAGATGCTGACTTGCACAGATGTAATGTGGGCTGATGGGAATGGGTAGGTGGTCATTGTTGCTGAAATGCTTCTTGTAGCAGATGGGGAGTTGCGGCAAAGTTCTGTCAATCCATCCTCTTTTCTGAAGGGAGACAGTAAAGTGAACTGATGAACTGTAGCAAACCTAGGAAATTGTGTGGAGTAAAGGTTATCATCTCAAAGGTGGCATAGGAATTGGTCTGGGAGTGACGTTGCCGAGGAGTGAAAATGGATGTGAAAGGGAATATGTGTGTTAGAAATTTAGGCACTCCCTCCTTTCTGATAGAATACACTAATTTTGATCTATAATCATGCCTTAGGAAATTCAAGCTAGAGAATAAACTTAGACTACATTGTTACTTTACTGTTGTAGCTGTATTTATTCTATGCTTTTATTTGTAAAGTTATATCTCATCTTATGTATTCTGTCATGCCCACTTCTTAACCTCTCAGTTCCAGATAGACACTACTTTTTAAAAATAAATTCCACTCTTAAAGAAAAACTTCAGACAGAGGTTAGCTGACTGAACATATTACAAATCCATTCCACTTAAGCTTGGTTTTCTTTCTTTCTTTTTTAACTGACCAGGCTCATAGGGGATCATTTCTTTAGCTGATTAAGGCTTTGAAGGCACAGATAAACATTTTCGGATTAGTATAATTTCTACCCCACATCCTTTTCACTTTGCCTGGTTAGTTTGCCTCACCCAGTGTGTATATACCACAGTGAGCTCTTGGACCTGAGTAAGGAAGACCTGACTTCAAATCCTGCTTCAAATACTAGTAAAACAAGTCTCAACCTCTGTGCCTCAGATTCCTAATCTATAAAAATGACTCAGTGGCATCTAAAATCCCTTTCAACTCTCAGTTTATGATATTGTGACTAACGCCCTGATTCTCACCTCACCAAATGAATTACTTTCTGGTTCTGGGGGGAGGAACCTGCAGCCTCGAGGCCACATGTGACCTTCAGTCAAGGGGCCACACTTGAGGACCTAGAGGACCATATGTGGCCTTGAGGTTGCAGGTTCCTCACCCCTAATTTCTATCTTAGAAGAGAGAGGGCAGATTATATCTTCGGGGTCTAAAGTCGACTAAATCTGACAATAATCTCATTTGTCCTTTATTCAGATATGCAGAACCTTTTGATTATGAAACAGTGAAAGCCTTTGAATGACTGGTGAGCCACCAGAGGTGTTATAAAAAGCTTCAGGAGAACAATAGACTGGGAATGGATTTTTATCACTGTTGATAAAGCAATAGTTAATAGTTACAAGACTTAGTTTATAAATTGCAATATATGATTCTTGTTAATGGATTGTGCATTGTATGTTAATAGAAAAAAACATAATACACATTTTTTACTGTTGGTTTTCCCTTTTGTGTGATCTTTGTACTCTGAGGACCCTCAAGAACTATTACATTTGTACCCAAAAAAAGTCCCATTAAGTATCAGTTGTGACAGCTTGTTTTAGTTAAGTTCAAATTCTAATAAAGTCCTAGAGAAATAACCCTAACACCTTTCACAGTAGGACTTTAGATGTCTACAAAGTAATTTTAGCCACTGTCAGCCTGTGCCAGAAACGAACAGATAGATGACTTAGAGGCAAAGATTTGAGCAATGAATTCTCCATCTCTGGTTTGCCAATAGCCATTTAAATTTGCATTTAATTTAGAAGAGAGAAAAGGAACGCAACTACTTTAGGTTTTGATATTTTGCCATTTTGTGTAGCTCTCAGTCTGAGATCATTGATAAATAAATGCCATCAGTCTGACTCCTCTTTCTCTCTCTCTCTCTCTCTCTCTCTCTCTCTCTTGTTGAGTACCTCATATGATTCTATTTATTAGTGAAGTCTTTTGTTCAGTGGTTAATTTTTCTCATCATCACCACTCTTTGAAAAGAATGTGTCTCATTCCACAGAGAGATAAAAGTTAAAGAGGTATATTGTAGCCCTTCAGTCTTGGCTCCCTTGAACCTTGTTGGAACATTAAAGATTTCTGTTCTCTAGAAAAAAGAACTTTACATGAAAAGTTTATATAAAATATAAAAATTCCTCTGTTTACCATGCTAAAATATATTTTATATTTTTTTATTTGTGACTACAACAGATGTCCCAGGGCAGCTAGACGGTATAGTAAATAGAGTGCTGGGCTTGAAATCAGGAAGACCCATCTTTCTAAGTTCAAATCCAGTGTCAGACATTTACTAACTGCATATATGACCCTGGCTAAGTCACTTAACCCTGTTTGCCTCATCTATAAAATGAGATGGAAATGGCAAACCAGGAAAATACCAAATGGGATCACAAAGTCTGTCGGACACAACTGAAATTATTGAAAAAAACAACGGCAACAAAAAACACAGATGTTCTAGTATCAGTAGATACAGTGTAGACGTGGAGATGTAATGGAAAGAGTGCTGGCTCTAGAGACAGAGAACATGGGTTCAACTCTCACTTCAAGAGCTACTTGGTATCTACTTGGCAAAGTGGATTTATTGCTAGGCTTGGAGTCAGGGACACCCAAGGGTCAGATTCTGACTCAGATATCATTTATTTATTTGTGTATTTACTTGCTGAGTGACCCTGGGCAAGTCATTTAATGCTTCTTGGCTTCATTTTTCTCATTTGCAATTATTAGCATTTATATAGTACTTTATGGTTTACAAAACACTTTATAGGTATTAACTGAATTGATTCCCACTAGAAGTCTGGGCAGTAATTGCTATTATCCCCATTTTACAGATAAGAAAACTGTGACGCCAAGAGTTAAGCAACTTGCCTAGGGTTATATAACTAGTAAGTATTTGGGGCAGAATTTGAACCATCTCTTCCTGATACTTAAGTCCTGCATTCTATCCACTGTGCTACCTAGTTGCCCTTCTGTAGAATAGATGGCTTCTAAAGCCCAATCCAGCTCCAGATCTAGTATCTTATTATCTGGAAATTTATCTGTGATCCTTTTACTTCTCTCCAATTCTACAGTTTGCTCTGCCCATTTAGTATGTGGCAGAATAAAATCCAGTCTGTAGCTCTGCTGACCACACGATAGTAAATCATTTTTAAGAACCCTTTATTAAAAGAACCATGTCAACTCTGTTCACTCAGACAACGTATGGTTACTAAGACAGGAAGCCCCATGTCCTATCTTAACCTCATATTGACTTCTTTACAAAAGAGGAGTATGGGACTCCCTTCCTAATTTCAGTTCTTTACTTTCATCCTTGTACTTGTCTGAATGACCATCCCTGAGCCACATCTACTTCCATTTTCTAACAACAGCAACATTCTTTATAAGAAAATTAAAATGTGTACGTTTGTTGCATTTCACACAAAAAGATCCTGATCTAATTAGAGATTCAATTATACATTTTAGTCCACTATTTTATTTGGGTTGTCCAAGCTGTCAAGCTTTATATCCACCACAGAGACATTACATTTTTCACAGTCTGATGCAAGAAATATTTCCATTTCTTTTATGCACATATAAATGAATAACCTGTTTAGGGGTTCTTGGTGGTTGGAAATGAATTGTATAAAGACATCTATATCCTTAAATCAGTTGAATGTTTCACTAAATAACTATGTTGTATTCTAAAGTGGAATTTGTTCTCATTCGGACTGGCTGAACTCCCTGATTGTCCTCTACTTGTCAGTAAGGAGTTGGGCAAGCTTTAATACCCTTAATTTCAATTTAATTTTAGTTTGGGTCTTCCCCCTGCCTGTTTATTTGTTGCTTGTGTTGCCAGAAGTTCTTGGCATTGCTGCCATAATATCTGTGCATTTGTACTGGCCATCTCCCATGCCTGGAATGCTCTCAGGCTTCATATCATCTACCCCATAGAATACATTATTTCCTTCAAGCCCTCCCTTCTCTATGAAGCCTTTTGAAATTCTCCAATTGCTAGTGACTGATTCTCCCAACTAGTCAGTTTTGGAACAGACTTAATAATTGCCAACATAAAATCAATTGATTACAGGTCTAGGGAAAAAAAAAATCAGTTTTCATTTGTTAGTTTGGGGAGGCTTATTTTTTAAACAGTAATTGGCTCCTATGGATAACTGGGTAATGTCAGAACATTTCAGAAGACAAGAAAATGAAAGTGTTAAACCTAACAAAACCTAAACAAAATCTCATGAAGTCATAAATTGATTATGCATTTAAAATATCAAGAGGATTTGGGGTACTCAGACTCAGGCTTATTTATTACTTTTTTCCCCTTAAGCTCTGCTCTAGCTAAGCTCTTTAGGTTTTGTTTTTTGTTTTGTACTCCTTAGTGCCAGCCTTGTAGTACCCATTTAGTGTTTCCTTTCAGGATCCTAAAAGGACCTTTTTGAAAGAGCTAAATCTGAGGTAGTTTCAGCTTTCACTGGTCTGTCAGTTGTGTGATTGGTTTTGTGACTCATTTCAGCATTTAACAATTTGACTTCTGTTCTAGGCTTTGCCACTGACATGTGACCTTGGCCACATGCCTTAACTTTTCTGAGGTACAGTATTTTCACCTGCAGAACAGAGCTAATAATCCCTACCTTGCCCATTCTTTAGGGTTGTCATGAAATGATTGTGTGAAAGCACTTTGTAAGCCACAGAGTTCTATACAAATAATGATGTTACTATTAATTTCCTGTTCATCAAGTTACCCTGATCACCCCAAAGCTTTTATCTTCGGTGAGAATCCACAAAACTTTTCTTAGGACTTGTTAAGCAAGCACTCTGCCCCCTCCTCCTGCCTAGCACTCTCCCTTAAGTCCCTTTCTGGAAACTTTTATGCTCCAGGGGGCTCCCAGCCTTCAACACCCATCAGATACACCTGAGCAATAATCTACATGCCCAGTCCTTGAGGAACAACTAGGAGTGATGGAGAGTTAGTGAAGCAACTAGGTATGTCAAGTCTAGGAGCAGCTTTTCCACTAGGACTAGGCCATTCCTCATTGCCTCTTCCATCTCTCTTCCTCTTTCTGCCTAAAACCCTCAAACGTGAGTCCAACAACCAAACACTCCTTTGCCTCCTCCCTCCCATATTAGGACTTGAGTCTTCTTTGTGCAGGTTTGCTCTGTTCCATAATAAAGTCCTATTTCTTTATGCCATACTTCAAATATGCCTATTTGAATCTTTTGTGAAAACTACCTTTAAGTCTAAAAACTGCCGGAATGGACTGGAACACTTTTACCTTTGGGGTAGTTTGAAAGTAGTTTGGACAAAGTATTGAGACAGTGGTAGTATTAAAGGAAAGTCTGGACACTATGAGAAGTCATCTGGGCTAGGCTTTAAGACCTTAATTTTTGCACTATGAAGTAGGACCTGGTCTAGAAACTTCCATTTCATTTCAGAAATAAAACTAAATGACAAATTATTATTATCTATTCTTAAAAAGTCTAGTAAAATGTTTCTTTGTTAAAGACATTCAGAGCTTTCAACTGACTATGCTTCAGCTTGAAAATGAATCTACAAGTCTATATATTTGAAAGTTGGGGGGGAATTAGTCTACCAAATACATTGTTTTTGTTCATTGAGACTTGCGAGAAGACATACCAGAAGCTGGAGGGGGTTAGTTTCTGTGTGTGAGTGATTTATTCTTCATCATTGCAGTTACTTTCTTCAGCTTCTAAGGATTAATGACTTCTTATTTAATTGTCATCATAGGGTTGTCCAGATGGAAAGAGTGTTGATGAATCTGCTTCCCTCACAGTGAGAGTATGGAGAGAAAAGACCTACCCAGAAGCAGCCCAAGAAGGCTGTTGGCTAAACTTGGCAAAGCAATGGAGAGAAAACAAATGGCCCATCACTTCAGCTTGGCAGCTGCTGAATCAGATAAGGACTCTGGATTTTCAGGTTAAAATACTTTTTTGTTATCTTTTATCCATTATAAAGGGCAGCTAGGTGGTTCAGTGGCCAGAGTGCCAGACCTGGAGTCAAGGAGACTCTTCTTCCTAAGTTCAAATCTGTCCTTAGACATTTACTAGCTGTGTGACCCTGGACAAGTCACTTAACCATATTTGCCTCAGTTTCCTCATCTATAAAATGAGCTGGAGAAGGAAATGGAAAACCACTCCAGGATCTCTGCCAACAAAACCCCGAATAGGGTCACAGAGATTCAGACATAAAAACGACTCAACAACCGACTACCCATTATAACCATAACACTTTGTTTTCAAAATCTTCTCCGCTCATTATTTACTTGTCTGACAAGGACAAGGCACTTTTATACACAGGATAAATATCTAAACTCTAAAATAGTTTTTCTGATGTCACACAGTACGTTACATTCAGAGCAGCTGCTAACAATGTCAGGAGGATGGGACATCTAGTTACAGCCTGATCTCTGAGCTTTAAACCAAATGCTTCCCACTGTCACAGGGAAAAATATTTCAGTACTCATGCTTCTGTTATTTCAGCTGTTTTCTCCACACGAATAGTTTATCAGACTGCAGGAAAAACACTTTGCGCATTGTTAATCGTTAACAATTAAGGAATCAGCTCAGTAGAATTATTGTGTGATGAGTTAAAATAACTTGTCTGCCAGAAATTAACTTTTAGAACAGTAACACATTGTTTGTTCTTAATCTTTGTTTTCCTTCATCTTAATAGTTCTTGAGGTGTTCTATTGGGATTTTGGTGATAGACATGTAAAAAAAAATAAAGATTTTTTTTTTTATCATTTTTCACCTATTTCACAGCAGAAGACAAAGTAAAGAAGGGGACAGAAACATATAGAATAGTTTTTGTTATCACCTTGTTAAATTTTATTTATACATAAGTTTGTGTGTATATATATAATACATATATATCACATATATGTTTATATATTTAAAACAACAGAATTTCACAGTTTCTTCTATGAGAATCTCATATGACAAATTCTTCTTGTTCTTTTTCTATATTGAAATGTTTGTTTTTGTTGCCGATTGTTAATAATAAAAAATGATTTTAAAGGTCAAAATATTAACAAAGTTTGGGATACTGCTGTATAACTCCAGTTAAAATGGGCTGGGGATATTTTTCATTGTCTCTTCAATTTTTGTGCATTTTATATTAGGAATATAGACATTCTTATTAGGGTCCTAGATTGTACAGGCACAGACTACATGCAAATTTTCCTTATAGTTTTTAAGCCTAAGCCTAAAAGGGCTCAATATGTATATAGGAAATCCCCCATTGAGTCTTTCATTGAGGTTCAGTTTGTGTTTCTTCTGATGAGAGAGTTTTAAATACAAATCACTTTCTAGAAAGACCTGGTTGGAATTCCACAACTCATTTCAATCACTGACTGCCAAATAGCCATCAGGTAGCATTCATTTTAGTATGAGCCCCTCATCAACAAAACCCAGTGGCCATTGAATAAGACCCAATAAGCTAGTATTCTGACGTAGAAGACAAGTTGTCCAGTGGTCACAGATTCAACTAACTACTTTTCTGACTTTCCTGGGTTTCAGATGGAAGCTCAGAGTGCTTAAGCTCTGCAGAGCAAATGGATTCGGAGGATATGCTGAACACTTTGGGCTGGCATGGAGAAGATGGGCCCCGGCAGAACTCGGCAGCAGCAAGTAATTCCTTTCCAGCTCTGTCTTCCATGGTTGTCATGAAGAATGTGTTGGTCAAACAGGTAAGGATCACTGAAGAAAAATGTCTCTGAAAGTCTATGTATTAAAAGTCTATACTTTCTGTCTTTAAAAGATTCTTTATTCTTCTGATTTGGACTCTTGCAGTCAGATATGTAAATGGTAACTTTTCTTTTTTTCTAGGGGATTTAAAAATATATATATATATATATATATATATATATAGTCACATTCTACTAGGGTTTTTTTTCCTTCCTATCTTCTATCCTCTAGATAAAGCAAAGGTTTTAGAAACATGCCAGAAGAGAATAGACTAGTGCTGAAATTCTCTATTAGGGTGAAAATGTTAATATTCCATTCACTGACATGGCTAAAAATGATGTTTATGAGAACTTTAGCATATAAATCCCATGAACACATTTGGCAGTCCTTTAATTACATACAAAGGAATCTCTCCTGCAATGCCGCCCTTCCAGATAAACACTCCTTTAGCTGTTTGACATTCTTGGATAGAAGTTTAGGAGAGAAAACTAAGAAAAATCTCCTATTGATTTGAAACTATGGAGAAAACTCAGGGAAATAGAATATAGTAATTTGTTCTTTCAAGGTGAGAAGTATCCTCCATGTTTATTGATGTTACATCCTAAGCCCTCTTTATTTTAGAGTGTTGCCTTATCAGTTACTTGGCCAATTCAGTATTTCTTAGTATGGCAAATATGAAAAGGTGATGTATAAAGTCAATCTGGTTAGATTTAGATATCAATTTGGCTGTCAAAGGACTAAAGACAAAAAGAATGTGTAAAAGGTGAGATAGGAGAAGTGGTTTAGAAGATTTTGATTGCTTTAGAATTTCGTCTTTAGAATTTGGACATTTGTATGAACAGTTTAAACAGTCACTCACCGCTTAGACATAAAGGGAAGGGGAAGATTGTGCCTGCTGGGACACTCAAAAGGTGTGGGGCTAAGAGCACCCATTCACATTTATTTGTCAGATGAACTCTTGTTTATATGTAGACTTGACCAGATTTGACAGTTAGCAGTTAGGGTACAAAGAAATATGTAAATTTGTCCTTTAATTATGGCATAATTATACACGTCACATAATAATCAAGAAACCAAGAAGGAAAAGATGACCCAAGTTTACAATTTAAGCAAAACTATCCAACTGTGAACCTGTCTGTGAATAGCAAAAGTTGAGGAATAGCAAATGCTTAAGCCCAGAAATCATTTAAGGAAGAGCTTTTTATCCTTCCCTGACTCTCCTATCAGAAAAGTGTGGTGAAGGCCATCCTTGGTTGAGGAGGGTGTCTTAGAAGATAAAAATGCTTTGAATAGCTTTGACTTTTTTGCACCTTAGTTGCATGGTTGAAAGAACATGGCTCCAGTTTCACAAGAAACATTAGCATTATAACTACTGCTTGGTTCTTTCCAGGAGAACATACTGATTTCTAACAGGGAAGCCTGGTAGCATTCTAGTGAGTTATGAAAAGGGACATTATTCAGGAGATTACCTCTCGGCTGCTAGTGCAGTCCTCAGTGAGAAAATGAAAAGCAAAATCAAAGGCAGTAAATCAAACCTAATTTAAATGTCCTTGAATCACCAGTCCTATACCTTTACTGGCTTTCATTTGTTTGTGTTTCTTTTTCTCCCTACCTTTTCTCTGGGCCCCTTGCTTCTCTTTCTCATGTGTGTGGTTATGGCTTCTCTTTGTTGCAGACCAGACTGGTAGCTATAGAAAATTGATGATGATCCAGGGTTGTGTTCTGAATGTGCCATTCCAGCAGTGCAGTATTTTTCACAAGTGTGATTGGCTAGAAAGGCCGCTGTAGTTTATTGGGATGGAAAATTCTGGGGAATGACGTGAACTCAGAACTAATTTTAAGTAGCTCACATTGCTAAGTGGGTTGGTTTTTTTTTTTTGAGGACCCTTTTTGTTATTATTGGTGTGATAGGTGGTGAAGCATATTGTTTCAGTTTTATAATAATCTTATTTTCAGTGTTGTTGGATAACATGTACTGTCAGTTGTTGCACTGTTTAATGCATTTTTATTTTGTTCTTTTGTTCTAGTCCCATTCACTGGTTAGCTATTAAATTGGCAAAATCTTTTCAGTGGGCCTCAGTTTCCTCATCTGTAAAAATGAGGAAGTCTGGTTACATGATATCTAAGTTCTTGTCTAGGTAACAAATAATGTGATACTTGGGCTCTGAAATGATTTTGCATATCTAATAACTAAACCAGATATCCTTTAAGGCAATGGACATAGTATATTATGCTAAAGCATATCAGTGAAGCATCCTCTTAAAAAAATGTTGGGTTGGGGGAGGGGCATTCTAAAGTCATAGGACTGGAATACAGTGAAGCAGTCAGGTATTATAAGTCTCCCCTTTATTCTGGCTTAACCTTATAATATGAGTCTGAATTAGGAATAGGCTGAAGTTGTACTTTATTCTGGTCACTTCACTCCTCTGGTTCAACCCTAGTCTAAAATTTCCCTGGAGATTTGAAATCTACTCTTGTTTGGTTATGAGACATTTATCCTGTGTGTCTGTCTTACAGAACAGGCTCAAATCTCAGAATTAAATGCTTTTCTGTGGCTATGTTTTATAGTAAGGTGACTTTGAGTTGACTTAGACCTTTATAAGGTCTCTTCGGGGATTCCTCTCAAAACTGGACTGGACCAGCCCTCAGAAGTTATGATATAATACTATCTGAATTAATGCTTTAAAGATCTACATTTGAGAGATAAATCACCAAATACTTCACATCTCTTAAAGTTTCATTGTTCTAAAACCAGAGAGCAGTCATCTGCTGCAAACTTCATCCAACTTGAGAAAGTTTGAGGAAATAGATTTTGTTTGTAAATGAAAGTAGACTTTGAAACAAACTGAAATGCAACAAATATTTAAGTTCTTACTATGGACAAAATACTATTTTGTGATTATAGAGACAAAAATGAAACAATCCCTGCTGTATAGAAGTTTACATTCTTTTGGGGGTGGGAGGCAGATATGACATGTTAACTGAGCAGCAGGATACAAGGTGGAGATTGAAGGAAGTGAATGAGAGAACATTAGTTCTTGGATGGATCAGGCTTAAAGAAGAGAGGGCACCCAGTGTTATATACATTGCTCTGATAACTCTTTGACTTGGTTTTTAGGTCACTGGAATCAGGTTAGCATACAAGCTGATTCTGGAAGGAAGATAAAGATTCCAAAAGACAGCTGAGGAGGGAATGAATTCTAGGTGTGGGAGAAGTTTGTGTAAATGCACAGAGGCGGGAGATGACATTGAGTTCAGAGTCTATTGAACAGAGTCCAATTTGGCTGGAATATAGTGTGTAAAGTGTGTAAAGAGTGACACAAATAATAGTACTAGGAAAGATAGGGAGGAAGGAAGGAAATTCATATCTGTTAAGTACCTGCTGTGTTCCAGACACTATGTGAAGTACTTCATGTATATTATCTCCTTTGATCCTCACAACAACCTGGAGAGGTAGGTACAGTTTTTATCCCCCTTTTACAGTTGAGAAAAATGAGGTGGACAGAGGTTAAGTGATTTGCCCAGAGTCACCTAGCTAGTAAGTGTCTAAGGCCAGTTTTGAACTCAGGTCTTTCCGACTCCAGGCCTGGTGCTCTGCTTGCTATGACACTTAGCGGCCTGCCAGACAGTTAAGTTGTGGCCAGGTTGTAGAGGACATTAAATGCCAGACTGATTATCATAGAGGTAGTAGAGATCTCTTGGAAGTTTTTTAAGCAGGGAAGTGACATGATCATACCTAAAAGATTATTTTGGCAGCTTATTAAATAAGATGATAGAAAGGGGGAAGGGAAACTTATAGCAGGGGCACTGACTAGGTGGCCATTTTAGTAACCCACTTGAAAGATAATGAGGGTCTGAACGATGGTGGTGGCAGTCCTGAGTGCAGAGAAACGTATGGACTGCAGAGATTTTGTGGAGATAGAATGGAGAGAACTTGCCAGATGACAGGCTCTGGCTGCCAGTGAAGGAAGACACTGAGGATACAAAACTGGGTGACTTAGGGCAATGGTGGTTCTCTGAATAGGAAGATTAAGGAGAGAAGTCGATCTGGGAGGGATGGTCATGTTCAGTTTTTACTTTGTGAAGCTTGATTTGCAGACAGAACATTCAAGTAAAGATGTCTCATATAGTCTATGATATGTAACTGGAATTTAAGAGAGAAATTAAAGCTGGATTCATAGATTTGGAAGTTACAGTTATGCAAGCGAGAGAACCTAGAGCAGGGACAAAGACCAGTTAGAGCTTTGGGGCACCATTACACTCATTCTTAAGGAGGTGGAGACGATCCAGGAAAGGGAAACTCATCATCACACATGCTAAGGCAGGACCTTATGATCCTGAGTAGCGAGTATATAGGAAAAGAGGATGGCCAGCAATGCCAGAGAGATTGGGCATGGAGAAGGGGATAAGAGCTGAGACAAAGCCATCAGATCGAACTGTTAAGAGTTTTTTGGAAAGCTGTAAGAGTGGAGTTTTGGTAGGGCGGTTAAGGAGTAGAGAACTGTGTGGTGGTAAGGAAGAAGAGGCAGTAAGTTCAGAGGACACTTTCTAGGTGTTAACAATGGAGCCTGTATTTCATGTGCTGGCATCACATTTTAACTTGATGTCAGAAATTGCATCATACTTTATTATCATCTTAGCTATGACCCTAATTACACAACTACGGCAGATATTGACAACTAAGTGACACCTTTGGAATAAAAATGTTTGTTCTCGACTAGGAAAGGTGTTAAAATGAAATAGCTTTTCATTATTTCATAAGGTTTATAGTCAGAAGTACAGATTTTGAAAGGGCTTCTTTCAGATCATGGACTGTGATGTGGTCTAGATTTGTTATGTATGCAATGGAATTCCTGTTTGTGGGATTTAGGTAGATGTATGAACCTTTCTGCCAGTTCTGATTGATGCTTTGTTAATCTTAATAAGTGTGTAAATTGTGGCAACAGAGTTCTTTTCCTTCTTTCTTTTCAGGGCAGAAATTCATCTCATCTCCAGTCTTGGACTGTCCAGCCCTCTTTTGAAGTGATTCCAGCTCAGCCACAGCTAGTATTCCTCCATCCATCTGTGCCACCTCCTGTTAGTCCATACCCTGCTGGTGAGAAGAAAAATGACTCCAGAAACTACTTACCTATTCTAAACTCTTACACCAAAATAGCTCCACATCCAGGCAAGAGGGGCCTTGCCCTCAACCCAGAGGAAAGAGGAGAAATCGGTATGCAGAAACGAGTCTGCACAGAGAGACACAGGACAAGTTTGTCTTCCATTGGGTCAAGCAAGACTAATATTTTGCCATCTAATCCTTCTACTCCAGTGCCACCCAACACAAAACTTGCTCAGAACTCAGTTCAGCAGAGTTTGTCATCTTTGGTGGTGAGTAGAAGTCTACAGACTGTTCCTGGGAGTCCAGCAGTATCTAGTAGCCTTATGACTAAAGCTCCAGATTTGGCCTTTGCTTCCCCTGCCAGCCCCCTTGGCTCATCTGATAGCACTTTGCATGGGTTAGAGAGTCCCATGCCACTTTCGGCATTATCAGCTCCTTATGGCCCACCTGGAGCAGGAAACCAGCTCTGCCACCCTCCAGAAACCTTCCCTGAGCCACGGCAAAGCAAGCACAGGCGCTTCCGGAACACCCTGGTAATCTTGCACAGGTCTGGGCTGTTGGAGATCACTTTGAAAACCAAGGAGTTGATTCGTCAGAACCAGGCAACGCAGGTTGAACTGGATCGGCTGAAAGAGCAAACCCAGCTCTTGATGGAAGCCACAAAGGGCAATGCGCCTCAGGCTTGGGCCAAATTACAAGCATCTTTAACATCTGTGTCCAGTCCAACTGGAAGTCATTTTGAGGCATTATCTGCTTATACAAACATATAGCATAGGAGGCATATTTTACCATCATTTGAGTGATTCTAGTGCTTCTTACTGATATTTGTTTCTGTCCCCTAAAGCTTCTAGGGAAGTTTTATTTTTGTTTTAAAGTTGAAGAAAATGCTTGCAAGCTCACTTGTGAGAGCACCTGCCCTTAACTGGCTCTTGTTGCTAACCTGTGCACTGTGCTCACACTTCAACAGGAACCTCAGGTTGAAGCTGTCTCTGGACCTTGCATGAATCAGGTGGTAGGAATAAGAGACACATGCAGTGGGGATAGGAATGATTAATCTTCTGAGCTCTCCGAGAAATTGCCCACTCATCATCCCACTCATTAAGCAGGCTTACAGATGCTTAGGCATGGGGAAGAAACACACACACACACACACACACACACACACACACACACTGTGGGTCCTGTGGCATCTGTAAGACTAGAGAGGAGGGAACACAAAGCGTTCTAATGGATCTTTGCTTACTTGTCTTAGTCACATCTAAAAACAAGTAGAGGTATGTCTGCATTATTGTTGCATTACCCAGATGGAATGCCACTTGGTCCTAACCTGAAATTCCTTTGGTGCAAGTTTGGCGTAATGTGCAAAGCAGCCTAATCTCTTAAGATTTAATTTTCTTAAACTGGAGAATTGAAGTGAAAGTGTAATAGCATTAGACTGACATTAGCTACAGATTTTTCCATACAAATCAGATTGCTTTGCATCAGGGCTTTACACCTGAGCAAAATAATTTACAATTTCTGAAGTACTTAGTGGATTACATAACATCTAGAATCCTGTAATAAGAACGTGGCAGTGTTGATTTTGATGAATTGATTGTTTGACTTGGTATCCCAGAGGAAGTTACCAAGAACTTGTATACTTTTGTTTGTGTCTGTCTAGTTCAGAGGACTGTGCTTTTATTCCTCTTCAGCTGAGATAACTGGGCCTGTATCTAGTCTAAAAATTCTTTTGTCAATTTGAGGGGATCCCCAAAGTGAAGTTAACCGTGCACTTTCCTCACTCCCTTGAAGATCTGAGAGAAATTAAGGAGAGATCTTTTAGGGGGTGTACCTTGAATTCAGTAAACTTCTCCTGAGATTGTGAGCTTCTCTACTGGTTTATCACTTTCCCCTCAAATCCTAAAGCTTGCATTGGCTTTCAGTATTAGACAGGGACTGATGATATCATACCATCCTCCATCATCTGTTTGAGATTGCTGAATCTGCCCTAGAGACTTAGGTCGCTGATCCAAGTTCATATGAAAAGGAAGAATATGATCAGATTTTCTAGACTTGACAAAAGCATGATGCTTTTATGTTGAGAGAAGAAAGGTAAAACAAGTTTTTTAGGTGATAAAAGTCTTAGGCCAGAAAACTTTTTAATCCTTTGATTTAAATATCTCATTATCTTGAGTTCCATCTCTGTGTGTAGGAAATAATTTTCATTGTGCAGATAACAGAAAAATTATCTAAGACTTCAGCTTTTTGACAAGAAAGAAATTCTTGAAGTTTAAGCAAGCTGAGGATAATCTTCCTTATCTTATAGGAATAACTCTAACATAATAGAAAATTTCATGCTTGGGTCACAGGAAAAGGACCCAGACCTCCCCCTCCCTTCCTTTTTGGTATTCAGAAATTAGGATTTTGAAACAGTTGTTTTCAAAAGAATTGTACAACATAGACATTAAAAATTCTTATTACACTTATCTAGACTCGCCTCTAATCAGTGCAGAATTTTTACCTACCTTCTTTTTTCTGGAGGAAGTTAAATCAAGAGCAAGTTATGGCACTGCACAGAGTCTCTTGTACTGTGAAGATCTTCTCCTGGCCAACTTGCTTACTTCCTGTGAGTCTGTTTGCATGGTACTAGGGCAGTGGCACACTGTGCACCCTGCTAAGAAACTTCCTTTTGGCAGATAAATTTGGCATTGAAGCTATAGAGCCAGGTGCATTCCGGAAGAGCCCGGATACCACTTGTGAGCCTCACTGTTTGGCAAAACTGAAAACACTTACTGGTAACCAAATTTATTTCATCAGAAAAATCCACTGTGGAGATAGCTGTAAGCTTCTCATATTCTTCCCAGATTAAAGTTTGCATTTTGCTTAGCATCACAGCAAAAGATGATGAAATCTGTCGTTGATTCCCTACTACTAAATGGAAATAAGAAACATACATGATTCAAGATTATCATTCTGTTCTAGATGTCTCAGAGCTGGAAGCCTTGTTAAGACTTTGTACAGTGTAGGTTTTTCTCTCCTTAATGAAACTATAAGTAGCCAGATCTGAGTAGAGCATCTAGGCTTGGGAAGGTGGAGGGAGATACAGTGAGGCCAGCAAACTGGATCAAAAGCCACATCTGCGCGTGGGAAAACAACTCTTGGGCTGATCAGGAAGATATCTGCTCCACTGGTTGGACAAGGCTGTAAGTAGCATTGGTCTTGCAGATGCATAGTTGGATCTAATATATGAAACAGCAAATATTTTCTGTGAGTGATAAGTCAATTCGTGGCATAGATCTTTTGCAGAAGGTGCCCTAGATGTATTTTCAGCCCATAGAATTTTAGCTGTTACTACAAACAATATGGAAATGCCTCTAGAAAAAAAAATGGTGTTGGATTAAATTGGTTGTGGAAATGGAGTCAATGAAGTTTGTAATCGATAACATTTTTGTTGCTTTTTTTCCCTGATTATATTATTGATGTATGACTCTCCTCCCCCACCCAATTTCATGCTACCTGTAGCTAGGATATAACTTGTGCATACATTAATATGCATATCCAGCTGTGAATTCTGTAGGGTAGAAATGTCTTTTGGGGGAAGGATGCAATTTTGCAGAAATTGACTGTGAAATTTGAAAGAGAAATAAAAGTCACCTACTTGAAAAATGTTTGGTCTTTTGGCTTTTTAACTTTGGAGACAAACGTTTGTGATCTTTGCGGGGGGGGGGGAGGGGGGGAGCAAAGAATGGGTATTTTATATTGTATTCTCCCTACAACACTTAGTGTATGGTGTTTTGTCCTAGAGGTTGAGAAAATGTTGACTGACATCCATAGTAAATATTTGAATTAATTTCAGGTCTCACATGGTATTACTTTTTAAAATTTTAAACTGGACCTGTGATTTGATCAGTTTGGGAAACTGTTGGTATAGAAACTTCCCTATATTGATGCTGATTGGTAATCTGCCCATAAGTGATCACTGGAAAGAATGACTCAGACACTGATCGTTTTTTGGTTAAGTGACTTGCCCATGTCACACAGCTAATGTGTATCAAAAGCAGCACTTGAACTGCCAGACTGACTCCAAGACCAGCCCTTTCACCATCTCCCCATTACTCATGTCTATTTTTTTCTTCCTCCCTTTTTTGAAGAGAAAACTGGATTGCAGGGATAGAAACTGAAGGTATGCATGCCCAAATTCATTGGGCTTAGAAGTTTTTCACATATTTCACAAGGAAATGATACAGAAGTTTGTAACTATTAACTAGGGAACATGGAAGGCCTGGCATTTATCAGGCACATTGCCGTATGTTTTTGGAGCCCCAAATTTAATCTCAGTTAAAGAATGTATGAGATAATCAGTCAAGCAGGCCAGTGTTACATTCATTTCTGTGCTCTGATCCTTGCTATATTTTCGTAGATACATAGTAATGGACTTTTCTGTTAGCAATGTCACTCTTCTCCTGTCCTTGTGTTTAGAGGCTTGCTTATTATTTTCCCAGCATCTCTGCCTTCAGCGCCATGCCACTAGTGATTTGAAGGCTGGAGAAAGGAAAGGTTAGGAACTTTTGTTCTATAACATAAGTATGTTTCTATTTCAAAAGCACAATTTAAATAAAATGGAGCACAAAACACAGGCAAAAATGGTTAATGAAACTACCTTTGAAATAGAATTGCCATCTTAAAAGAAAAAAGAAATCTGATATTTCCCTGAGAGATGGTTTCCAGGGAGTTGAGTGAAGAGAGATTAAGCCCTTACTTTGCTTTCATGTGTAATGAAAATATGTCCATAGCCATATTTTTATATTCTACAGAATCTGTAGAGATAGAGAGTAGTTCAAGCAGCCATTTTATTTGTTTTCTGAATGTGGTGACCATAAAGCAAAACCTTACATTAGAAATTATTTTTAAGATACATCAGTGCCTTTTTCAAACAGCTTTGAGTGGACCTGCATTTAGAAATGGTTCTTTTATGGTATCTTGTGTGTTTTCTTGTGCATTTATTTCTTTATTTGGAAGCTCTTTTATGTGAAGAGTTTTTGTGTGAAAATGACCTTGTTCATTCATCTAAGGTCACCTATTTGCTAATGTACCTGCTGAACCATTTTCCTATTGACAACCCAATAGATGGTTTTAAAAATGGACTGTGGTCCATTTAGAAATAGATTTGCTATGAAATTTTGGGGAGTAAGACTTGTGAGCACATAAAGCAGTTCCTCAGTTTTATGAGAAGACTGTATGTTACACCATAACATGGTACTTGATTAAATGAAATTTTAGACTAAGAACCTTTAATAGTAAAATCAGAGCAAATTGCTCTTTTTTCTGTAGCGATGCTTTACATTGCTTATGATTTTGTGTTATCTGGCTTCAGCTAATGCCAATTCAGAGCACTGTAAAAAAGACAAAGAATTAGTATTCTCCAAAAAAGCCTCAAACTTGGAGTTAAATCAAGTGATGTCCTTTCCTGGTAATTCATTCTCTAATCAATCATCTCCTTTCATGAGCAGAAAGTGATGTCATTTTTTATATTCTGGAAAGTATGCCAATTTTAAGTAATTATGAAATAAATAGCTACTGTTTCTGTCTGGATTTCTTTCCCCACTACCAGGGATGAACCCCATTTGCCTTTTATTATGTGGGTCTTGTGTCCATTTTAATGTAGTTTCATTGTAAAGTCACAAACTGGAGACATGCTGCTGCTATACTTTGTGATAACTTTTATCCTGACCCCAGACTTCTGTATATTACCTTGTAGCCACACCAAATGAGGGATTAAAGATGGAGAAAGAATTACGAAAAGGAAGTACCAGGATTAGAACCTGCTCTGGGGAATGGTAGCAGAAATTGGCAAATTCATCATTGTAATAAGAGCCTTTATCTCATGGTACCTCAGTTTCTTCCTTTTTAAGAGAAAGAGGATAGTACTACATCCTTGACTTAGAAAGGTTACTGAGACCTAAAGTGTAAGGTTTCTAAACTGCTTTAAAGTTCTTTCAAAGAATGGCACAGGGTATCACAATATCAGTGTGCAGATAAATATTTTGAATTCTGGTGATAGGATTCAATGTAAGGGCCTTTAAGTGGTATTCTCAAAGTCTTGATTGTCACTCACTTGGAATTAAATCATACATGCCATTGATTCCCAGCCAAATTTCTTGAGAGAAATCAGGCCTTGTTATTTTCACTTGCTCACTTAAAAACATCTTTTTTACTGATGCTTTTTTGGGGGTGGGGGAGGTTATAGCATCACCTTCATTTCCCAGTAACTAGGTAGAGCTTTCCTTGTTACATAAAAATACAATTAACTAAAATAAGCTGATAAATTGACCTTGTCTGTAGCATATGTGCCTTATTCCATCCCTAAAGTCCAATTCAAGTCAAAAAAACATTTATTAAGTGCTTACTATGTTTTAGGCACTGTTCTGGGAATATGGATACATGCCAAAAGAAAGGCAATTCCTTCCATCAAGGCCCTTTCATTCTTATGGAAGAAGATACATGAAAGGGAGTTGAAACAAGAGGAGGGAGAAATAAAGAGGTCATTGTAGAGAAAGTCCAGGAGAGTCCAGAGAGCAGTCAAGAGTGGAATAGAGACATGATTTCCCTAAATCAGCCTGACTTTATTACCTGCCCCTACTCCACCTCCCCCACCCAAACTTCAGGGGCTGCCTATTGCAATGGAGACATTCCATCCCCCCCAAATCACTCTATCACATACACACACACACACACACACACACACACACACTGACACACACTCCAATGGCTCCCTATTGTTGAGAGGACCAAAATTGGCATACCCATTTTTCTAGCTTTATACATTGTTCCCCTTCACAAACTCTAGTCTACCTAGACTGATCTTTTTCTGCTGTTCCTCACCCCTGACACCACATCCCATCTCTGTGTTTTTGCACAGGCTGGCTTTCATGTCTAGAATGTATCTCCTTTCCCTCCACAGGCTCATAAATGTAGAGTTAGAAGGGTCCTTATTGGTCAATAAATCCAACCTTCTCATTTTGCTGATGAAAACACTGAAGCCCATTCTCTCTCCCAGTAGAATGTAAGGTTCCTCGAGGATCTGGGCTATTTAATTTTGGTCTTTGTTTCTTTAATGTTTAAGGTACAGTGCCTGGGCATTTAATAAATATTAGTTGATTAATTGAATATGATTTCCTACCTGTCTTTTAAGGTTAAGCTCAAATGACATCTTCATGAAGCTGCCTCTGATCCCTCTGCTTAGATATGATCCATCAATCTTTTGAGATCTCATAGTGCTTTCTGTACTTCTTATATTTTACCCTTATGTTCCACCTATTATACTCATTATGGTATATTATATTGTTATATATATTATTATATTATATTATATAAGAATTATACACCAAAATTATACTTATTTGTGTACATCTTCTATATCCCCTTTACTAAGGCAGATAGCAAGCTCAGTGACTAAGAGTGCTAGACTTGGAGTCAAGAAGATGAGTTCAAATCCTGCCTCAGACACTATATGATCCTGTTTCCTCATCTGCAAAATGTAGATAATAATATCATCTGTCTCCCAGGGTTGTTTTGAGGACCAATTAAATTATATTTATAAAGTGTTTTGCAAACTCTATAATATTATATGTGCTAGCTATCATTCTTATTAGAATGAAGCGCCATCTAACAAGGCAGGATGCTGTGCTTTATTTCGGTGTGCTTCATAGTGTCTAGAAAAGTAATGCTTGGTACAGCTAGGTGGCACAGTTGGATAGAGCACTTTCAGGAGGACCTGAGTTCAAATTCAACCTCAGACATTTTATACCTGTGTAATCCTGGACAAGCCTCAAAAAAAAAAGTAATACTCATATCTGTTGACTCTATGAATGAGAAACCCATTTGTAATTAATGAAAAGAGAATAAACATCACACTATCCCTTAGAAAATTTTATCAAAGAATTTTTTACAGCATTTTACAGCACCAGTTGGTACAAGTTCCTTTGGTACAGTCATTTTTGGGAGATAATAAGCATTTATTAAGTACTTAATATACTTGGGGTAGCTAGGAGGTACAGTGGATAGAGTGCTGGGCATGAAGTCAGGAAGATTCACCTTTGTGAGTTCAAATCAGGCCTCAGACATTTACTAGGGTATGATCCTGGGCAAGTCACTTAACCCCGTTTGCCTCAGTTCCTCATTATAAATTGAGCTAGAAAAGGAAATGGCAAGCCATTCCAGTAGCTTTGCTAAGAAAATCCCAAACAAAACTATATATATATATATACATATATATATATATGTATGTATACGCATAAATATGTGTATGTGTATGTATAAGTGTATATATGTGTATGTATATATGCACTATGCTAAGTACAGAGGATAAAATAAGACAAAAATGTGGGCTCTGCCTCAAGGAGCTCACATTCTAATAGGAGAAACAACATGAAAATTCTATGTATGTGCAAGACAGACTGTAAACAGGAGGTAACCTCCCCAGAAAAGTTACTAACAGCTGGGGTGTATGAATGGGAATCAAGAGAGATCTCTTGCACACTGTGAGATTTGAACTGTGTCTTAAAAGAAGCAAGGGAAGCCAGGAGTAGAACTTTGCTTTCTAAATACATCCAATTTTCCCTTTTCTTTACCCTTCTAAATGCTTGTTGAATGAGAAAAAAAAAAGATTTCTGGATGTCTATTGCTCATGCTTTCCATTATAGCAGCTGGAGAGGATGAAGCAAGAAAATCCTCTGAAGTATGAAGTTAACACAGTGAGTGGGGTGGTGGCATAAAATGAAGTTGGGGGCTTAGAGAAATCCTAAAGCAAAGGCAACAGCTAATGTTGGGGGCACCAGAAGTTTGGATGATAAGCTCTAGGAAAGAAACCTTCATCTGGACTTGAAAACACAAGAGTAAAATTTTCCGAATAATTTTCAGGAAGGATTACTTTATCTCTGGGACTGCAGTAAGTGTTGGAAGGGAGCTTGTTTATTTTAGTAAATGGTTTTCTAACAGAGCCACATCAGTGCCTCTGTTCTCAGGGCACAACCCACTGATGTCTTTGCGCTCTATGGGGCAGCTGAAAGTGATTGGCCCTGAGCCCAAGTTCCACGTGGGCGTATAAAATAACTATAGCTTATCTGTCTGGTTGAGAAATCAGAGCCACTTAGAAACATGTAACAAAGCCTACAAGGCTTGCTACAGTAACTGGAGCTGTAAAAAAAAAAAAGTCATAATAATGTATCTGAATCACTTTAGCTTCCTTCTCTCCCCGACTTCCTTCAAATTAGCAGGGAAACCATGTGCAGTAAGATTACATATGAATGTGCCTACCTGCAGAGATCTTTAACTCAGGAGCAAACATTGAGGCATTGGTACCTTGTCTATTGAACCTTGATTATCCATATCATAGATGTGCTGTGGCCAATTTTTAGTCCCAAACCGAGTTCCCCACTCTTACCTGGCCTGCACTTCCTTACATGTGTTGTCTCTCTCAGAATGGACGTTTCTTGAAGGGATAAGCTTTCTTGCTTTTGTGTAAGTATCTATACCAGTTGTGGTTTGTCCTTCCTCCAAGAGGCCCATGACATCAAGAAAGTGATGCCATGACTTGCAAATTAATTGTATTTAAGTGGGGGAGGGCTGTGCAGAGGTGCCAGCCTCATTCTCTCCTCCTGAGCCATCTGGCAAGATACAGATCAGGATGACTGGAGATGGCCACACATCTATATCCAGGGCTTAGCAAAGCAGTACCTTTCATTCATTGACATCCATGGCAGTTCCTGGCATATAGTAGGTACTTAATAAATGTTTATTGTTTGATTGATTCATCCAGTATAGCTTGTCTTGTTGTCTTTTTTTTTTTGGAGGGCAATTGGAGTTAAGTGACTTGCCCAAGGTCACACAACTAGCAAATGTGTCAAAGTATTTGAGACAAGATTTGAACTCAGGTCCTCCTGACTCCAGGGCTGATGCTCTATTCACTGCACCACCTAGCTGCCTCATCTGATCACTGGTTTAGAAGCAGCATGGATGGTTATAGATGATTGAGTTCAAACTCTTAATTTTACCAAAGAGGAAACTGAGTACAGAAAGATGAAGTGATTTGTCCAAAGTCTTCCAGACGGTGAGTAGCAGCAGTCAGTTTTTGAGACCAGGCACTGTGACCCTAAATCTGGGGTTCATTCTACCACTGCTCCCTTCTTGCTAGTCACATCTGACTCTTCATGACCCCATTTGGGGTTTTCTTGGCAAAGATACTGGAGGGGGTTTGCCCTTTTCTTCTCCAGTTTATTTTATAGATGAGGAAACTGAGGCCAAAAAAGTTAAGTGACTTGCCCAGGGTCACATAGCTAGTAGGTGTCTGAGGCCAGATTTGAACTCAGGAAGATCTGTCTTCCTTACTCCAGGTCCACTGCACCACCTAGCACAACTTTCTTGTGGGTATTTTTTTGTTGTTGTTATATTCCCAGCCAATTCAAATGAATATTAATTGAGGCAAAACACACATAAGAAGGAAGCATAAATAGGTTGCCAGGAAAACAAACAGCTCATAATGCTGTAGCAGCCAAATATACAGCTAGAATAATCAGAGCGTATGCTGTCTGGGCAACTGCTCCCCTGCTGCACAAGGACAGGGAATTGAGAGTTTCCCTTTAGGATCATGAACTATTTATCAGTCTAGCCCTGATTATCTTTGGAAGCATTGTGCTTTGTGGCCTATGCCCTTGTTTGTCTTTAAAGGCTTATGCAAACATTGATTTTGCAAGCTTCTCCTAGTAGGTAGAGAAGTATGTTGCAATTGTAGCATAGGTGCTGGCTTAGGGTTTCACGGTCAAGATAATCATGTCTGGCATTGAAACTCAGATGTCAGACTGTTTCAGTTTTCTGTTCATTCGGTTTCCCACTTTCTAACTTTTAGTCTGCTTGCTGAAGAAATATGTGACCACTGAACCCTTAGGCATCTTAATTTTTTTTTGAGGGGGGAAAGTAAGGCAATTGGGGTTAAGTGACTTGCCCAAGGTCACACAGCTAGTAAGTGTGTCATGTGTCTGAGGTCAGATTTGAACTCAGGTCCTCTTGACTCCAGGGCTGGGGTTCTATTCACTGTGCTACCTAGCTGCCCCAGGCATCTTAATTTCCAAAACAAGATTGTGTGTCAAAAGTTATTCTTCAGATCTCTATAATTTCCTCCCCTGCCCAAAGTTTGAGATGATCCCACAACCCTTCTCAATCTTGAGGCCTTTTTCTTTGCTACTGAGTAGCTTTATGGAAATTAAATTGGGTGAGTGGATTGACAGTTGAAAATTAGCAAACTGGTTGCTTGAATCTATAGCTGTAGTTCGCCAACATGCTCAGGTCTTCCCCATTCTTAAGAAAACCTTTGTGTGACCTTGTTATGACCTTGAGCCATTGTCCCACATGCTCATCTCTGGCTCTCTCCAGGTCCTCACTAGCCACTCAGTCCTTAGCTCTTTGTAATCTTACTTCCAACCCAGTCCTTCTACTAATACTGCTGTCTCTGAGTTCATCAATAATCTCTTAGATGCTAAATCTGATAACATTTCCTCAGACCTTGTGCTCCTTGGCCTCTATGTACCTTTGAACACTGACCATCTTGGTCTCTTAAATAGTGTCCCCTCCCTTGGCTTCTGTGTCACTGTTTTCTCTTGGTTCTCTTTAACTTTGACCATCATAGATTTACTTTACCTAGATTCAGCAAGCCATTTGTCTTAATATATATTTTGGGAAGGTTTATAATAATAAAGAAATATAGAGCGCACGACAACATAGTAAGGGAAGCCAGCTTTACTGGAGGGGTATTTCTTTCAGGCTCTTTGTGACTTTTTTTCAGACTCTCTGACAACATTTGGGGTTTTATTGGCAAAGATACTGTTGTGGTTTGCCATTTCCTTTTCCAGCCCATTTTGTGGCTGAGGAAACAGAGGCAAAAAGGGTTAAGTGACTTGCCTAGAATCACACAGCTAGTAAGTGTCTGAGGCAAGATTTGAACTCAGGAAGATGGTGCTAGCTGCCCACTAGGGGGTACACATTTACAATATACTGGAGGCAGCTGGGTGGCTCAGTGGATAGAATGCCTGGCCTGAAGTCAGGAAGATCTGAGTTCAAATTTGACCTCAGACACTTACTAGCTGTGTGACCCTGGGCAAGTCACTTAACCTCTGGTTGCCTTAATCCACTAGAAAAGGAAAAGGCAAACCACTCCAGTATCTTTACCAAGAAAACCCCATGGACAGTATTGACATGCTATGGTCCACAAACATAACTAAATGGCTAAACAACAGCTTACAACATTAAAGACAGTCATAGAGGATGATAGAAACAGGTCAGAACTATATTGGTCTTGGTTGGAATTGGGACCCAGTTACAATTGTGTGCACCCTGCTAGGGTCTTAGAGGGAATGAGCAGCCTAATCTATGAAGTCTGGTAGGTTTTTTTTATAGTGTGGTGTGTTGGTTTTTTTCTTTAATCTAGAAAAAATCAGAAGGGGGGGAGAGCAAGAAACCTGGACCTGGAGACTGGTGCTGATTCATGCTAGAGGAGTGGTAGTAAGAATCCTTGGGAATTGGAAGCTACTTGATATTTAAATTCCCCACCACTGGGAAAGGAACTTTGAGCCATTGCTGTTAGTCTTAATCAGACAGAATAGCTCAGGGGTTTTGAGCTTTCCTGGAGTTTCTTCTTTTAATGGAGTAGGGAGGCTATTGAGGGTTATTATAAGATTCAATGAAATAAGTATTCCTTTGTTAAATTTCATTGTTTACATCTATAGAGATTGCTTTGCATTTGTATTATATTATGTTATGTTATGTTACATTAAATGATGTGATATGATATGATATGGTATGATATCATTATATCATGTTATTTGTTATGTTATATTTATGTTTATCTCCGTGAGAGTCATGACTATCTTTCCCCAGTGTTTAGCACAATACCTGGCACATAGTAGGTACTTAATAAATGTTCACTGATTATTGATTGAAGTCCCTCATGCATGTCTTGGTGGACAAAATGGAGATCCCATTTCCTACCTGGATCATCGTTCATTTTCCGTCCCCTAAGCATCAGGGTCCCCTAAGGCTCTATCCTCTCATCTTTCTGAGTAAAACTTTCTTATTCAGTAATCTCATAGAATCTCAAAGGGACATTAAGAGGCCATCTAGTTAAATGCAAAAATCCCCTTGAAGACTTCAAGTGAAGAGGCACTACTTCATGAGTCAGCTCATTCTACTCTTGGATATCTCTAAGGTTACAAAATGTTTCCTTATATCTAGCTTAAATAGACACCTAAAAGACTGCACAAAGACTTTTGGGATGTCTTATATCTCTGACTTCTACCTATTACTTCTAGGTAGGCTATCTGGGGTGAAGCAAAGCAAGTTTAATCTCTCTTCTGACAGCCCTGCAAATACTTAAAGATGGCTCTTATATTTCCCCTAAATATTTTCTTCTCCAGATTAAACACCCCAGTTTGTTCAACCAATGATTACTTGGCATGATCTTGAGATCTTTTGCCATGTGGCTATTCTTTCTTGAGATGCTCTCCAGTTTATCAACGTCCTTCCTAAAATGTGATGTACATACTAAATATAAAATTGCAGACATGATTTGTACACTGCCAGGGCTAATAGGGTTTTGCTGGAGAATCAATCTGATTAGTGCTAAAAACAATAAATTCTTTTCTTTGAAGTCCTTAAGGAAAGATCCAAAAGGGAAGACCAAATGGCTTAACTGGAGAGATCTATAGAAGTGAGAGGTAGGGACAACCAATGATGGATACCAGAGCAGTCTAATGAACTCCTCATATTGTGCCCAGGACTGATGCCTCCAAACAAGGACAGCCCCTCATAATGAGTCTGGAACCTCACTTCTAAACTGAGGTAGTCCACCTAACACTTCCTCACATTTTTTTGGGCAAAGACAAACTTCCAAAGTGGGATTGGGATGGAGCAGAGGAAAATACAATCAACTATATCACCAGGTGCCTTAGGCATGGTTATCTTTTTCTCTAGTTTAATATTTTAATTTTCCCCCCAATTGCATGTAAAAACAATTTTTAACTTCATTTTCAAAAAACATTTGAGTTCCAAGTTTTCTCCTCTCCAACTTCCCTCACTCCCCTACCCCCACCCTCCCACCCCCACTGAAAAGGTAAGCAATTTGATATATGTTATACATGGGTTGTCATGCAAAACATATTTCCATGTTAATCATGTCGTGGAAGAAAATAGATTTTTAAAAAAGCAAAGGAAAAGCATGCTTTGATCTGCATTCAGACTCCATCATTTCTTTCTCTGGAGATGTTTAGCACTTTTCATCATAAATCCTTCAGAATTGTCTTGGATCATTGTATTGCTGAGAATAGCTAAGTCATTCACAATTGATCATAATACAATATTGCTGTTAATACATACAATGTTCTCCTGGTTCTTCTCACTTCACTTTGCATCAGTTCATGTAAGTCTTTCCAGGTTTTTCTGAGAGCATCCTGTTCATTTCTTTTTTTTTCTTTTTGGAGGGGGAAAGGCAGGGCAATTGGGGTTAAGTGACTTGCCCAAGATCACATGGCTAGTAAGTGTTAAGTGTCTGAGGTCTAATTTGAACTCAAGACTTCCTGATTCCAGGGCCAATGCTCTATTCACTGTGCCACCTAGCCACCCCCTGCTCATTTCTTATAGCACAATAGTATTGTGCATAATAGTATTCCATCACAATCATATACAACTTGTTCTGCCATTCCCCAGTTGATGGACATTCCCTCAATTTCCATTCTTTTTTGCCACAAAAATAGCTGCTATAAATATTTTTGCACATATATAGAGCTCCTTTTTCCTTTTTGTTGTTTATCTCTTTGCGATACAGACCTAGCAGAGATATGGGCACGATGGTGATGGGCAGGAAAAGAGAGTCTTGCTCCTACAGTTAATTTGAATGGATCATTTTTACAAGTGGGTAAAGGAGGCAACTAGGTGACTCAGTGGATAGAGCACTTCACCTGAAGTCAGGAAGACTCGATTTGAACCAGCCTCAGACACTTACTAGCTTTGTGACCCTGGTAAACCACTCAGCCTCCGTTTGTCTTAACCCACTGGAGAAAGAAGTGGCAAACCACCCCAGCATCTTTGCCAAGAGAACCCAACGAACATCATTGCCATACTATGGTGCACAGGGTCCTGAAGAGTCAGACACAACCAAACTGCCAAACAGGTAGTGCAAATGAGTTTCAGAATCTATGTGGCTTCATCATTCAATCAGTGGCATGGCTAGATCTGAACCCAAGTCTCTGACTGTAAGTCAAGTGCTGGTCTATCTAGTTCACTGATTCATTTTTAAAAACCACTACTGCTCACTCTTTTCAAAGACTTAGACAGATACTTACTGGCCCTTACTTGTTAGGAGTGACCAGCAACTGAGTGCCTGGATTTAAAAATCTATTACGGTTTTTCAGTCCCATCATAGTTCTGTCCTAGAAGGCTCCAGTCTAATCAATGTACCACATTTCTTGGGTTTACTGAATGCAATCACTGTCCCAAAGTCTGTTGGGGAAGAAATCTCTTCTTTTTGGTGGAAGATAAATGCCCTGCCCAGAATGAGGGATGGGACAGAGAAAGCAAAAGGTTATACTTATGCAAAAAAAAAAATGAAGTAGGGTTCTTAGGAACAGAACTATTTGGCTTTACTTTACTATTTATTTAAGTAATCCAGTCACACAGGATTTATTCCCTGAACCTTGTTGGCAAGGTAAGGTTTTACAAAAAGCCAGGCTTACAGAAATGGCTCAGAGCTTCCCCCTACTGGCAATAGTGAGCAACATCAAGGGCTTATCTGCTCAGTGAATAAAGTACAGGCTACTCTCACTTTACATAAGTGGAGGGTTCCACAGACCTCTATGTAAAGCAGTTTTTATATAACTAGAATTTGCCCCAAACATGGGGAAGATAAAGAGGCCAAATCAAATGTCAGGAGTAAGAGAGAGAGTAGTACTATACAGTAAAATTAACATGGAATTTTTTTGGAATGAGGATTTCTTTTAGGATTCTTTACATAAAGTTGAATTTATGTAATGTGAATATATGTATAGTAAGAACTGTCTATATAAATCTACTTTTATGGTTTAGAATAAGATCAGGGAATATTAAAACTGAAGGGAAAGTTGGAGCATAGATTTTTAGAGATGAAGTGGATAATAGAACATTGAATTCTTTTTTTTTAAATTTTATTATAGTTTGCATCATTCATTTCCACAAGATTTTGAGTTACATATTTTCTCCCCCTCTTTCCCCCACCCACCACCCCAAAACAGCCATCCCAG
>CM053589.1:70529896-70565993 GCA_028646515.1 Pseudochirops corinnae | reverse complement strand
GGCCAGACTGCTTATCTCCCCCTTTCACAATCCCCACTCGCAGCTGGTGCTAATTTGCTCACCTGAGAGGCTTCTTTGCACCTCCTGCCCAGCCGCCCCCGGGGCACAGCCAAGGCTTCAGGCCAGGCTGGTTTCAGTTCTCGGTGCTGATATAGTTCCTCGTAGCCAAGCTGACTTTAGTGGGAAGTATCCTTGTGTGCATTTTGGAATTCTAGGATTGGTTTAAAGTCCTATTTTATGGGTATTTTGGGGTGGCTATGTGAGAGCTGCGATATGTTGCTGCTGCTACGCCGCCATCTTGGCTCCGCTGAACTTTGAATTCTTTAAAAAATTTAATTTAATTCTTTTAAAATTAAATCCTTAATTTAATTCTTTTTTTTTTTTTTTTGCTTTTGAGAGGGGGAAAGGCAGGGCAATTGGGGTTAAGTGAGTTGCCCAAGGTTACACAGCTAGTTTTTTGTGTTAAGTGTCTGAGGTCAGATTTGAACTCAGGTTCTCCTTACTCCAGGGCTGGTGCTGTATTCACTGTGCCACCTAGTCACCCCTAATCTAATTCTTTAAAAAAAAAAAATTTGATCTCTTGTTTTTAGATCATTTTCATTTCCCAATGTAAACTCTCCCCTCCACTAACCAGAGTCATCCCTTGTGACAAAAAATAAGAAAAATAATCAATTCAGTAAAATTAACCAAAAAATTAATGAATTCTATACAAGTAGTCCCCCACCTCTACAAAGAAGGGAAACAAGAGGATTCTCTCTCTCTTCCTTCAGGTCCAAGTTTGATTATTATAATTACACAGCATTCAGTTTCTTTTGCTGTTGATCTTAAGTTTACATTTTTGTAATTATTATGTATGTTATTTTCCTAGTTCTACTTCACTTTGCATTAGTTCATATAAGTCTGGATATGCTTCTCTGTATTCACATTCATTGTTCCTTATGACACAACAATAGTCATTTCCCCCTCCTCAGTTGCCATCTACTTTGTTTCCAATTCTTTGCTACTACAAATGTGTGTGTGTGTGTGTGTGTGTGTGTGTGTGTGTGTGTTAAGAGAGAGAGACAGGGAGAGAGAGAGAGAGAGAGAGAGAGAGGGAGAGGGAGGGAGGGAGAGAGGGAGAGAAAGAGTAACAGAGAGAGCAAGAGAGAGAGAGAGAGCAAGAGAGAGAGAGAGAGAGAGAGAGAGAGAGAGAGAGAGAGAGACTTTTTTTTAACTGTGAAGCTCCTTGAGAGCAGGGGTTGTTTTTATTCTTCCTTGTATCTTCAACACATAGCACAGGGCTCTGCATATAGTGAACACTTAACGTTTATTTACTATTTTTTTTTAATGCCTTGGTGTATATGCCTAGCAGTGAGACCTCTGGTCAAAAATTGAACATTTTAGTCACTTTTTTTTTAAGCACAATTATTGTTTCCAGAGTGGTTAGACCCACCAAAGCTCTACCAACAATGTACCTGTCTTCCCACAACCCCTTTATCATTGATTACTGTCATCTTTGCCAATTTTCTGGGTGTGAATGAGGTGAAATCTCCATGTTTTCTTCTTATTAGTAGTGATTTGGAGCCATTATGTGGTTTTCTTTAACATTTATTGTTGTTCATCCTTAGTTTTCAAAGAAGATCAATGACATCATGAGGTGATGTCTTGACTCAAGTGAATTGGATTTAAGTGAGGCAGAGCTGCGCAAAGTTGTCAGCCTCACTCTCTCTTCCGTAGTCGTTGAAGTCCAGTGGCAAGACAAAAGTCAGGATGACGGGTGATTCTTTTGGGAAAGTCCAGATACAAGTCACAGAGATTATTAAATCCATAGGCATGGTTCAGAAATTCATCCTTATTCAGCTGTCCATCCCCCAAGTGAGTCACTACATTTGTACTCAGGAGCAGTAATAAGATTGCAGGAAGTTAGTAATTAGAATTAGTATCAGAACTCTCAGAGGCCCAAGAAATCTGTTAAGGGGTTTTGTTTTCCTTGTAGTTTGCCATCCTGTAATTTCATTTTCCTCCTGAAAGCTTATCTAATTAAACTCTTTATCAAGCAGCCCCCCTCCTTGGTATTCTCTTCTGTACGCTAATAACTTTGCCTGTGCAAGGGAAGCACCAGTATGTTCTTGCCTTAGCTGCCATCATCAGCTCAGTTAAGTTGACCATTCTGAAAACTGGGTTTTTCCCATTATTTTGTGCCAGTAAAATTAATTTTTCATTCCAATCATACACACCCCTTTCCCTCTCCCCACTTCCAACCTGGATCACTTTTAGCTATGTTTGTTGTCAGAATCCTATCTGATTCACGTCCCTGATGCCAGGGGAAATTGTATTAGACCTAAATCCAAATCCTGGTTCTGCCATTTGCTACCTACATGACCTCACTTAACCTCTCTGGGCCTCAGTTCTCTCAACATTAAATGAGGAAGTTGGACCAAGTGATCTGTCATCACAGCTGTAACTAGAAATTCAGCTACAAAAATGTTGCTTGATGAGGGGAGTGGCAGTAGAGGTAGTATCTGTGATGGTGCAGAGAAGCCAGTTTGACTGTGAATGTAGTTGTTTCAGGAGAGGATGTAGCCTGTTTCCCAGACAGTCTGCCTCTCTTTCTCCCCAAACACCCCCTCCCCCCCAAAGGAGTTAGTGTGGAAGGAGCACCATGGTGTTTGGAGCCTGGGAGTAGATCGTGGTGAGGGAAATTGTCCCATTTTGTGGATGAGGCTGCCAAAAATCTGCAAATCACGTTGCACAGGGACATGTTGGCTCAGGATTTCAGAAGAAAGGAAGATTGCCACTGATGTAGAAGTGCATCCTATGCATGTTGACCTCCTGGGGAAAAGCCTCAGTCATTCTGCCCTAGTTGCAGTTATGCCGGCTGCAAGTGTCTCTTCTTTCTCAAAATCTAGGGTCCTATAAATTTTTCATTGGCGAAGAGATCCTAATTATACCTGCCTTGGCTGTCCCCCTGCCCCAAAATGCTCTTCCTCCCCATCTCTACCTCCAGGCTTTCCTGGCTTCCTTCAAGACCCAGCTAAACTCTTATCTTCTGTAGGAAGCCTTTCCCACTTCCCCTTAATGCCACTGTCTTTCCTCTATTGAGGAGCTCCAATGTATTCTGTATATAGCTTGTTTGTATTTGCTTGCATCTTGTCTCCTCCATTAGACAGTGAATTCCTAGAGAGCAGAAATCATCTTTTGTACCTCTTTGTTTCCCCAGTGCTTAGCACAATGTATGACCCACGATAGGGATTTAATAAATGTTTATTCACTGACTGATTAAAGACAATCTCTTAAAATCATAGAATCAGTGAATACGTTAAAGGGAATGGGCCAATTTGAGAGATATTTGCAAGGAAGATTTGCTGAATGGATCTTAGAGGGCATCTGACCCAGTCCCTTTACTGAAAAGCTCATAGAGTTGTCCGGGGTCACACAGCTTGTTAGTAACAGATCCGGGTCTAGAATTCAACCTATTGCTCTTTCTGTTGCATGATTACTGTTTGATTCCATGGCTATTTAAATCAAAATTTGTATTTTGCTGACCTTGTTTCATGTTTATTTTTCATCTATTCAACATTTGTTAAGCACCTGTTCTGCACAAAGCCCACACTATGGTCTCAATTCTCTACTACTCTACTGTGAAAGACCTCATTGTTTCCCTCCTATGTCTACATCCCCACCATTTATCTCTTACGCTTTCACTCATAGCTTATAAAATAGATCCAAAGGTTATAATAAGAGCCTGGAAAGGCTCTTAATGATCAGCTAGCTTACCTCCCACATTCTACAGATACGGAAACTGAGGTCAAGGGAGTGAAGTGACTTGAATAGGGTACACACAGCTAATTTCCCCTCTGGATCAAAACCTTGTTATGGAGGAGGGGTTAAATGAAACTACAAGCTATATTACGCGGGATTACCTTACACAGATAGGTCATAGTAGAGAGTTCTGACAAAAGGTGATCCACAGGAGAAGGAAATGGCAAACCACCCCATGATCTTTGCCAAGAAAACCTCATGGATGGTATTAAAATGCATGCACTAGAAGATGAACCCTTCAGGTTGAGGGCCTGGTGTGCTATGGTCCACAGAGTCATGAAAAGTTAGACATAACTGAACAGCAACAACAATACTTAGCTAATTAGTGGCAAGGTCAGAACCTGAATTCAGGTCTCCTAACTCCCAAGTCAGTGATTTTTATGCTATACCATGCATCCGTTCATTTATTCAAAAACATTTAGTGTCTACTATGTCTAATGAACTATGCTAGGTGAGGGATAGAGAAAGGAAATAGAAAGATAGATAAGACACATGCCCTGCCCTCAAGAAGCTTTGCTCTCATAAATTCAAAAGATTTTAACCCAGAAGGGACCTTGGTGAGCATTTGGTGGAAGCTTCTAATTTTATGTCTTCTTCCATCTATCTGAGTCAGGTTCTCCTCATACTCCTCGAGTTTTAACATCATTGGCATGGTACACCTTGGTCTTGCTACATTTAGCTTGGTAACCCCCTACCTTGATAAGGAGCTGATACCTTGTTTTGCCTGCCCTGATGTTGTAAGGATGATCAGGCCACAGCAAAATGGTTAAGTTGCCAGAGATGGTAACCCCAATTCATGGTTCTCAGTGCTCTCAAACTGTTTCTCAGATGCCCACAGACATCTGGTTTTGCCCATCAGTGCTTGCCCTTCTCCAGTATCACTTGCCATTATCACCAACCCAATCTAACTTTCCTTTGCTTTATGTCATCTCTGCCCAGCTCTATAATTTAGGCAGTGATCTTATGAACTAATCCTCGAGGGTATGAATAGTTAATAATTACCTCAAGGAATTATTTCTCCCCAATATATCTGCATCATAACAAGAGACTTTTGAGGCCTGAGTGCTTTAACCTAAAGGAATGAATTGTAATCATGGAATTTTAAGTGCTACAGCAGTCTGGATAGGCAGAAATATTTTTGGATGGGATTCTTTGGCCCAACCCCTTAAATCCCTCCACAGACTTCTAAGATTCATCTTGTCTGCAGTGACTAGCCTTCAGCTTTGTCCTGTGGGCAGTCAAATTACCATCCCCATCATTCATTCATTCATCGAACATTTATTGTGTACAGAACACACATGCTAGGATCAAAAATTTAGATAAAACATAGTTCTTGTCTTTAGGAAGCTTACAGTCTATTGAAGGCACGTGGCACAAACCCTGTTAACTATAGTATGTAATAGTATTTGACAAGTACATTGGAGAATTATAAAACACAGTGTTTTATAAGGTCCAAGGCGGGTAGTTGTTACTGCAGGAGACATAGGGAGAGGGAGGGTCAAGAAAGGCTTCATGGATGAGGCAGCATTTGTGTTGGGTTTGAAAAGATAGGAATCTAGTAGTTAGAAAGGAAGAGGGTGGTATTTTGGGCTTAAGGAACAGCAGAGCGGAGGTGCAGAGAGCAGAAAGAGTGAGATATATGTTCCAGGGAGCAAGACACAGTCCAATTTCCTGGAGCATTGAGTGTGTGGAGGGGAGTAATATTAGATAAGATTAGAAAGGCAGGATGGAACTAATCTCACTTCATCCTGTATTTCAGGTCATTGCTCTTGGTTCTGTCATTTCTTGTGGCTTTGAGGTATGCCTGCCCCTCACGTACACTGTCACCTGGAAGATATTTTTAGATTTGATCATATGCCTGACCCTCCACAGTCTTCCCTTTTCCCAGACGATACAAATTTCACTTCCTCAGATGTCTTCTCTGCTGAGCCCTGGGTCGTTTTTATTTTCTCCTGTCTCTCTTCTATTGCATGACTTGGAGATGGTACACAGCATTTCACTTGAGACAGTACCAGGACAATGTGGTGAGGTCTGACCACCTCCTGGATCATTCACGTCACTACTGCAGAGGGATGCAACCCAGAATAGCACAGGCCATTTTTTGTGATTATGTACCACTCCACAAGCTCAAATTGAATGTCATCCCCATCCAAGGCTTTTCTCAGACTTAAAAAAAATGTTTGCAGTCTCAAAAAGAAATTGCTTCATCAAGTTCAATTATCAATATGTCTAGACAAGTTGATCTTTTTTAAAACTAACATGAACTTTTAAATCATTCTTGACATTGTTCAGCTGTGGACAAACTCCATTATTCATTTGTTAATCCGATATTAATTGATTGCCTACTATGTGCCCTATAAAAGATCTGAAAAAACTGTAGGGTCCTGCCTCAGTCCCTATAGATCTCTGGAGGGTAGTAACATGGTGAAATAAGTATTTAATAGCAATAATAATAGCTAGCATTTTTTATAGCACTTTAAGGTTTGAAAAGTACTTTGTATATTATCTTGTATTATCCTAACAATAACTTTGTGAGTTTATAAAGGAAACTGAGACCAACTGAGGTTAAATTACTTGCCCAGGGTCATGAAGCTAGCAAAGTATGAGACAGGATTTGAACTCGGGTCTTCCTGACTCCAAATCCAGTGCTCTATTTACTATACCAGAAGTGTCAAACTCAAATAGAAGTGGGGACCCTAATCTGCATGTAAGGATCTTGCTGCATATTGACTTAGTTTTAAAATGTAATATTATCTGTTTTATTGTATTTTTATTCATTTTGTTAAATATTTCCCACTTAGATTTCAATCTCGTTCAGGCAACAGTGGAGACTGTGGTGAGGAACATGTTTGATACCTCTGAACTATTCCACCCAGCTGTCTGGTAGTTCAATTTCATAACAGTGTAGGGTAAGAATTGGAGGCAGAGTCTAGAAACAGGAAAAACACCAGACTATTACAGTGATCCTGACAAGGGGAGATGTCATGTTGGACCACTGTGGTGGCCATGTGAACAGAGATGAGATGTGGAGTATGTTCAGAAGGAATATTGGACAGAAATTGGTGATTGCTTAGTTATATTAAGGGAGGAGAAGTGTCAAAAAAGCTTACAAAACTTCATAGAAGATAATGGTTTTACTGATGTACAAAGTAAAGTTGGGGGAGGCAGTTGGTTTTGGGGAAAGTATAATGCATTCATTTTGGGATGTGTTGAGTCTGAGGTAATAACAAGGTATCCAACTGAAAAGATAAAAGGCTAGAGCTTGGATGAGAGGTCAAGGAGAATGAGGATTGCCAAAAGATACTTAGATTTGATAGCAAGGAATTCTTCGGAAACCATTGAGAAGGCAACTTCAATAATATAGTGGAGATAGTAAGTGAAGGCTTATTCCTTCAAGAACTTTGACAGTAAAAGGAAGAAGAAGTAGTTATGATTGTGTGATTATGATTATTGAAATCAGGCATAGGAGTCAATTTTTTTCCATGGTAAGGGAGACACATACATATTAGAGAGGAAGTAGTCAATAGAGTGAAAAAAATTGACACTGTTGGAGAACAGAGGATGGTTAGAGACCTGTGGAACAGTACTCTGGAGCAGGTCTGTGTGGCAGAGTGATTGGGAAATGACACTTTCTATCTATGCAAATACCAAAGAAGAATATGGTCCAATTTTCAGGAAGAATTTTAGCTTTTTACACAGCACATTTGGTTTGAAATGGCCCATATGAAAAGGGTATCACTCTTTCTTCAGCCTTCCCTTCTCCCACTAATGTTCAGAGAGATTGTTCCCATTACTTTGTTTTATACTCTTGAAACCCAGAGAAACAGTGTAGTGTAGTGGATTTAGAACTGGCCTCAGAACCAGGAAGAAGCAAATTGAAGTCTTGCTTCTGACACTGAATGACTGGGTGACCCAGGGCAAATCACTTAGTCTCTCCTTGCTCCCAGGCAATTCTCTAAGACTATATAAGTTGCATGGTGCTGATCTTCATTGGTATTTTTCCAGTCTTTTTAAAATCTTTTTTTCTCAATTAAATGTAAACAAAAAATTTTAAAATTAGTTTTTTCATTTTGATTTCCAAATTCCTTTCCTCCCCTCCTTGAGAAAACAAGCAATTTGATATAAATCATACATGTGCAGTCATGCAAAACATTTCCACATTGGCCATTGCAAAAGAAAACACAGACCCAAAAAATCAAGAATAATCAATCTAGATTTAGGTTCCATCAGTTCTTTCTCTAGAAGTGGATAGCATTTTTCATCCTTCATCTTACAAAATTGTCTTAGATCATTGTATTGTTGAGAATAGCTAAGTCATCCACAGTTGGTCATCATACTATATTGCTGTTATGTGTGTAATGTTCTCCTGATTCTGTTCACTTCACTTTGTATCAATTCATATATGTTGTCCTGGGTTTTTCTGAAACCATCCTGCTTGTCATTTCACATAGCACAATAGTATTCCATCACAATCACATACCACAACTTATTCAGCCCCCAATGGATGGGCATCCCCTTAATTTCCAATTCTTTGCCACCACTAAAGGAGCAGCTATAAATATTTTTATACATATAGTTTCTTTTTCTTTTTCTTTGATCTCTTTGTGGTACAGACATAGTAGTACTTTTCCAGTCTTCTTAAATCATACATCTCCTCCCCACGTACTCTGTGATCCAGTGACACTAGCCTACTTGCTGTTCCTCAAACAAAAACTGTCTCCCAACTCTAGACATTTTCATTGTCTGTTCCCTATGTCTGGAATGCTCTCCCTCCTTGTCTCCACCTCCTGCTTTCCCTGGCTTCTTCAAGTCCCAGTTAAAATCTATCTTCTACATGAAGCCTTTCCCAGTTTTTCTTAACTCTAAAGTCTTTCTTCTGTTGCTTATCACCAATTTACCCTGTCCATAAGTTGTTTGTACATCATTGTTTGCATCTCGTCTTTCCCATGAGGATGACCGCCTCAAGGACTGTCTTTTGGTTGCTTTGTATCCCTAGCATTTAGCACAATGTCTGACACATAGTAGACACTTAATAAATGTTTATCGATTGACCAGTAGAGAGTTTTTCATTGGGTGCTCCCGTTAGCAATTTAATCACAGTTCTGTTTTTTAAAAAATAACCCTTGGGATAGGTTGGGTTGAGACTTTGCCAAAAGTTAATATTTTCTTTCATCTCCATTTGATTCCACCCTTGGATGGAAGGGAAATGTAACCTTGGAGTTCTCAGAAACCCTTCTAGACTTTATAGGGCCGTAAGATTTTTCATGGGTAGTCTGGGGATCTTTGACCTCTAGGTGGTCTGTAGGCTAATGTCTTGGTAAATTAAAGTTAGGATTGTGGTGAATTCTATAATTGGTTTCTAGTTTGAGTTTATCATTTACTAGCAATATAGCAATATTTTGATGGCTCCCTGATGTCATGTAGGATCCTTGTCTATGTTTTCCCAAAATCCTCCATAGAAGATCTACCTAGTTCATTGTACTTTCATTTACTGATGAGATTTAATAAAAGCCAGCATCACTTCATGGGGCCATTGGTTACATGACTTATAATGAGTTTTAATTTTGGGTCAATAGCAAATAGGAGTATATAGATATGGAACTTGTGGGGGTTAATAATGAATTTTGCCCTTCTCAAATGACCTTTGAACTGAAAAGTCAAATAACTACCTGCTTGAGTATATTAATTAACTTTGGGATGGATGAAACCCTAAGGAGAGGAAAATAGATGAAAAAATGCCAAGTTAGATAACAATGGTTCCCCTTTACACACTCATTTATCACTGCCAAAGCACTTTTTTCAGAACAATATCATGAAGTAGATAGTACAAGTGTTGTCCTCATTTCACATGTGAGGAAACTCAGGCTCGGAGTCGTAAAGTGACTTGCTTAGAGTCATGAGGCTAACAGTGTTCAGGACTTCTGACTCTGAGGCCAGGGCCCTTTACCCCACCCACAATGTTCTGCCTCCAAACATGACCTGCATGCACCTTATGCTTTCTCCTTCTGGGTTGAACTGTGTGAATGGAAAGGGGGAGTTTATGGCAATTCACTGACTCATGAATCTGACAACAGAGAAAGTAAAAAGATAGTGTCAGCTTGTGAGTCTAATTAGTCCCAAATAATTTCAGACAACATGTATTACCCCAAAGAGAATGGCAATGAGGGGCAAATCATGGGTTGTGTTTGCTCGTTTTTGGAACTAAAATGTAGCCATCCCTCATCAGGGCCCCACTGACATGGCTATATGGGTAAGAATATCAGTTGATCATTAGAATTTACCTAAGGCTCTGTTGGTTCTTCTCCATGGGATTATTGCTATTTAGGGAATGCAATGTGGTATGCAAAAAGAACTTGGGGTTAGAAGACTTAAGTCTGTCAGGTAGGTGGCACAGTGGACAGAATGCTGACTAGGCATGGAGTTAAGAAGACAGATTCAAATCCTGCCTCAATTACTTACTGGCTATGTAACCCTAAGCAAGTTAATGTGATTTCCCTGGGCCTCAGTTTCCTCTTCTGAGATCATCAGAATAAGGAGGTTGAACTCAATGGCCTCTGAGTTCTCTTCTAACTCCAAATCCTGAGTTCTAACTTTGATGCTCATTATTGTTGTTGTTCAGTCATTCAGTCACGTCTGACTCTATGTGACCCTGTGGACCATACTGTCTACAGAATTTCCTTTGGTTTGCCATTTCCTTCTCCAGTGAATTAAGGCAAACAGGTTAAGTGACTTAACCAAGATCATACATCTAGCAAGTGTCTGCAGTCAAATTTAAACTCAGGTTTCCCAGGCCTGGCACTGTGTCTACTGAGCTATCTAGCTGTCCTTGATGCTCATTAGCTATGTGATATTAAGCAAATTATTTCAGCTTTTAGTATATCAGTTTTCCCATCAATGGAGGTGGGGTCAGAGCTGATACTAATACTTGCACTATTTACCTACTAGGGTTATAGTAAGAATCAAATGAGATGTAATTGTGTGAAGCAATATAAACCTACACTAGTATTCCTTCTCTAAAGCCTTTGGCTTCACCATTAAGACTTCCTGAGAATATCTAGTTTATGGTCACCCTAATTTGGCTTCCTGTCAGTAGATTTATTTTTATGCCCCAGTGGGAAGAGACTGTGTTACAGCAGCCCCAGTGTCCATTCCCTATGGAGAATAGCAAGAAAGTATAGGCAGGAGCTAGATACTGTGTGTGGACCCAGGTGCAGCAAAGAGAGCTGCAGCCCCAGGAGAAGGGAGACTGGTTGAAACAGTGATGGAATGAATGGGACAGCTCTTATGTAAAGGAATGGCCTATAGGAGGAAGAGAAAACAAGTTGATTTGCTAATACTAAAAATAGCCTACCCAAAATTCTTATGGTCTCTGGATTTTGGAATGAAGACTTCCAAGAAGAGGGTGCATTTAATTAGATGAAAAGATTGAGGCATAGAAAATTGAAGTAGATGATGTATGATGGTATTGTGAGTGTGTGTATTGGTGGAGTGGGGGGAGAAGAGGTGGGAAGGATAGAGAACTCAGAAGTTCCAGAGCAGGAAGAAGAAAAGGAGGAAGAGATAGAAGATGATGGAATGGTGGAGAAATAGGAGTAGGAACAAGAAGAGAAAGAGCAGGAGAAAGTGGAGATGTTGAAGAAGGCAAAAGATAAGGAGGAAGTAAATAAGAAAGAGGAGGAAGAGATGAAGAGGAGGAGAAAGAAGAAGAAAGGGGATAGGGCTCCTTGATGTGCCCATATATCACCAGTGAACAGTTATAGCACACTCGTGTGAGGGTTAAACACAGTACAATAAATCAGCTGACAACCAAAGAGTCCAGATGGTAACTTAAAATAAATTTTAAAAAACAAACACTTTATTGTCACTCATTGTTGAAAATACAGTACCATGTGTGTGAGTGTCACTTGGTTCCTCCACACCCCCTATTGATAGGAGTCAGACTTTTGTCTCACTTTCACTTGCCCCACTTCCTTTCTTAGGTTATTCTGCACTGACATTACCAGTATACCTTCAGGCCCCAAGAAACTGTATCACCAGTTTCATAGTTTGGAGGGAGCTGGCAAGGGCTCTGTAGAATCAGGAGAGGGTCAGGACTTTGATTTTTATTCTTCATCTCTAATCCAGTATAGGCAATTGAGGTCAGAGATCCTTAGATTTGTAGAATACTTGGTTGTCAAAAACAAGGACTCCCCACCCATTGATTCTCCCCAATCTGGTTTGTTAAAAAATATCTCCCTATTAGTGCTAATTTACTATTTATCCTCCCCTTCAAGGTTTACTACAGGTTGTGGTAGAACTGAAGGGTCAAACAACCTAATCTTTGACACTAATTCATCCAGCTTCTCTTGAATACTTCCAAAGATGGAGAGGCTACTGTAAACCATAAGACAGCCCATTCCATTGTTAGGAAAATCTAAGAATTCAAAAGGTCTTTGTTATAGTGAGTTGAAATGAGGTGTAGAAGAATGAGCACGGGATTTGGAGTCAGAAAATCTAGTTTTGATTCCTGGCTCTGTCATGTCCTTGGATTACTTTGAGCAAGTTCTGTCACTTCTTTGGACTTGTTTGCTCCTCTATAACATGATGTGGTTGGAATATACAACCTCTAAGAACCTTTCCAGCTCTAGACTCTTATTTGCATATGATCCTTTATACATGTACTATATGGTTTCTTTGATAAGTCTCCCTCTCTAACAATACTCATTCATCAAACACTCTTTTTGTTTTAACCTTGGGCCCTTTCATCCTTGAACCCAACACACTACAGTCGCTGCTGCTGACCCAACACACACACAGTCAAAAACATTCTCACACACCTTTCTAACTCATCTTTACTCCTCCTTTTTAATCTTTCTGACTACTGTCCTTTTCTTCCTGGCTGCCAACTAAGTAAGAAGAGCTGGAAAGGAGCCAGGTGGATGAGGAGCAATTGGCTTTAAAATCAAACTGATCACTAGAGTCTGAGCTATGGAAAGCAGCAGAGACAGGGTGGGGTGGGGTGGGCAGGACAGCTGGCTGATTGGAAAGTAAAAATACGAGTCCATCTGCTGTCACCTTGATGTGTTATTATGAAAAGGAGTAATTGAATCAGTCTTGAAGGAGAAAGGGCATGGAGGGAGTGTCCCACTCTGGACTAGGAATCAGGAGATCTGGGTTCTAGTGCCAGTTTGCCACTGACTAATGGCATGGGAAATCTCTGGGACTCTATTTCCTACAAAATGAAAGAGTTAGGTTATATGATCTCCAAGATCCTTTCCTGAATGAACATTGTAGAGGAAATGTGGGATAGTACAAAAAGGCTGGTCTTGAAGTCAAGAAAGATCTGGGGTCAAATTCCACCATCTTTACCATATAACCATGAAAAGCCACTTAAGTTTGCTGAGTCTCAGTTTCCCTATCTGTGAAATTGGGATAATAATACCTGTAGTACCTACCTCATGGTGTTGCTATGAGGTTCAAGTGATATAATAGATGCAAAGTGCTTTACAAACTTTAACTCACTATATTAATGTAAGTTATTATTATTCTAAAAATTCCCTTAGTCTCTCATGTAGTTGGCAGGATAGGGGCTAGCAACTGCTTGGCTGCCTCTCATATATTTTATTTTTAAACATTTCTCATCACCTCCAAGGTCATTTCAAGGTTTGCACCAGCCTCAGCAATCCATCATTCCCCAACCTTACCCTCATCAGGGTATTGGAGGAAAACTACACAGAGGGGAAGATTCCTAACTAATCATGACATCATATATAATTTTTATGAGTGGAGAAAGTGGGATTGGGAAGTTGGGGGTGAGTAGAGAAGAGGGGATCTAAGAGAAAGTTCTGAGAGCAGTGGGAGTTAGTCCTAAGGGAATTCATGGTCATCTTGTCAGTTTGTTTTCCTAGTGACATGAGTATCAGAATTCTGGGCTATTGGGTTTCCTCTCTACTGAGTGGCAGTTGGTCTTCTATTTAATACTACCTATTTACTTGATTGTAGGTTGGGATGCTGAGAGTTGACTTGACCTTTCCCTACTGCTGAGTATTCTAGTGGATCATGAGTAGAAATGAGAAAATATGCTTGTGTACAGGCAGGGATAGAGATAAAGAAAAGAAAGGGTATGAGGAGAGAGCAAGCCAGGTAGGGCAGGATTGTTATTTGCCCTTATGTCGAGGGTATTCACTCCCCACATTGAGCATGGGGATCAGAAGGCCCAAGAGCCACCTCTTTCCGAAGACCTCCTGCAGATTCTTCCTCCAGGGGCGGGCACGAACCACCATCCCCTTCCGCGCCTGGTGTCGGGTCTGTCCCCTGAGCACCAACAGAAGTTGATGGCAGCAGAAGCCAGCACAAGCCAGTCCAATCCCAAACCAGAGGTATAGCATGAGGATGACGAACATTTCAGAACCAAGGACAGCTCCTGGAGGGGGTTGGGGAGCAGTAAGGAGGAGCAGGGAAAAAAAGAAGAGAACATTTTATACACCCAGACCACGTACAGAAACATTACCCATTCATGCATTTCCGCCAGGAGATTAATGAGACTGAAGCTACATTTTGAAGCAATTGCAGACAGAGCTGCAGCAAGGGGAGAAAAGAAATGAACTGTCCTAACTTTTTTTTTTCCCTGTGCTGCTGCTGTTTATCAGGGTCATAGGAAGGGAGGGCCAGGAGGATGAATGGGAGAGAGAATAGAAACGGTGGTTTATAAAGGTAAGAGATCCATTATGCTTTTCATTTAGGGAACATGAAAAAGAACACTTGGTATTTCTATGGAGTTGTATCATTACTTCCCTCCTTTCTGTCTCTCAGCTGGGAACGAGAAGAAGGAAATTTTTATATCAGGGCAGAGGAACAAGATTATGGCATTAAAGGACAAAACAGAAAATCTGTCACTAGATCATTGTCAATTTATAAGGTAGATGAGTTAACTGGGACAGAATGATGACTCTAGGCTGTGATCTAGTGGAAAGAGAAATAGTTTCAGACCCAGAGGATCTGGTTTCAAATCCTACCTCTGCTATTTACTAACTTAAGCAAATCACTTCATCTCTTTGTCTCTCAGTTTCCTCACTTGGTCAAACAAAATGGTTTGGTCAAGGACATCTTTAAGGACTCTTTCAGTTCTAACCTTCTGTGACAGAATTGCCAAGAATAAGTCACAGAATTGATTCTAAGAATACTCACCTGAGGAGTGATTAAAAGTCATTAAAGAATTGACAGCAGGGTGAACAGAGCACTCATCTTAGACCCTTCAAGCTGAATTACTCCCAAAGCTATCTAGTATATCTTCCTGCCTATAAGTAAGACCATACTTAACCTGACCCAGATAGGTCATTGTCTATCCCATTCTTTAGTTTTTCCATGAAGTAATAGTCTAAACTTGTCAGCCTCCCACAGCCAGGAAGTTCTTTCTTAGTTTTAACCTCAACATATTTTGCTATATCTCAATTAACTCATGAAGTGGGAAGTTTCCTGAAGATATGAACTTTTAGGGACTGGTCAAGGTTCACATTTAACTCAAACTAAAGAAGTTTGGGTCAAGCCAATCTCAAATGAAACTGACTCACGTGGGCCTGTTTTATCAGCTTAGCTATTCTTTGAGCTCAAGACAGATATTTTTTTTTTAATCAAGAGAGACATCAAAACAATTTTCAAACAACTCAGGTTGAGAGGGAAACTGGCCAGTTTTTAGCTCTAGTTCTACTTTCAATTCTCCCTAATCAAGGTCACACATTTATTTTACAGCTGTGAAAAGCATGTCTGAAGGAAATGAAGTACAGTGGTTTAAGTTAAATTCTAAAGCCCCGAATGTAATTGTCCCTACTCTGCCCTACTCTTCTGGGATCTGATGGGGTATTTAGGACATGCCTATGTCCTTTGAATTACTATCTATCCTTTGAGGCCCAATTCAACTGTCCTCTCCTTCATGAAGACAACATGGTACAGCAGATGGAGTACTAATTTGGAATCAGAGCACCTTTGTTCAAATCTAGCCCCTACCATTTATTGTTTGTGTGACTCTAAGTAGCTTAACCTCCCTGGGCCTTCATTTTGTCCTCTGTAACACGATGCAGCATGACTAGAATGATTTCAAAAGTCCCTATATTCCTAATAGAAAAATCTATATCCCTAATTTTTCCTTATCCCTCCATTGGTAATGACTTTCCCCCTTTAGATTTTATATGCATTGTATTTATAGCTTTCATTTATTATCTTGTATTATAGTTATTTTAAATGTGTCATGCCCTGCTACTTAACCACACATTTCCCACTTCATGAGAGTTGGGAACATGTCTTGTCTGAATTTTGCACTTCTACTAGTGCCTTAAAACATTTCTGTCCACAACTGAAAAAATAAAAAATAAATAAAAATAAATAAAAACATTTGAATAAATGTTTCTTGAATTGAGTTGCTCTAAGTCCACCCAAATAGTTAATGTGTTGGCCATAAGAATAGAGTCTAGTAGCTGCCCTTTATTTCCTTCTTTTTTTCTATGAGATAATACTATCTCCTGAAATGATTTTAAGATGACAGCCATCAGGAGTCTTATAATCTATTCTTGGTTTTGAATTCCAAATCCCATTCCATAATTTCAATTATGTCCCTTTTTCTTTCTGCTTGCTGGCTGACATATTCCCTAGCCCCCTGGACTTCAGTTCACTCCTTACTTTAGGTCTTGTCTAGAACTTGCCTTTTTAAATCTAGGTAAGGCCAATTAAGAGGGGTGTTATCTGGTCAGGCAGGGAGGATAGAGTGGGTTAGGGCTTCTTCATTAGCATTTTTATCTCACTCGAATTCCCAGGGGCCTTAGTGACTGTCCTTTTTTGCAAAGCCAGAGATAAATAAATAAGTCCAGATGTCCGGGAGGCTGAGACTTTAGTCCAGCTGGCATTTCAAAGCATCACCTTCTGCCAGCATGGGATGGGGAGGGGAGAAAGGACCAAGATAATTTTGTTGGGTTTTTTTTAAGCCATCTCTCTGACCCATTTCTTCTCCTGTCAGTTCTGGTTACTATTGGTTGTCCACAGGCCAAGAAAGAAACAAGTGCCTTTAGGATCCCCCACAGCATTGCTTCAGTCAGGGCTCCAGGAAGGTGGACTAGAAAGAGTCACCCTTATGGTTTGGGAAAAATGAGGAGGGGAAATGTCTCAACAATTAGAGTAGACCCACGTACATAGTCTGACTTTGTCTTTTCTTGCTGTTCAGTGAGAGATCCAGGGACAAGCCATGACAAGACAGAACTATTTACCACAGGATTTCATCTAGGGATACAGCCTAGTGATAATTCAAGCGTGGACTAGAGAGGGTGTTATTGTCTCTACCCCTAGGATGCAGTGTCTACAAGCTGGGGCCTGTTTTCTTTCTAGGTGTTTGAGCTGTCTAGACCCATTGCCTCTGCTCCTTCTAATGTTTAATTAAAACACCGATATTTCACAGAAGCATAAAATCTTAAGAGTTAGACATTTGAATCCAACTACCTGGTCAAAGCAGAATTTTCCTCTAATAATTCCTGGCAGAGGATACTCTCATCTAGACCTGGCTTACACCTTTCCAGTGACAGGAAGTTCATTACCTCCCAAATAGCCTGTTCCATTTTTGGATTGCTTTAAAATGTTAGAAAGTTCTCTGGCACCTTTCTTCTGAAGAGCTCTAGGCATTCTATCTTATTTATCATAGCTTGCCAGGAGAAGGTCAGGTTATTTCATCCCCATTGTAAAGAAATGAGAAATCTGAGGTTGAGAGAGATGAAGCAAACTTGCTCTCTTAGTCACATAGCAAATTAGTGGAAGGTCCTTAACTCCTTAGAATCACAGATTTAGAGTTCAACTCGTTTCACCTCTTTATTCTGTAGATGAGGAAACCAAAACCCATAGAGATCAGTTAAATTGCCCAAGAGCATCCAGGTTGAGAGTGGCAGAGTCAGGATTCAAACCCAGGTCCTCTAACTCCAAATCTAATGCTCTCTCTCCTGTGCCAAGCTGTGGAAATGTTGACTGAGATTTTTACTTTTGTATCTAACAAGGTGGCATACCCACTCGTCAATGCTGCTTCTCTAGTTTTTACAAAGGGACAATCACTGGGCACCACTTGAACCATCTCAGGATTTTCCAGACTTTCTCTGAGGCTGGGGACAGGTGGGTGGGAATGGGTGTGGCTTCAAATCTTTGGACTGAAAGATACTGGAGGAGGAAGAAATGACTAAAGGTACAGGAAGGAGGTGATAATGGATAATCTGAGTAGAAGTTATTTGCCTCAGTGGTTGGGCAGGGGATATGGGTGTGGAAGGTAGGAAGACTACTTTAGGAAGTTCTGGAAGAGATAAAAGAGTGATAGCAAGAGAGGGAAGGAAGGATGAGGTAGTACAGTAGTACTTGGCATCAGGAATTGCACCTATAAGATCTTTGGAGTATTAAAACTTTTGGACATTTAACCATTTAACCTCTTGAACAATTTCTTTATTTATAAAATAGATATTATAATTTTTAAAAGAAAATAGAGATAATAATAAAGCAGCTAAGTGATGCAATGGATAGAGCACCAGACCTCAAGTCAGGAAGGTCTGCATTCAAATCCAGTCACAGATACTTAATAGCTTTGTGAGCCTGGTCAAGTCACTTGACCCTATTTGCCTCAGTTTCCTCATCTGTAAAATGAACTGGAGAAGGAAATGGCAAACCACCCTGGTGTTTTTGCCAAGAAACCCCCAAAGAGGGCCATGAAGAGTAAGACATGACTGAAACAACTGAACAAAATTATCTGTCCCCCAGTAATGTTGTGATCAAAGTGCTTTGTTATATAAAATGCCATATAGATGCTCTTAGGATAAGAGAGGGAGCAAAAAGACAAAAAACTTTTCTCCATTCTCCAAGGATGGAGTGGAGTCAGGGAATTGAGCAGACCATAGGCTCATCCTTAATTCATCTGTAGGTGAAGGAGCTTTGTGTTGATCACCACCTACTTTCTGGGTATCCACAATTATGCATAGGATTCTTCTATCAACTTAAAATAAGGGCCTTCTTTTTATCCCCCTCCTCCTCCCAATCTGAGTAAAGTTTGAGTAGACTTCAGGCTACACTCTGGAGTGGTTCCCAGACTTGTTCTTATCATTAATAGAGACTTATTTAAGAATTCTTTCTTTATAATAGTTTATTTTAAATTATTAAACTACTTTGGAAAGAAAGTTTAATAGAAGTTTCATGACATTCTATACTCCACCCCATTCCATCTGCCCCAGATCATACCCCTCACTGAACTCACTTCCACTCCCAACCCACCTCTGACCTCCCTATTTTGGCAGCAGCCACACTGAGTCAGATCAAAGATACCAAGTCACTTCCTTAGAACCTCTTTTTCTTCTACTTCAGAAACCCTGAGGTTCTGAGTTCTAGAAAGCTCAAATCCTAGTTCCAACACTTATTAGCTTTATGAATCTGGGCAAATCATTTAAAGTCCCTTAATCTCAATTTCCTCATATATAAGATGGGATGATATCGTTATGAACGATTTCACAGCACAGCAGTGAGGAAAGTGTTTTATAGATCTGAAAGTGCTACATGATGAGTTATTACTCTTATCCTAATACTTGTTCATCTACTATCTCTTGGTACACTAAAAAGTCTTTTGGGATTCAGCTAAATGTCAGCTAACCAATATCAGTGATTCTCTATGTAGTTACTAGCAAGGAACACATGGGTCTTTGCCCCATTATTCTAATATCTGCAGGGGTATGCTTTCTTCTGGAGTTGATATGCTCTCTCTCTGCAACTGTCACTCAGCCATATGGGGTGCAGCCATCCCCAGTCAATATCCCAAGGGTCTTGTCATTGTGTGCCTTTCTCTTGATGTTACCAAGACAAGAGTAGCCCCACAGGGACAGGACTGCACTCTCTGAGAGATGGGTCCCCTCTGTACCCCCATGAAATTATATTCTGTGCCAACAATCCTCCATTCCCAGCCACCAACTCAACTGAATTTGCTCCAGTGAAATTTTGCTCTGATAATTCCATCGCCTGGGAAGATCTATACTTCAGAAAGTTATATCAATCATACTATGACAAAAATGATACCTTGTGAGGAGCAAAGTGATTTTTAAAATTTTCCTTTTGTGTCGACACACTCCCTACCCCTCAATCTAGCTCCTCCCCATTTGGGGCCCAAAATTCCATTCTCTGCCTTCCTTTGATTTATTCTTATAGAAAGGAGGGAGAAAGATGGGATGGGGGTAGTGGTATGGAGTTCATTACCAACCTCACTTGCAGAATCTCCTGAAGAAGTATGTACGAATAAATTTCAAGCTATACCTTATAGGTGGGATTTCTAGAGATAAAATTAGTTGAATACTCTGCATGGAGAAGCCTATGGACAAAGGGATGGCTCTGCTCCCCTATATTTCTGGATTCACAGGTAGTCATCAGTATGTATGCTATTGGAGACTACCAGATCTATGATTCAGTAGAGCTAAATTTTTTCATGGTGACAAAGACTTCCTTTCTTCCTATTAATCTATTTGCATATGTAAAATGCATATGCCCTTATCCCTATCAACCAGCCCAGATTGGGGTAGGAGTAGAATGAGAATTTAGGATTGGATAGACCTTTTCCAGGGAGTTTTTTAGAAAAGATTGCTGTTTCCCTGAAGTTTTTAGTCCTTTCTTGCCATAAACAGGTTACAGATTTGAAAGCTTTGTGTTAGAAAGGGCCATCTAACCCAAGGGTTCTTAACCTTTCTTGTGATATAGATATATAGATTGTGATATAGGGCAATCTGGTGAAGCCTATGGTTCCCTTCTCAGAATAATGTGTCTAAATGCATAAAACACAGAATTACATAAATGCATAAAATAGAAAGGATTACAAAGAAAACCAAGAATTATATGGGAAAATAAAGATGTCACTTTTTCCATCCAAATTCACAAACTCCCTGAAATCTGTCTGTGAACTTCAGGCTAAGATCATCTAATCTAGTGGTATGTAAAAAGAGAGACTTGCCCAAGGTCACACAGCCAGTAAGGGGCATTTTCACTTTCCAGGGGAGTTCTCACTGTTTTTCAGTTTGAGTCCATGGCTTTCTTCATTCCTCAATCTTAAGGTGCAGAGAGGTACCCACATTCAGGTCAGGACAGAAGTCAGTGATAGAAAAAGAAACAAGGCAGGGACTGAATTCCAAGACTAGGTAAAAACTACAGGAGTTGCCACCACTAGTCAGATCTCACTTAGGTCACTTACAGTGGTCAGTATTAAGTATTAATGCCACTTAAGTGGGCAGTATTGCACAAGGTGTCCCAAAAGCCTTGGGGAGGGGAGGGTTTCTAAACTACTTAAGCTTATAGCTGCACTAAGACTTTTGGGACATCCTGAATCTGTTCTCTAAAACACTGCGACCATCCAATCCAGCCCAGTCTAAAAGAACACCAGATGGAGATGGGGGAGTGAAAGTGAGGAAGATATAGGAAATAAGAATCTACACTTAGGGTTGTTCCCACAGGAAGACAGTGGAAAGGCAGCTAGTAAGGGTCAGAGGACCTGGGTTCAAATTCCAGCTATTCTACTTAATACATAGGTGACCTCAAACAAGTTCTTTAACCTCTCTTACCCTTAGTTTCTTTCTTTGAAAAACAAGGGAATTGCATTTAATGCATCCCCAGGCAGAGCTCTAAGATTAGATACAGTTGTAAATCGATGAGTCTGTGATTTAACCTTTGCTAGGCAATCTCTTTTTCGCTGGTATTTTCCTGGAATCTGGGGGCAGGTAGGTTCATGAACCTTCTGTTTTATAGGTCTATGTGTAGGAATGAAAAGTGGGTAGCATGGTAAAGTGGGTAGAGCACAGGACGTGAAGTCAAGAAGGCCAGATTTCAAATTCAGCCTCTGACATTTTACCAGTTATGTGACCATGAGTAAGTCACTAAATGTCTCGAAGCTTAAAAAGCTAAGTCACAGACAGGTCAAAATCTGTGATATGCCTCAATGAAGAAAATTCACATATAGGCAAAATTACAACTCCTGACACATTAACAATACTATACTTTAAGGATCTGAGATTTCATCAATATGGGTGTCTACTCTGCCAGCATAAATCACAGTCCCTCTGTTCCCTTGGAACTAGTTTTCATGAGGTACTGTGGCCAAAAATTCATCCTCTTGTGGACAACCTGGTCATGAGACTTTCAGATTAAGTAGTTGATCCTCAGACAATGGGCACATAATCCATCATTGGGTGTGGACTCATTCTTCCCAGGTTGCAAGGGCTACCAAATCTCATGCTCCAGGGACATAGCCTTCCCAAAGTCACCTCCAAACAGTAAAGAGGGAACTTAATGAACAGTGTGAAGGGATCCAGTTGACTCAAATGGTTACAAAGCTCTGGGAAAACAAAAAAATCCTAGAAAGTAGTTATTCATGATTGCTAGGTAGAACATTCATACATTACCTGAAAGTTTGCAAAATGTATTATCGATATCACATCAACCCTGGGAGGTAGCTGCTAATTTTATCCTCATTTTACAGAGAAGGGAACTGAAGCAGACAACAAGTTAAGTGATCTGCTCAAGGTAATACAGCTAGTTTGAGGCTACTTGTGTCTTCCTACTTCATGTCCAGCATTCTACCCACTAGGCTACCTTATGCTTAGAAAATACTTTCTTCACAATAGCCCTGTAAGACAGGCAGTACGAGTATTATTATGCCTCTTTTGCATGTGAGGAAACTGAGGCACAAAGGTTCAGAGAATCTAAGTGACTTGTCCAAGGTTACACAGCCAATGAAAAAGAGGCAGGAAGAAATGGGAAAGAGGAAGTAAAGATAATAAGGCTAACCCCAACTCTGTGTCACTTTGGACATGCCACTTCATTTCCCTGGGTCTCATTTTGTTTCTCTCTAAAATGAGAGGGCTTGACTTGGTGGTCTCCCAATTTCCTTACAGTTCTAAGACTGTATGATGATGATGTTGATAATCATCTTGGTGGTGGTAGCTGTGACCTTGAGATTGGTCACTGCTATAAGGCTGACTTACCTGAGAAAAACTGGCTAATGGAGTGAGGCAGGAGTGTGAGGAAGGCCAAAGGGTGGGCAAAAGAGACGGAGAGTACTGCAGAGATATAGGCCACTCCAGCCACCATGGAGTAGAGACAAGCCAAGGATGTATAGAGGCAAAACATGATGAAGTTTCGCATGTTTCTGCTCCCGATGCAGTTTCCTGTGAAGAAACAGTGATGGTCGTGTCTCAGGGTCACCCTAGCGCAGAGCCTGCAAAAGTGGGTGCTCTGTGAGGAGGACGAGGCTTTCCTGCCTGCCTCTGGCCACTCAGAAGGGGTGCCCACTCCTTTAGCCCCTGCATTCTTTCCAGTGCCCAGATCTTCAGGTGAGTTCTGAATCACCAAGATGTAGTTGCCCAGAGCATTGGCAGAAAGGAAGAGGAAGAGAGCCCCATGTAGCAGAGCCGGAGAGAAGAGAGGGGTGATTGTGGGGTCCTTGAACATGTTGGGGAGGAAGAGGAAGAGCTGCAGGACGAAGGTCACCAGGGAGATGCACAAGAAGTAGACTGGGGCTACCACATTAAGCAACCTGAGAATGAGCATCCTAGATTACATTCCTGCAGAGTAGAGGGAGAGGAGAGGAGAGAGATGTCACTGCCTTAAAGAGAGACCGGGAGACAGACTGGCTTCTTCCGAAAGAGAGAGACCTTCCACCCTCCCTTCCTCATCCCTCCTCCCCCCCCCCATGTACCCCACTCCACACATTTTGGCTTTGCACCTTTGCGTCTCCTTTCCCCACTCCCAACCTGGTCAATAAGCCCCCAAACACCATACCCAAGATCTTCCCTTCCACACCATACCGGTCTTTGCCACTGCCCTCCCCCCTCAGTAAGTAACCTGGACTCCTAGATCTTCGAAATATTCCTCAGTTCCTCGCCTAGCTGGGAGGCAGAAGCAGTCTGGTCCCTGGGCTGTCCTGTGGCCAGCTGCCTCCCTACCCTCCTGAATACCAGTGCCCCCCCCCCACCCTTCCCACATATACTGATGCCCGTGTCATACACAGGCAGCTGGATGTCTACATGTGCGGGGCTGGGGGGCGGGGCGGAGAGAGGCGAATGAGGGGTGGGTTTAGAAAGCTAGAAACACATAACTGGGTTTCTAATCCCCCTCAACAGAAATCCAAAACAGGTCTCCTGTTTTTATCTGTTCAAATCATGGACCTGAAACTGACCTCCACCACTGCCCCGGGAGCAGTAACCTCAGGAGCGGGCGGCAGCAGGCAGGGAGAGCAGGGATTGTAAAGGGGGGAGGGAGGGGAACAGAAGAAAACGTACCAATTCCCCACCTGAAAGAAAGTCCTGCTTCAAAGCTCCCCTATAGGCAGTGTGCTGGGACTTCCCGGGCAGTCACGGAGCTCTTTGGGGGGGAGGGTGTGTGTGTGTGTGTGTGTGTGTGTGTGTGTGTGTGTGTGTGTGTGTGTGGTGTGGTGTGGGGTGTGTGTGTGTGTGTGTGTGTGTGTGTGTGTGTGTGTGTACACCCATCCGCAGCCACTTGGAGAAAAAAAATCAATTAAAATCAATTTACATACACAAATAAACACACAAGCACACGTACCAAAAGAGAAGGAAGCCCTCTCCAGAATATCTCTAGCGACAAGTCTCAGTCAGATCCATCACCCCAAGCGGCTGTATATGGCCCTTTCTTTGCAAAAATGCATTTCTGTGTCAGGCGAAGAAATTAAAATGCCCCTTTGGCTCCCGCCCGCTTCCCCCTCACCCCGCTTCAAGAACTCAAACAATCAACACCAAGCAGCTAACCCTTTCCCTGCCAGTAGACTCCGGGCTGCGGGCTGCTGGTGGATTCTCTTCCGGACAATTAGCAACACAGAGATGCTCGCGTGTCCTCTCCTTCCCTTCGACTATTCCGCCGAACTTCAGAAAAAGGAGATAAAAGACCCTAGGTGTCTGTGGAAACTTTTCTTGGGGCTAAAAGGGGCCGGGCCTTCCTAGCACGCCAAGGAAAAGTTCTGGGTCCGAGCGCCAGGGGTTAGCCCCTTTCCCTGGGAAGGGATAATGGGTGCAATCACCTTGAAATCCCCTTCCACGGGCGCCTTTGGAGTGACTATTGTTGATTCTGGCCGTTGCCTGTTACCTGGACTGGGTGCCTTTCGCAGCTAGCTGGACTCAAGCCTCGGAAGCTTGGGGACCTCACCCTAGTGCTCCACCGAAGCCTAAGAGCCCTGAGCCCGGGATTGGGAGGAATCTAAGGGGGTTTGGGCATGAGCAGACGAGGAAGGAAGCCGCTGTCTTCTCAATATAACACAGTGGAGGATGTAGAGGTGCGTGTGTGTGGAATGGAGGGGAACTCCCTCCAGCACATAGGCAAAGCTCCCCACCCTGAGGAGCCCTCTGGCTCAAGCTCAGGGGAAGAAAACTGTCTTTCCCGCGCCAGTCGCAAGGGGGGCTCGGGAGCCACCTCCAGACTAGCCGACCAACTCGGTGGGGGGGCTAAGCGACAGGGGTTGGGAGAGACAGAGAGGGGGAGTGAAAGAAGCCTTTCCCGACCCTCAGCCGGAGGCTGGCGCCCTGTGAGAAACCTATACAGCCCCGCCTTATAGTTTGGGAGTGCGTCTGAGCTGAGTGGAGCTGTCCTTTCAGCACCCTCTGTTCTAAGGAAGCCTCTGCCCCTCCCTGCACCCGGCAGCGAGAGGGGGCAGCAGGAGAGCTTTAGGCGAGAGGGAAGCAGCGGGAGGGCGCAGAGAAAGCGCCTGGCAAGGGAGCTTTGGGCTGCTAGTGCAGGCTGGGCCGTCCGCAGTATGCACTTCCACCACTTCCTGGGGTGCTAAGAGACTGTTTCTCCCGCCTCCATTGCGGCAGGAGTCTGAGAAAATGGACTCACTGAACCTTCGCCGGCGACAAGAGGAGTGAAGCGACTCCAACTGGAAGAGGAGCCCTTTTGACTCGGGTGCTCCCGGAAAGGCTGCAAACTTGTGGCCTTTTTCTTTTTCTTTTTCCTCTCTTTCTCTCTCCGCCCCTCGTCCTTTGCTCTCAGCCTCCTCGCAGTTCGGGGATTCGGCAGGTAGTGGCGAGGGGTGTTGGAGAAAAGAGAGCTGGCGGCGGCTGTCCTCCCACTCGGGCGCCAGAGAGTGGGTGCTAGGAGGCGACTGTGATGGTAGCTAGGTAGGGTCCTTGACTATCTCCGCCCCCACAGTACCCTCAAAGGAGGCGTGCTCCCGCCACTCCATTCACCACTATGGAATTACAGACCCCTTTTCAGGCCCATAGGGTAGCATTGGGGAGGCGCCTCTAGGGAGCTGCGTAGCTTTAGTCGTCCAGTTCAGCCTCACTAGAAAGCTCTGCCTAAGGTTTGAATTAAACCTTGATGAGGCTGCTCTAAACAACTTCATTCTGCCCTCTCAAAAGTAATCTGCCCATTCCCACAGTTGCCCAGAGAGATGTCCCAGAACTCAACATTCAACCTTCCTTTCTTCCCAGTATTGCCAGGGGACCCCAAAGCGACATCCTGAATTGGGAGGGGGGAGAGACAGAGAAGGTTCTCTGCGTGTAAGTTCTGGCCTTAACCCCTCCTTGGGATTTCCCCTTTCTATCTTTCCCCCCTCCCTCCCCATTCTCCCTTCTGTGATTCAGCCCGTCTAAAGGGGGGTAGTTGACAGTAACAAGAGGGAATTGATGTCAGATCTGTGTGGGATAGAGGTAAATTTGGATCCAAAAATGAGGGACGTGTCTTGGTGGCAGCATGTAGGACTGTCTGTCTGTACACAATTTGCCTCCAGTTGGCTGGACTTTCTCAGGCTCAATTACTCTCCTTTAAGTGAAGACCAAAAATACAAGAAAACAAAGCAAAAACAGCAACAACCAAAACTAGCTTACTGTTTCCTTGGGTTGACTAATTAAAAGGAGAGCAAGCCTTTAAAGCTAATGCCAGATGCTTATCAGTTCACCCTCTATTTTTAAACCATCAAACAGTATTTTCTCCATATTTTAGCAGCTTACATCAAATTAATGAAAGGGAATGGGGCACTAAGAAACCTTTTCCTGCCCTGAAAAGGTCTTCGATAGAAACAAATGAATAATATGAAAGAGATTATTGGTCTCTCTAATCCAGAGACTACCATAGGCTAATGTGGCAATGAAGGTTATAGCAGGAGAATGTGGCCTTTCCCATTAAAAAAAAGCCATTTGGTGACAAAATGATGGCAGTTTGGGCCTTTTGCAAGTGCTCTTTCTGGCTCTTATGTTCTTGATGTTGCTGCTGGCTGCATCTGTAGCCATAGTTGCTTTACACGTGCAGTTTTAGTGGAAAGTCTCCAGTCTTTAAATACCTTAAGAGTTAGCCAGCTTTTCTAATTTTATTTTGTGTATGGGTGTATAGTGGGAAGGTGTGTGTATGTGGGGTGGTAGACAAAGAGAGGTCTGTATCTACGTGGGGAGGTATGTCTGAGTGTGCAGTAGGATGTATACAGCACAAAAGATGTGTGAGACCAGAGAGAAAGAGGAGATCTGACCTCTCCTTTGAAAACTGAAACAGCAAAAACAGTTTGCTTTTTAAAATCATTTAATAGCAGAAAAACAGTAAAGTTCCTGATCTAGAATCAAAGATTTTCTTTTCTACCTCTTCTCTGCTACTGCTTCCTTGTCCTCCCTTCCCCCTCCCCCACTTTAAAAGAACTCTTACAGAGGGCAACACAACCAAATGTGGTTTCCTCCAGAACTGGTGTTTGTCCATTGGCAAAATCAATGCAGAGTTTAGTCTTCAAAGCTCACTTAGATTCTCCTCTCCAGATGGAGAGGATTGTGGGATTTTATTGCAAGTGTTCACCTCTGTTTAATACAAAGTAAACTGGTGTTCTGCTGCCTGACACTGTTCTATTTAAAGGTGCCACAAAAATACCCATCAAAAGAGAGCATGTTAAAGGTAGCATGTTTTTACTAATGATTCAAATAACTTCACATCAGTGAGGTCAGGCATGCTCATGGAAACTGTCTGAGGTCACTTAGATCCTTAGGTCTATTAAACAAATGTGAAACAGAGACTCAAAGAGATTACAGTGGCCAAAGAGTTCACAGCTGGTAGAAAGTCCACCAAAAGACTCTCAAAAAGGCATGCCAGGAAAATGGAGCAGGTACCAAACTGACATGAGAAGCCGTAGATAATAAGTATGAGATTTGCCCAAATCTTAACTAGCCTGAAGTGATTCCCTCTATGCACCAGTGTTAGACCCCTTTTGCTTCTGTTAAACTTCATTCCTTTTAGTCTGATAAATAAGTATATCCATGATCTTTGGCCCTCGTTGCTTATTCCTTGGTATTTAATTTTTTAATTTTTTTTTATTCTTTGGTATTTTAAATAATTTTTTTCACCTAAAATCGGTGTTACTCCTACTTGGAAGATAATGTGGTATTGTGGAGAGTGTGCTAAATTTAGAACTTGGGTTCCAATTTCTTCCCTGACACTTATTACCCGTGTGTCCTTGGGTAAGATGTTGGAGTTCTTTGGGCTTATGTTCCTTCATCTGTAAAATGAGGGAGCTGGACTAGGTGACTAGTAAGTTTTCTTACAACTAAATCTATGCTCTTGATTCCATAACTAGGCTCTTATCTTTCAAAAGGGTGGAGATAATTTTATTCATCTTTGTGTCCCTTCTCACCCCAGTGCTTAGCACTGTGCTTTGCACAATATAGATATTCAATGATCACTTGATTATGGAATCAGTTCTGGAACTGGAAAAAAAACCTAAGAGGCCATATCATCCAGTCCCCTCATTTTTAAGATGAGAACACTGGGTCTCAGAAAGGTTAAGTGTCCTACTCAAAGTCATACAGCCAGTAAGTGGCAGTTGATTGATAAATTAATTGGCTCTAGTCTTGCTCTATGAGTATAGAAGTTTTATTTTATGCCCTTTAAGCTAATCAGCCCCTAAATCTTGTCTCCAGTGATTTTCCCATCCACCCACTTCAGCCTCATTGTGGAAAGTCTAAAGATGATCTATTTCTCTATAACCCTACATGCTAGGCCCTCAAGCTTCAGTTCTAGAAGATGGTTTTAAGAGGATAATTACAAAACCACAATGCCATTTTACAATCTTGCAATCAAGATACATCTCTACCTCATGGTTGTCTCAAGGGGCAAAAACACAGACAGCAGCTTATTGCCTATGTGGCACATTACCCAAGGTATGTGGCATAATTACTGCTATTTGCCTGTCATATGAACAAAATAATTTCACCTCAAAGGAGAAATCATCCCATTTTCCTCAAATTCCTACATTTAAAAAAAGAGAGATTGAAACTCTGTATAGAGAGTGTCTTCTCCCTCGTGTTTGAAACCCACACACATATGTCTGTCTGGTCTTGGTTTTCAAAAAGTTATCTGAATGTTTAAAATACTCAGATACAAGCAGTATAATTCTAACCTGTTGTAGTGGTATTTTTTTATTCTGAATTCACCATTTCTTGATAAATATAGTGAAGCCATGCTGAGAGGTAAAGTTTCTCTGTATGGGAATTAATGATGTCTTCCCATAAATAATTGTAATTTCAGTATAATTCTCCTCATCACCAAGATCTGATTTTGGACACCCATAGAGAGCTCCAAACTCCTCAGAATTAATTGAAAGATACAATAATGTTCTTTCCAAACCCATTAAGGTCAGGCTAGGATGGGATCTGCCCTGCACTGGGGCTAGAATGCCCATAACTTGGTAGCTGAGACATCTTGAGTCATCATCTTGTCTGAGAAAGCCTTCTTCCCACCACTAACACACACACACACACACACACACACACACACACACACACACACGTAGGGAGAAGTTATGTTGGTTAGTTGGGAGTTTGCAGTTCTCTGTGGGTGTCTGGTGACTTACATAGAACCAGAGATTCATTGCTGGAGAATGAGATGCTGAGCAAGAGGTCAGAGGCAAGAAGTAGATTTCTAGAACTAAAGTATGAGAGTTTGAAGGACAACAGAAATATCTTTGTAAATCTTAAAGCATTATGGACATGTATTGTTATTGTCATTAGTCTGTTCCAGTTATTTCATTGGTGAAGGGGATTCCCATTGTGGAAAAACTTCCTCTACCAATACAGATTGGTAATTGTCCTGCAACTCAGAAAAGAATTGCCGGGAGCATGGAGAGTTTAAGTGACTTGCCCAGGGCCATACAGTCACTAGGTGTCACAGGTGAAACTTGGATACAGATCTTTCTAACTCCCAGAGCTTGAGGGTCAAGCAAAGACATCGTCTTGGAGTTAGAGAGATACAAGCAGAACAGGGAGGATATAGATTCAGTCTAGAGTGCAAGATAATTTGCCCCATTCAGCTTATTGTGGGCAAAAGCATACATTTATACCAAGGCTCCTGAGTCTTCTGCCATCCATCAACACCTAAATGAGCTGCAGTGGGATAGCTATCTCAGACAGCATTATCCTCAGGGACAACATGCTGTTTGTAAGGCCCACAGGGGTAATATTTCTCTCTCTGTGTTCTCCAGGAATTCTGTCTAAAAGCTACAGGTCTACCTCCTTTTAAGTTAATTTGACAGAGAGAAAAGAAAAATTACAGAATAATCATTGACTTTACTTTAACAAAATGTTTTTATTTTCCAAAAGCATTCACTGCCCAATTTTTTTTTTATCATCTAGGACAATTTAGGGCTTATGAAATGTGATTTAATTGACAAAAATCTGATTTATACTCCATTTTTCTGGAACATATTGATTATGAAAAAGCAAGACACAAGTGAAACTTTATCTATAGTTCAGGTATGCATTTTTTTATACTTTGGGAATTAAAATGTCTGCAGTACTGAGCTATAGGGACAGGAAAAAGAGATAGTGTTAAATCATCATCTTGACAGGCAAATCAAGCCTACAGCTTATTGAGAGTTGTTAAGGTAGAAGGAGTACTTCTGAATGCCAAGAACTGCTCTCTAGACAGGTTATCCAATCTTTATCATCAAGAGCTGTGGTGATGAGTCAGGGTGGAAATCTTTAGTCTTCTCACAAATGCTCCCATTGGAGTCCTTAGGAATAAGGAAAAAAAATGAGATCTTTCACCAATTAGCAGTGGCTTCTAGGGAGCTCTTGGCAAGTGCATCATAAGGATGCCTGTGGACTAGCATGAAACTGTACCGTAAGATTAATTGGCAATTTCATTGTCAAAGTGTACATGACAGAGACAGTGAGAAGAAAAAGATTAAGCACGTAGTCCTTGGCCTGAGTCTAATTGTCCTGAGGCTGCCCGGTATGCTCTGATTTACCTTAGTTTGGGACTTCATGTTGGCAGGAATCCAATGGGTCATTTTGGAGGTCAGGTACTGTGAGGATACACGCCAAGATCCTACCCAAAATAACAGCTCCCCTTGGGTTCCATAACCCAACTTCAAGAAGAATTGCACAAAATTGAAATATGTCCCAAAGATTTTGACCCTTTAATGCTTTTTAACAATGACATAGACTTGGGAGCAATCTGAAGGCTAGAATTTGGTCACACTCTGGTCTGTAATCCTGCATCCGTCTCAGTGTTCTCATCTAGGAACTCCTCTATTTGTCTTCTCCCTTCTACACACATTCAAATCCAAGTGGGTTTTATAGAGATTTATTTACAAAGACTAGGAAATACTTTATCTTTAAATAATACAAAGGTACCAGGAATTTTAGGGCAATTAGGTGGCACAATAGATAAAGTGTCAGGCCTGGAGTCAGGAAGACTCATCTTCCTGAGTTCAAATCTGGCCTCAGACTCTAGCTGTGTGACCCTAGGCAAGTCACTTAACCCTGTTTGCCTCAGTTTTCTCATCTGTAAAATGAACTGGAGAAGAAAACGGTAAATCACTCCAGTATCTTTGCCAAGAAAACCCCAACTGTGTTTATGCAGAATTGGACATGACTTAACAACAATAATCGGGAATTTTTAAGTGCTAAAAGAAAACAACACAATAACCAAAGTTTTCATGAACTGATTTAATTACCCTAATTGCAATGTAGTGCAGTGGAGAGGGTCCAGAGAGGGTTACTATGACATAATAGATAGAGGATTGGAGTTGGAATCAGAAAAACCTTGGCTTGAATCATGACTCAGAAACTTATAAACCATACGAAAATGGGCAAATCACTTAACTTCTATGAATCTCAGTTTCCTCATCTGTAAGATAAGGATAAAAAGAATAGAATCTTTCTCACAGGGTCATGAGGATCAAATTAGATAATGGTATAAAGCCCTTAAAGTACTGTATAAATAGCAGATTTTTCTTATTATTAGTGGGGGTGGGGGTGGGGTGGTGATGACAGTAGTAGCATACTGTGTCCTAAGACCTGGGTTTGGATTCTGGCTCTGCCACTGGCCAGTGGACAAGTCTTAGATAGGTCACATTACTTTCTCTGGGCCTCATTCTCCCATTTATAAAATGGAAACATTGAACTAGATGACCTTTAATGTTTTTTCCAGCTCTAAATCTGGACTTCTATGACCTTTTTCTCACATGTTTTCCCTCATTTTTCTTTTACTAAAGGCCTGGAACTCCAGAGAAAAGCTTATTTCCCATGATTCCCTCGGTCCCTCCCTTTTCCAGAGGATGATGATCTTCCCTAAGACCTTCTGACCCCTTGGCTTTATCTAGCTTCCAGCAACCTGGACTTTAGCCCACTGATATGTTTAAAGACTATGTCTTTGACCACTTAGGAATGGCTGTCAATACCTGGCTTGGCCTTGGTACTATACACACACATTTCCATGTGATTGCTAGATACAGCCTCTAACCTATGGAACCTACCTTTTGAATGCCCCTATAAGGCTTGACCATGGAGCAAAAGGCAGCTAGGTGGCACAATTGATAGAGTGCCAGGACTGGAGACAGAAAGACTCATCTTTCTGAGTTCAGATCTAGCTTCATACACTTACTAGCTGTGTGACCCTGGGCAAGTCATTTAATGCTGTTTGCTTCAGTTTTCTCACCTGTAAAATAAGCTGGAGAAGGAAATGGAAAACCACTCCAGTATTTCTGCCAAGAAAATCCCAAGTGGGGTCATAAAGGAGCAAAGGGGATGAGGGCTGTCTGTTAGTCTATAGTCCTTTCCTCCCCCCATCCCCCTGCAACTCTGATTTCTCTAAACTCCAAGGGGGTATGGGTCTTGACCTAAGGGCAGATTACTCAGGGTGCCACTAACTGTGACCTATGAAAGCTGTAATACATCAGAGAGAAAGAGGAAGAAAGATAAGTGGAATAGAAGAGGAAACCATAGTCAGTGGAGAGTTAAACCCCTAACCATAATCAGGAGCAGCTGCTCAGAGAGGCCATGAGGACCTGCCAGAGGGTGACACTTTGCTTATGACTGGCTACCAGTAAAAGAAGTGCCAGAAATTTACAGCCGGGGTAATGAGAGTTTTCTGGAGAGTCAGGACTGATCCCATGACTCTCTTCATATGCTAACAAGGCCATTTGTTAGCCAGGTGTGTAAGTTTTTTTGTTCCTTATCTGTTACTTTGATTTATGTTTCAGTTACTTATTATGAAACCATGTTGGTCAGAAGAAATGTTAGTCTGTCTGCATTTTATTTAATGCTTAAGATGAGAGACAGAGACAGAAACAGTAACAGAGAGGGTCCCTAATTTTGATAGATGAATTATTTTTGTTCCAGATACATGGGTAGCTGAAGCTGAGAGCAGAGCCATCAGGGAAAATTGGGGGTGGCATGGGGGGACTGGTATTGGACTGTTACAAGCCTATCAAATAATCCACATATCCCTATATGCTTGGATATGGATCCCACAAATCCATATGCTTGGATAACTCACTCTCTCCTTTACTGTGGATGGAGCTTTCTTTCAACTTCCATCTCCACTGGGACCTGGCTTTCCCTTTCCAAGCAATTCACTCCCTTTCCCTTTGAAGGGGCATGGCCAACCTCAATCTCTTTGCTCCATGTCCAAGTCTTTTGGTGTCACTTGAAAAGTGGGTTATACCTTTCATCATAGTCCCTAGCCCTAGATCTAACTGACCTATCATCAGCATTCTAAGTCATTTGCCCCTCTCAGAACCAGTCCAAAAGACTTTGCTTTCAGTGGGTGGGTGGATGGGTGGGTGAGGTTCACACTCTATTTTCTGAACTGCCTTCATCACTGAAAGCCAATGTAAGGTTCTCTAGATCTCCCTGGGTTTTACAGAGTTGGCTCTTTGGATTCCTAGATCTACTTTACTCAAACCATAAATATCTATTTTCCTCTTGCCACTCTGTCTCCTGTAGCCCTGATCTTAGCACCTATTCAGGATGGTAGGATCAGAGATTTAAAAGGAAATTAGCTCTTATCCTTGTCATCTTCACTTTACATGTAGGAAACTTGGGACCAGAAAAGTCAAGAGACCTGCCCAAGTCTTCACGAGGAAGTGGTCTGCCTAAGGTCTTCAAGCCTAGTAACTCTGACTCCAAATATAGCATACTTTTCTGTAGTCACAGATTCCAAGTCACAAGCATATACTTTCTGGATTTTATTTACAAGGGGAAAAAAGAGAATAATATACAAATTCAGAAATAAGACCTTAGGGGAAGGCCTTTAGAATTGTCTAATTTTTTTTAATAGCTTAGTCTCAGATGGAATGACATCTAAGCTTTCTGATCTGATCATTGACTAAAGTTCACCCAGGTCTTTCATGGTACACACTGATTCTCTCTGGGCCCTCTTGTTTCCCTACTATCCCACACACAACAAGAACATTTTCACTCCCAGAAAAACTTCCATTTTTTATTTTGTTATTTATCTGCCTGGAATACACTAGATAGAACTCATATGTGTCTTCTACAGTTCCAGGGGAAAAACCCACAAATACATAAAGGTTTCCCTGTCATTTCAAAAATCAGAATAATTCAACCTAACAGAAATTTCCCCCAGTGCTATGCTGGCAAATGTTTAATGACTAGCTCTCTGCAACAACAACATAAACAAAAAAATCATTAAATATTTATTAAGTGCTTACTCTGTGCCAGACAGACACTGTGCTAAGTGCTGGGGATACAAAAAGAGACAACAGTACCCATCAGTGGGAAATAGCTAAACAAGCTGTGGATTGTGAGGAAATATTATTATGCTAAAAGAAATGACAAGCAGAATGACTCAGAAAAAGCTGGAAAGACATACATGAACTGATGCATAGTGAAGTGTACAGAACCAGGGGGACGGTGTGCACAATAACAGCAATACTGTACAATGAAGAACTGTGAATGACTCAGCTATTCTCAGCAACAATGATCCAAGATTATCCCAAAGGACTAATGATGAAGCATGCTATCTGCCTCCAGAGAAAGAACTGATATTGTCTGACTACAGACTAGAGCATGCTATTTTTTTACCTTCTTTCTTTCATTCTTTTTTTATTTGAGACTTTTTGTACAAAATGACTAATATGGAAATGTTTTACACGATTGCACATGTATAACCTATATGGGATTGCTTACCATCTCAGGGAAGGGGGAAGAGAGGGAGGGAGAGAATTTGGAATTCAAACTTTTTTTAAGAAATGCTAAAAATTGTTTTAACATATTATTGGAAAAAAAAACAAAATATTATATAAATTTTTTAAGAGGCAAAAGACAGTTCCTCTCCTCAAGGAGACAACACGCAAACAAGTACATACAAAATGAGCTACATACATGATAAATATTAAATAATTAAAAGGAGAAAAGCACTGGAATTTAACAGGGTTGGGTAATTCTTCGTGTAGAAAATGGAATTATGGTTGAGACTGAAAGGAAACCAGGGAGGTCAGTAGTCACAATGGAAGAGGAAGAACATTTCAGGCATGAGGGACAGCCAGAGAAAATGCCCAGAGCTGAGAGATGGAGTGTCTTGTTTGTGAAAAAAGCCAGGAGGCCATGACTGATTGGAAGAGTGTATGTTGGGGAGGGAAGTGTAAGAAGACTGGAAGGATGGAAAAGAGCTAAGTTATGAAGGGAATGCCAAACGGAGCATTTTTAAAACTTTCATCCTGGAGGCAATAGGGTGCCATTAGAGTTTATTGAGTGGAGGTGGGGGGGGGGGGTGTGACATGATCAGACGTGCATTTTAGGAAAAATCACTTTAGTGGTTGAATGGAGGATGGATTGCAGAGGGAAGACTTGAGGAAAGCAGACTCACAGCAGGGTATTGCAGTAATCAAAGAGTGAGGTGATAAGAGCCTTGTATCAGAGTGGTGGCATTGTCAGAGGAGAGAAAGGGGCATAGTCAAGAGATATTACAAAGGTGAAATCAACGGGTGTTGGAAACAGCTTGGATATGGGGGAGTGAAAGATAATGAGGAATCCAGGATGTTTCCTAGGCTTTGAAC
>CM053589.1:70508540-70529396 GCA_028646515.1 Pseudochirops corinnae | reverse complement strand
TATATTAGCTGTGAGATTATCTAGCTTCTCACTTTGAGAGTGTTTATTTCTACCCAGGAAAGCAGTAAGCTTCTTTGTTCCCTGATCCTCTTAAATGATGGGTGCTATGTTTTTGGGGTCTTATTCATATTCTAATTCTCAGACTGAAGTCTTCTTCCTCAGGAAACATTCCTATTGGAGTTGGTGGGAGGCTCATATATCGAAAGGATCTCTGGGGACAAGCCAGAAATGAACATTTGGCTTAGCAAATCTCACCAGCCAGCTGGTCTGGTTCTTTTGAAGTTGGCTTTTCTTTGGAAAGAAGTTTTAAAATTTGCCAAGTCTATCTTAGAGTGTGCCCTGCTCTCAACATTCTTTTCCGCTTTCTTCATTTTGTATCCCCAGTAGAAACATAGGTAGTATGACTATTCTTCAGTAGTCATAGTTAATGAAAACTGGAGAAAGTTTTCCCTACTAAAGTCCTTGGCACTGCCAAATGGTCTGATATTAGAATGGAAAATACTTTATTAATTGAAATGACGCTAAACAGGATGTGTTTCTATATCAGCCTTCTTTTTCTTCTATGTTCTACTCACACTGGATAACTTGCTATCTGGATCACCAGGCTTTGTCATCCTCCCCAAAGACCACAAGGCCTGTCTATAGGCCCTGCAGCTGAACTAGAGTTGTTCATCTGAATGAAGGTGGTAGGGTTGGTGGCCTGGGGATTTGGGGCAGAGAGAAAAACCCAGAATTTCAGGAGGAAGAAAAAATTGAAAGCTGGAGTTTGGGTGTTGAGGATGCCAAATTTCTTGAGAGTCTTAAAATCTAAAGAAACTTATATTTTATTTTGTCCAAAATCAACCACTGACCCTAACAAGACTATAAATTCATCTGGGACAATAAACTTATTTTATACTTCCTTGTGCTTCCCCCATACCAACACACACACACAAAGTACCTGGTCCAATGCTAGGTACCCAGTAGGTTCCCAATAAAGATTAATCATTGGATGAATAACATTCCCCTTTCCATATCTCCCTGGAAACCAATTTCTTCACTGTACTATCTAGCTATAGCCTCTTGGGTGTGCTGTTCCCTAGTCCTTTTTGATAATTTATGATATCTGTGTCCTGTCAGTGTATTAACCCTATGCCAAGGAAAGCCCAGGGCAAAAGGTCCTTGAATTTTTTGGTGTCAGGATGCCTTTACCTTCTTAAAAACTACTGAGGAGTCTTCAAAGAGTTTTTGTTTATGTAGGTCATATCTATTGATATCTACCTTATTGGAAATTAAAACTGATAAAATGATAAAGTATTTATTAATTCATTTAAAACATTATACATCTATTACATATTAATATAAATAATATTTTTGGTGTAAAATGTATTTTCCAAAGCAAAAAATTTAGTCAGAAAGTTGGCATTGTTTTATCTCTCTTCCCCCTGCCTGAATTTTTTCAATGTCTAGCTTAATAGAAGACAACTAGGTAGTCTTATATCTGCTTTTGTATTTAATCTCGTGATATGTTGCTTTGATTGAAATACTGCATATGAAAAAAAAATCTTGTCTCACAAATTTGCAGTTGGTAAAGGGAGGAGTATTTTAGTAGGTAAATGTTCATAATATTATAAAAATAGTTTTGACTTTATAGACCCACTGAAAGGATCTCAGGGACCCCCAGGGATCCTCAGACCACCCTTTGAGAACCAAAATAGCTGGTGCAGGTCAAGAGGGATTAAGATGTATGGGTAGGACCATGGGTCATCAATCTGAGTTGCTCACTGTGAAGCCTGGTAGCCCAGCAAGAGTAGGTGAGCATAATCTGAAGTCCAGTCTTAGGTCCAGGAAGTCTCCATATGTCTGAAAACCACACTCTAAGAATTGCTGACCCAAGGATGAGAAAGTAGGATAGGGAAGGGGTGAGTTTTCCACCTTATAACATTAGAATATTGAGTTCTAGAGCAAACCAAGCAATCTGGGGAACCATACTCTAATTAGACTGTCACAATACAGGATCACTTATAACAGTTTTTTTTAAACCCTGCATCTTTTCTGTAGTGTTTGGACACATATGAGACAAGACAGCTATGAATGGTGAAATTGTACCATTCTGATTCCATGTCTTCCAGCAGGAAGCCCTTACACTGTCTTGGGAAGTCATATTCTTTGCACTTCTCAGTGTTAAGAATACTTCACAGTTAGGGGCGGCTAGGTGGCACAGTGAATAGAGCACTACCCCTGCAGTCAAGAGGACCTGAGTTCAAATCCAGCCTCAGACATGTGACACACTGTGTGACCTTGGGCAAGTCACTTAACCCCAATTGCCTTGCCTTGCCCCTCCAAAAAAATAAAAAAAGGATACTTCACAGCTTGTGCAGCTTTTTGAGTTAGTCCATACGAGGTCAAGTACGATGGTGACAGTGACAGGACCTTATGCTGTGCTTGTGCATTATGACAATGTTGATGATGGTCATACTGTTTTTACAACCTTCACATTTTACAAAATTGGGTCATGGGGGAGAGATGGCGATGATTCCAGTTACTCAACCAGCTCTCCTCTGCCATTTCCCTTCATGTCTTGGAATTAACATAAGCCAGTCTGTAGCTAATCTAGGGACTACAAGGTGGCTCGGTGGGTAGAGTATTGGACCCAGGAGTCAGGAAACAAGGGGAAGCTAGGTGACACTGTGGAAAACATTTCAGACTTGGGATCAGGAAGAGGTGAGTTCAAATCCAGCCTTATGTATTTAGTAGCTGTGTGACTCTGGGCAAATTACTTAATCTTCTCAGTCTCAGTTTCCCCATCTGTAAAATGAAGATAAGGATGCTTATTTCATAGGATGGTTGTGAGGATCAAATGGAATAATACACATTAAAGCACTTTGCAAACCTTAAAATACAATATAAATGTTAACTGTTGTTTTTACTGTCCTGAGGACCCCCAGTCGGACCCAGGTCTTAAGCATAGGCAAGGGAGAAGAAAAAAGGGTGGAAGAAGAAGGAAAAGAGTGTAAAAGCAAGAGAATGTTGCTAGATAGATCTAGCATTTATGAAGAGTTTGCTATGTGCCAGGTCTTCTGCTCAGGGCTGGGAATTCAAATACAAGCAAAAAGCTGTTCTCAAGGAGCTTACATTCTAATACGGGAAGAAAACACCCCCCTCCCCAAAATTGAGTCAAAAAGTAGAAGTGAGAGTAAGGTACCTGCTCTGGCCAAGACAGGGAAGTAGTCTAGGTATTCATGAGTTGAACTGAGTTTGAAGTAAACATAGCTGTTATGTGATTTTCCTTCCTTCCAGACCCCTCTCAGATGCTAACTCCTCCATGAAGGCTTCCCTAATCCCCTTAACTAGAAGTGAAGTTTTCAGGGAAGAACTCAGCAGTAGGAGAAGGAGTGTTTCTATTTATTTTGGGATTTTTTTTCGTATTTTTGGAGGGGGAAAAGGCAGGGCAGTTGGGGTAAATGACTTGCCCAAGGTCACACAGCTAGTAAGTGTTAAATGCCTGAGGTTGGATTTGAAGTCTGGTCCTCCTGACTCCAGGGCCAGTGCTCTATTTCACTGTGCTACTTAGCTACCCCCAAGGAGAAGACTGCTGGGATAGAGGTGGCTTCCAGGGTGTCATAGGATGAGAGTTTGAAGAATTCAATCTTAGAATACTAAGAAAAGAGGAGAGGGAGAAAGGGAGAGAGAAAATGAGACAGACAGATAGACAGAGACAGAAAAAAAGATAGAAAAAGAACAACCACCAATGGGCTCACAGGGGTGCTGTTGCTGTTGCTGTTGTTTCGGTGGTGGCCAACTCTTCATGCCCCCATTTGGGGTTCTCTTGGCAAAAATTCTAGAGTGGTTTGCCATTTCCCTTCCCAGCAGTGGACACTCAATCCCGATGCTTTTCAGGAGGTAGGAAGCCAATGTGACCTATTGGTACCTGGCCATATTCTGTCCCAGGCAAGGATGCTAAGTATTGCCCATGCTGCACACAGCTGGTACCAGGGAATCTCCTGGTCAGCTCAGATGATCATCCTGGCATGTCTTTCCTCATCAGGATCAGCTCCAGTACCCACATCTAAGTGGAATTGACAGGGACCCCCTACAGCTCATGGCTGGCCTTCTTATGCCTGCAGTTTCCAGGAAGCTGATCTCTGATTCAGTTACCCAAGCTGCAGTGGCATGCCACAGTGCTTTTTTTTTTTTTTTCTAACTCAAAGCCTCTGAGGGGCTGAAACTGCCAAATCAGCTCAACAGAGTGGTGAAAGCCCTGACCCACTCACTTCCTGGGTCCGCCATGGACCCCTTAGGCCGTCTGCTGAAGTCTATGGGCCCTTGCCTAGAATACTGTTTATAAAGACACAAGATAAGATTACTATAAGATTTCCAAGGAAACCAATTATGTCAAAATACATTTCTCAAAATATATCTTTTTTAAACCAACAAATTCATGGACCCCAGTTTAAGAATCCCTGGACTAAAATGGGTACACAATTCAGATATAGAGGTTGATACTATAAACAAACTGGGAGAGCAAGGAATAGTTTACCTGTCAGATTTATGGAGAATGGAGGAAGTTATAACCAAACAAGAGATAGAGAACATCATGAAATGCAAAATGGATAATTTTTATTACAATAAATTGAAAAGTTTTTGCACAAAGCCAATGTAACCAAGATTAGGATGGAAGCAGAAAACTGGGAAAGAATTTTTACAACCAGTGAATCTGATAAAGGCCTGATTTCTAAAATATATAGAGAACTGAGTCAAATTTATAAGAATACAAGTCATTCCCCAATTGATAAAAGGTCAAAGGATATGAACTGGCAGTTTTCAGAGGAAGAAATTAAAGCCATCAATAGTCACACAAAAAAATGCTCTAAATCACTATTGATTAGAGAAATTAGAGAAATGCAAACAGGCAAACAACTCTTAGATACCACATCACACCTATCAGATTGGCTAATATGATAAAATAGGGAAATTATAAATGCTGGAGAAGATGTGGGAAAATTGGAACACCAATCCATTGTTGATGGAGTTGTGAATTGATCTCCAATTGATTTTGGAGAGCAATTTGGAACTATGCCCAAAGGGCTATAAAAATGTGCACACCCTCTGCATCAGCAATACCATTTCTAGGGCTGTATCCCAAAGGGATCATAAAAATGGGAAAAGGCCCCACATGCACAAAAATATTTCTAGCAGCTCTTTTTGTGGTGGCCAACAACTGGAAATTAAGGAGCTGCCCATCAATTGGGGAATGGCTGAACAAGTTGTGGTATATGAATGTAATGGAATACTATTGTGTTATAAGAAAGGATAAGCAGGCAGACTTCAGAAAAACCTGGACGGACTTATATGAACTGATGCTGAGTGAAGTAAACAGAACCAGGAGAACATTGTACACAACAACAGCCACATTGTGCAATGACTGACTTTGATAGACTTAGCTCTTCTCAGCAATGCAAGGTCCTAAAACAACTCCAAGACACATGATGGAAAAAGCCATCCCCATCCAGAAGATGGAATCTGAATGCAGATCAAAGCATACTATCTACTCTCTTTTTTTTGTTTTGTTTTTTCTTTCACATGGTTTCCCCATTCATTCTAATTCTTCTATTCAATGTGACTAATGTGAAAATATGTTTAATAAGAATGTATATGTAGAGTCTATATTAGATTGCATACCATCTTGGGGAAGGGGAAGGAGAGGGAGGTGGAGAAAATTTAACTTATGGAAGTGAATGTTGAAAACTAAAAATAAATAATTTATTTAAAAAAGGAGAACCCCTGAACTGGAGTGCCTACCATGTGCCAAACATTGTGCTAGCTCAATAAAGAATGAAGTTTTCCCAGCTAGCAATGAATTTATTTTCTAATGGGGGGAGACAAGTACATATAAAGACATATGCAGCTTTAATAGAAAGCGAATAAGTACAAAAGATACCAAATAGTTAAATATAAGATAGTTTGAGAGGGAAGGCACTTGTAGTTTGTGGGATGGAGTGTTGGTCAGGAAAGGTTTCATGTAGAAGGCTATGCTGGTGCTGCATCTTAAAGAAAGAGAGGGATACAGTGAGGTCAGGATGTCGTTGTTCGTCCTTCATTTTCAAAGAAGACCAATGACATTATGGGTGATGTGTTGACTTGCACCTTAATTGGATTAAGTGAGGTAGAGTTGCACAAAGTTGTCAGCCTTACTCTCTCTTCCAGTCATTGAAGTCCAGTGGCAGAACAAAAGTCAAGGTGATTGGCAATGGTCCAAAATGCATTAGATGACTGGTTCTTCAATGCCTGACCAAGTTCTAAGAATTCCATAGCAGCTGCTTCAACTACTTTCATAGCCATTGGAACAAATTGTTCTCATCTATCCATTCTGCCTGGGGAGAAATGGTTTACATACTTGGGGTAGATATCCCCCTACTCCAACTCACCAATGTGTTTTAGCCCATCTGCCGATTCAGTTATGCAGGGGTGTGGCAACTGCACATATTACAGTTTCTTGGAGCCACAAGTGAAAGTTGGGTGAAGGTGGACCCCAAAGGTGGATGAGTAACCTTGTAAAGGGTTCAGCAAGCCTTCACACCGAGGTGCTGTAGTCCTTTTTGAACACCCAGGCATGAGGGGCAACCAATCCAAAGGTATGGAAATGGTAGACGGGGCATTATACATGAAGAACAGACAGAAAGTGAGTTTGGCTGGATTACAGAGTACAAGAGGAAGAGAAATATCCAGTAAGGATGGAAAAATTAATTAGGGCCAGGTTGTATAAGACTTTAAAAGCTAAAGAGAGGAGTATAAATTTTATCCTAGAGGTAATAGAGATCCTCTGAAGTTGATCCCTAAGTATTTTTTTTGTGATTTTTCAAATTGTGAAATAGATGTCTCTAATTTTTATATACCATCTTCCCATGCCTGACTCTTTGCTTCCTCTCTATTTAACACCTATTTTGATATCTCTCAAGCTGCCAGGATTTCACTTCTCAAATCCTATTCCTTTCCTCTCTCCCTATACACACAAGCTTAAATCTGATTAAAATGAATATGGAAGTTCTTTGGTGATTGGAAAGAATAATTGTATTACTAGTCAGATTTCACTGTATTAACACTTGTTCCATTGTTTTTCAGTTATGTCTGAATCTTTATGAGCCCATTTGGGGTTTTCTTGTCAGAGGATATTAGAATGATTTGCCATTTCCCTCTCCAGCTCATTTTACAGATAAGGAAACTGAGGCAAACAGGATTAAGTAACTTGCACAGGGTCACACAGCTAGTGAGTATCTGAGGCAAGATTTGAACTCATCTTTTTTACTTTAGGCTGGGCACTGTATCCTCTGAGCCACCGAGATGTCCCCAGTATTCACACTATTAACACTAGCTCTTTATTTAATAATAATGATAGCTAGCCTTTGTGTAGCACTTTAAGGTTTGCAAAGCACTTTACAAATATTACTTTTTTTCATCCTTACAAGAATCCTGGGAAGTTAGGCATCATTATCCCCATTTTATAGACAAGGAAACAAGCAGACAGAGATTAAGTAACTTGCCCAGAATTACACAACTAGTAAGTATCTGATGCCAGGTCTTCTCAACTCCAGGAACCAGGGTCTATCCACTGTGCCATCTATTAGTTGATGGGATAAAGTCTAGGACAGTCTGTTACTCTGATCTACATCATAGTGATGCCCATCAAAGACTCTGGTTCTGTTCTACTTTGTTCTGCCCAACTTGGAAAGTGCCCCAGCATGCCAAATTAACCATTTTCTTCCCCAATCCTGAAAATTTCCATTGTTTCTGGATCCTGCTCATAGAAGTTGTTAGCAAAGAAAGATGAAAGACGGTGTTTTAAGAAACTAATTCACACTAAGTTGCAGATGAATTATAACTGAATAATTTATTACTGTCACAGAAAACCAAGTATAAAGCTAGAAGTTACATTAGAGATCAACCAGCCCAATCTCTTCCTTTTTTAGATGAAGAAACTGAGGCACAGAAAGGTTGTGTCTAACCCAAGTTATTGGCAGAGTCTGAATTTGAACACACAGACTCTGATTCAAAGTCTAATGCTCTTTCTATGTCAACATAAAACTGCAAATCTTAGACCTATTTTTCAACTCTACCTTGGGATTTTTCTTTTTCTTTCATATTTTGAAAGGGGATCATTGATTCTATCAGACTGCCATAAGTGTCAATGGCACAAAAAGAGTTAAGAATCCTCGACCCAAAACGTACCTACTTGAATGGTAGAAAGACAGGCAATAAAGAAGGTGAGTAAGATAAGGGAGCTCTCTATTTTCATGCAGAAAGCCACAGAAGGGTCCTTCAAATCGTATCATATAGACAGTGGCTTACTCTGTGATTGCTAACTCCAGCTTTTAATGAACAACTCCTAGAGGGCCTAAAAGGATATTATTGGAGGTGGCAAAGGAAGAAAGAGAAGTAGGCAGACAGGGACCTGGCACTAAAAATCATACGTTCTCTGTGATTTGTTTTTTAACCTATGACAGAAACAGATGTGGGCACCATCTGTCTCTTCACACCTGCTCACTCCTATGCCCAACGTTCCCCACTACTCTTCCCTACTTATGCTCAATTTTTCTTTTTCTCTCACTACTCTACACAAACTCTTAAGATAGAGTGCTGATACCCACAAATCCCTCCCTATCCCTCATTATTTTTTTTTACTTATCTTATTCTGAAGTTGACAAGTACCAAATAAAATGAGAATTTTGATATATATGTTAGAAGAGGAAAAGAAAATCATACATGTAAAACACATAAAACTACAGATCTCTTTTACATGTGACTTGCTTTCCCTTTTAGACATGTAATAAATTCAACATATACCATTCTTTTAAAAAAATAAATTTGTTATTTACTTATTTTTAACATTCATTAAAAAAATTTTAGTTCCAGATTCTCTTCCTCCAATTCCAGTCCCTCCCTACCCACTGCGAAGGCAAGTAATATGATATCAATTATACATGTGAACAATGTATAATTTTCAAAGTTGTCCTACTCATCTGTGTTTTCTTCTGGTCTTCCTTCTAATTTTTTCAATTTATTTTTAAAAATTTCTCAATTACTTGATTTTTTTTCTTTTTTTGGAGGAAAGGGTTGTGGAGAGTGTAACTACTATTGCTGGCAACCCTCTCCCTTCCACCTCCCATTGGAAAGGGAAAAAAAAGAAAAAGAAAAACCAAACCAGTGTTAAACACACACACACACACACACACACACACACTCAAGCAAAACAAATTCCCACATTAGCCATGTCTTAAAATTTGTCTTGTTTTACACCTTTTGTCCATTGCTTGCTTATCAGGAGATGAGCACAGCATGCTTCATTATTGGTCTTCAGGGATTGTGACTGGTCAATAAGTTGAGCAAAATTCTTAATTTAAAAATATTGGGGGGCAACTAGGTGGCACAGTGAATACAGTACTGGCCCTGGAGTCAGGAGAATTCAAGTTCAAATCCAACCTCAGACACTTAACACTTACTAGCCGTGCGACCTTGGGCAAGTCACTTAACCCCAATTGCCCCATCTAACCCCCTCCAAAACATAAAATAAAATTTTGAGTTCAAAAGTATTTCCCTATGTACAACCCTTGAGAAGGTTGTAGATATATAAATTATATATATTATATGTATCCATTATATATCAATATATATTAATGTAATATATAACAATATATACAAAATATGTATCAGTGTATATCAATTATTCACGTGAAGCATGAAAAACACATTTCCATATTAGCCATGCTGGAAAAGAAAAACACACATACAAACACACACACACCCCAAGAAAAATGAAGAGAATGGACAAAAGTATGCTTCAATCTGCACTCTGAGTTCATCAGTTCTCCCTCTGATGGTAGATAGCATTTTTCATAATGATTTTCATCATGGAATTGTCTTGGATCATTTAATATACATATACATATATGTGTGTATGTATATGTATATACTTATATAGAGTAGCTAAGTATTTCACAGTTGTTCACACTTACAATACTGGCGTTACCGTGAACAATGTTCACCTCACTTCACTTTACATCAATTTGTATAAGACTTTCCAGGTTTCTCTGAAACCATCCTGCTCATCATTTCTTATAGCACAATAATATTCCATCACAATCATATACCACAACTTGTTCAGTTTCCCCAGTTGATGGGCATCCCCTCAATTTCCAATTCTTTGCTATCACTAAAAGAGCTGCTATAAATATTTTCGTACAAATAGGTCCACCCCATTGCCCTTTTAAAATCATCTTTGGAATACAGACCCAGCAATGGTATTGCTGGATCAAAGATGCACATGTGTATAGCCCTTTGAGCATAGTTATAAATTGCTCTCCAGAATGGTTGGATCAGTTCATTACTCCATCAATAATGCATTAGGATGTCCCAGTCTTCTCATGTCCTTTTCAACATTTATCAGTTTCCTTTTTTGTCATATTAACCAATTTGATAGGTGTGAGGTGGTACCTCAGAGTTATTTTAATTCTCATTTTTCTAATCAGTAATTTAGAGCATTTTTATGTCATAGCTTTGATTTCTTTTTCTGAAAAAATTTCTGTTCATATGCTTTGACCATTTATCAATTGGGGAAAGGTTCTTGTTTTTACAAATTTGACTCAGTTCCCTATATATTTGAGAGGTGAGGCTTTTGTCAAAGAAACTTGCTGTAAATCCCCCCATCCTGCTTTCCTTCTCATTTTAGCTTAGCTTTGTTTGTGCAAAAACTTTTTAAATTTCATGTAACCAAAATTATCCACTTTAATTCCCATAATACTCTTTTATTTGTTCATAAACTCTTCCCTTATGCATAGATCTCAGAGGTAATTTTTAATATGCTCTCCTAACTTACATATAATATCATCCTTTATATCTAAATCATTTATCCATTTTGGCATACAGTGTGAACTGTTGGTTTATGACTGGTTTCTGCTGAACTGCTTTGCAGCAATTTTTGTCAAATGGTGAATTCTTGCTTCAAAAGCTTGGATCTTTGTGTTTATCAATCATTAAATTACTATGTTGGTTTGCTAGTACGCATTGTGTACCTAATCAGTTCCACTCATCCACCCTTTCTATTTCTTAGCCAGTACCAGATTATTTTCATGATTACCACTTTGTGATAAAGCTTTAAATTTATACTGGTACCGTTAGGTTACCTTCCTTCACATTTTTTCCCATTGATTCCATTGATATCCTCACCTTTTGTTCTTACAAGTAAATTTTGGTATTATTTTTTCTAGCTCTATAAAGTAATTCTTTGGTAGTTTGATGGGTATGGCACTAAATAAGTAAATTAACTTAGGTAGAACTATTGTTTTTATTATATTGGCTCACTGACCCATGTGCAATTAATATTTTTCCAGTTGTTCAGTTCTGTCTTTATTTGTGTGAAAAGTGTTTTGTAATTGTGTTCATATAGTCCTTGGGTTTATCTTGGCAGGTAGACTCCCAAGTATTTTATATTGTCTGCAATTATTTTAAATGGATTTTTTTCTTTCTATCTCTCCCTGTTGGGTTTTGTTGGTTGTATGTAGAAATGCTAATGATTTATGTGCTTTTATTTTATATCCTACAACTTTGCTAAAGCTATTAATTGTTTCACCTACTTTTTTGTTTGATTCTCCAGGGCTCTCTAAGTATACCATCATCTTGTATGAATAGAGTGATAGTTTTGTTTCCTCATTGACTATTTTTATTCTTCAATTTCATTTTCTTGTCTTATTGCTAATATAGTACAATATTGAATAATAGTGGGGATAAATAAACATTGTTGCTTCATCCCTGATCTTAATAGAAAGGTTTCTAATTTATTCTCATTATGGATAATGCATGCTCTTCATTTTAGATAGAAACTACTTATCTTCTTAAGAAAGGATTCATTTATTCCTATGCTTTTGAGTGTTTTTTTTTTTTTAAAATAAGAATGGGTGTTACATTTTACCTAAAGATTTTTCTACATCTATTAATAGAATCATGGTTTTTATTGTTTTTTGTTATTGATATAGTCAATTTTGTTTATAGTTTTCCTAATATTGAACCATCCTTGTGTTCCTAGTATGAATACCACCTGGTCACAGTTATGATCTTTTGTGATATATTGTTATAGTCTCCTAATTAGTATTTTATTTAAAATGTTTGCATCTATATTCATTAGGGAAATACATCAGAGAAGTTTTCTTTCTCTGTTTTTTATCTCCCTGGTTTAGATATCAAAACCATATTTGTGTCATAAAAGGAATTTAGTACGATTACTTATTTCTTTTTCAAATAGTTTATATTGTATTGAGATTAATTGTTCTTCAAATGTTTGATAGAATTCCTTGGTAAATCCATCTTGTCCTGGGGATTTATTCTTAGGGGGCTCATTTTTGGCTTGTTCAATTTCTTTTTCTAAGAGAGGGTTATTTAAGTATTCTCTTTCCTCTTCTGTTAGTTTGGGCAATTCAAAATTTTAAAATTGTCATCTATTTTACTTAGATTGTCAGGTTTATTGGCATGTAATGGGGAAAATAATAATTGTTAATTAGTGCTTTAGTTTCATCTTCATTGGTGGTGAATCTATCCTTTTAATTTTTGATACTAGTCATTTGGTTTTCTTCTCTTTTTTCAAATCATGTTAACCAATGGTTTATTTCCTCCTACAAAACCAGCTCCTAGTTTTATTATTAGTTCAATGGTTTTCTTGCTTTCAGTTTTATTCATCTCTCCTTTGATTTTCAGTATTTCCAATTTGGTGTTTAACTGGAGATTTTTAATTTATTCTTTTTCTAGGGTTTTTTTTTTAAGTTGTATGCTCAATTCATTGATCTCCTCTTTCTTTTACTGATGTATGTGTTTAGAGATATAAGTTTTTCTTTAATTATTGCTCTAGCTGTATCCCACAAATTTTGGTATATTGCCTTATTATTGTCATTGTGTTTGATGAAAATATTGATTGTGTCCATAATTTGTCCTTTTATCCACTTGTTTTTTTAGGATTAGATTGTTTAGTTTCCAATTAATTTTTAATCTTTGTTTCCATAGCCCAATTTGGTGAATTAAATGTGATTTTTTTTTTTTTCACTTTTTGGAGGGGAAAAGGAAGGGCAATTGGGCTTAAGTGACTTGTCCAAGGTCACACAGCTAGTTAGTGTTAAGTGTCTGAAGCCAGACTCTAGGACCATTGCAATGAATAGAGATTCACTGTGCCACCTAGCCACCCCTTAAATGCGATTTTTTTTTTTTTACTGCATTATGGTCTGAAAAGGGAGCATTTAATATTTCTGCTTTTCTTTTGAAGTTTTTATACCCTAATACGTACCCAATATTTGTGAATGTGACATGTAAAGCTGAGAAAAAGGTGTACTCCTTTCTATTCCCACTCAATTATCTCCAGAGGTCTATCATGTTTAACTTTTCTAGAATTCTATTCATCTCCTTTCTTATTTATTTTATGGTTACATTTATCTAACTCTGAGAAGGGAACCTTGAGGTCCCCCACAGCATAATTCTTCTATTTTCTCCTATAATTTATTCAATTTTACCTGTAAGAATTTGAATTCTATGCCATTTGGTGCATCTATGTTTAGTACTGATATTACTTCAGTACTGTGGTACCTTTTAGCAAGAAGCAGTTTCTCTGCTTATCTCTTTTAATTAGGTCTATTTTTGCTTTTTCTTTGTCTGAAATAATGATTCTACCCCTGCCTTTTTTCAAAACATGAAGTGCTTCATGAATTTGTATATCATCCTTACACAGAGGCCATGCTAATCTTTTCTGTATCATTTCAATTTTAGTATATGTACTTCCAAAGTGAGCATGGGAAACATAATTCTAAATAACATTCCAGAATGGCTGCACTAAATCATAATTCCACAAAAGTACATTAGTGTTCCTGCTTTCCTTAATTCCTCCAGTGATTTTCATTTTCCTTTTCATGTCATATTTGCCTTTTTATGTCATATTTGCCAATCTGATAAATGTAAGGTTTTCATTTGTATTTTTCTTGTTAATGATTTGAAATATGATTGTTCATAGCTTGGATTTCTTCTTATGAGAACTGCCTATTCATATTCTTTGGCCATTTGTCAACTGGGGAATGGATCCTGTTCTTATATATTCGAATCAGTTCCTTATATAATGCAGATATGAAACCTAGTCAGAGAAACTTTCTATAAAGGTTTTTTCCCACTTACCTGTTTACCTTCTCATTTTAACTGAGTTAGGTTTTTTTGTGCAAAATTTTAAAAAATTTTATGTAATCAAAATTGTTTTATCTTCAGTGAACTGCTCTATTATAAATTCTCCCCCAATCCATAGTTATGAAATATATTTCCATCCTTTTTCCTCTAACTTGTCTCTGATGTCACCTTTTACATCTGTCCTATACCTGTTCAGATCTTATTCTGGTGTCTAGTGTAAGATGTCGGTCTAAACCAAATATATACAAAGTGTTTCCTAAGGTTTTTTTCAGTAGTCTTTGCCAAATAATGATTTCTCACCTCAGCACTTGATGTCTTTGAATCTATCAAACACTGTTTGCTTACTTCTGTATATTATTTCCAGTCCCTCATTAAGATGCTTTAATACTCCTGCTTTCTGTATCCTGTTTCCTAGAGGCAGCTAGGTAGTACAGTCTACGGTGCTACCTAGAGCTATCATCCTGGAGTCAAGAAGACCTGAGTTCAAATCTGGCCTTGAACACTTCTTAGCTGTGTGATCCTTAGATAAGTCATTTAACCTCTGACTTTCTCAGTTTCCTCATCACTAAAAAGAGGATTGTAATAGCACCTATTTCCTAGGGTTGTTGTGAGGACCAAATGAGATAATATTTGTAAAGTGCTTAGTGAAACTCTTAGCGCATAGTAGGTGCTTAATAATATTTTTTTTTCCTTCCTCTGTTATTCTTTTTTTTTTGGAAGGGGGAAGGCAAGGCAATTAGGGCTAAGTGACTTGCCCAAGATCACACAGCTAGTAAGTATATCAAGTGTCTGAGGTTGGATTTGAACTCAGGTCCTACTGACTCCAGGACTGGTGCTCTATTCGCTGCACCACCTAGCTACCCCTCTGTTAATGTTTCTTGATCCTACTTCATCCACTGCCCTCTCACTCCCATCATTACCCCAGCCTGACTTCAGCTCTCAATTAAGCTGCCTAGAATTTTCCTGGAATAAATCACAGACTAAATCTCTTCACCCAAGGAGAAGTTTTCTTTTACTCAGGTGGGATGGGACAGAAGCTTCCTGGAAGAGGAAAAACCTAGGGAACCTAAGGGTAAGCAGGCAGTGGAGTGGGAAGAGTAGTAAGTTTAGAATGTAAAGACTTGAGTAGTTGTAGGACCTTAACATTTCTTGCCTTAACAGTTGTCTCACCTGCCAAATTGGTACCAACCTCAGAGCATTGCTGTTAGGAGAGTGACTTTTAAGTTAAAGGACTCTATTATTATTGTAGAAGATATCATTATGGAAGAATATTCTATTGCCTTTTGACCCTTTCCATCTTGGATATTAACACTTAATAAAAGAGACAGAGAAACAGGGATAGAGGGTAGAGGTGAGAAGAAGATGGGGGCCTGTTTCCCTGAAGTCAGTAAAGATAATAATAATTGTTGCAGTTTGTTGTTACTGTCCAGTCATTTCAGTCACGTCCAGTTCTTTGTAAACTCTTTTGGGGTTTTCTTGGCAGAGATACCGGAGTGGTTTCCAATTTCCTTCTCCAGCTCATTTTATAGATGAGGAGACTAAAGCAAACAGGGTTAAGTGACTTGTCCTGGGTCACACGATGAGTACGTATCTGAGGCCAGATTTGAACTCAGGAAGATGAGACTTCCTGACTCCAGGCCTGGCACTCTATCCACTGTGCCACCTAGCTGCCAATAATAATGTTAATATGAATAATAATAACACGCTAACCAACATTTAGATAAGTGCCTATGATGTGCGAGGCACTAAGTGCTTTATACTTATTAACTCCTCTGATCTTCACAGCACCCCTGGGAGGGAGGTGCTATCATAATCCCTATTTGACATATGAGGAAGCTGAGGCTAAGTGAGTTGCCCAGGATCACACAGCTGATAAGTGTCTGAGTCTGGATTTGAATTCAGGTCTTCCTGCTTCCAGACCCAGCACTCTATCACTGCACCACCAGACACTTATTTCCTGTCTCTTGGATACATAATAATAATAATTAATAATAACAATAGCTCACATTTATCTGGCACTTTGAGATTTGCAAAGTGCTTTACAAATATATCCCGTTGCATTCTCACAACAACCTTGGGAGGGAGGTGCTATCATAATCCCCATTTTAAAGTTGAGGAATCTGAGGCAGACAGAGGTTAACCGACCTCCCCAAAATCACCCAGAGAAAAAATGTCTGAGGTCAGATTGGAGCTCAAGCCTTCCTGACTCCAGACCCAGGACTCTATCCACTGCCTCACTTCACTATAGAATGCTGATTTTGGTCATTAGGATCAGGGCTGTCAATAATTGTGGCAAGTACGGACACAACCATAAACTCAGTATGGGGCAGGTATAGTTGAAATTGATTTCAGTCTCCCAGTCTCCAATTCACTTGGGAACAAGTAGCTAGGAAGACAGGAAGTCAGTCAACAAGTATTTATTATGTGCACACTACGGGCTTATCACCATGCCAAGCACGGAAAGATACAAAAAAGGCCAAAGACTCCCTGCCCCAGAGGCTAGCATGCAGTGAGCCAGGAGCATGAAGGACATATGGAAAGGACCTATATCACAATTTTAGAACCGGAGGATGTCAGTTTAAGGTACCTTAGAAGCCCCTCATTTTACAGATCAGCAGACAGAGGCCCAGCAATGGGAAGCATCCTACTCAGGGTCAGAAGGTTAATCAGTAACTTATAAAGGAGGTAGGAGAATATCCCCCTCAGTAGCCCCTCGAGAAGTTAGATGGCTTTGTCCTAGGTCACACAGCCAATAACAGGCAGGATCTGAACCCAGGACTCTCTGACTCCAGAGTCAGTGTGCTTCTCTATGAAAGACCTGGAATAGAGAGCTCCCAGAGACAAAGAAGCAGACAGATGTGGTCCAGGGAATAGCTTTATTGAATTCCCCAAGCCTTCTTCTTGCCTTCACATCTTGTCAAGGATGCAGTCCAGTAAGATTCATGGGCTAGGAACAGAGGGACCCGAAATGAGGAGCACAAGAAATGTAGAGAAGTTGGACTGAAAAAAGCCTCTCCCTGAGGCAACAGGTATTGAGGAAAGGGGAGAAGCTTAGTAGAAACCAGTGGCTGCAACAGGGGCTTGGCTTTCTTGCTGAAGACTCCAGAAAAGTTCTCAAATCCTCATTTCTTTTGAACTATTTGTGTTATTGCTTTAAAAAATTTATTGAAGCATTTCATTTTTACATCCTAGAATTTTCTGACTATCCCACACCAGCCTCCCCCACCCCCCACCTCCCACCAACAGCCAGTAAGTTTCCTTCTCAGATAACAAAGAAAAACAGTTTAAGCAAACTCAATTGACATAGAACCCATGTTTGACAGTATGTGCAACATTTTGAACCCATAGTGTACCACCTCTCTAAGGAAAGGAGGGAGGATGAACATGCATTTTGTATATGGCCTCCTGATTACACTGGCCCAGTGCTTTTGCCTCCTCCCAGTAAGGGGAGTCTTCCATTCCCAAATGAAGAAAACAATAGAAAGGAAAAGAATCTCCAGCCTCATCTTCAACCTGTATCCTCATCCCATCCTCTATTCACCTTTCTATCCTTGTCTTCAATTCCATTCCCAAATTCCTTTCACCTTTCTCATCCCCCTATTCCTATTTCAATCCCATTCCTTTCTCTTCATCCTTATCTCTCCCATCTCTACCCTATCCTTATCGGTATTCTTCTCCCACTCCTTGCCCCCATGGGATACCCAACCTCATCTTCCTTCTTCTTTAAATCCATGGCCAGCCTTCCTGGCACCTAGCCAGAGTGATTAAAACTTCCCTCCCCTCCAGAGATCATCCATCTGGCAATGAAAGGGTTGGACACCCAGAATGCTTTCTTGGAAGAGGCTAGAAAAACCCACAGAAGTTTAATAGACCTCAATTATACCATCACTAGAGGAGAACAAGGATAATACCCCATTAATTAGACTTAAATTGAGAGAAATGTGCTGAGTTCATTGCTGTGTGCATGGGGGACATGGTTTGATTATAACAACAAAAAAAAAAGCTTTATATGGAATTCATTGGCATTTGAAGACAAGGACCGTCAAAGGACTGTCAAGGCTGTCTCTGTCTTCATTCTTCCCCTGAATGTCTCTACTTTAGAATTCCAGGCTGAAGAATTACACATCCAACCTAGCCAGGGCCAAATATGTTGGAAACATAACAAATTAAAAAGCACTTTCATGCCTATGAACTATTCCACTGATTGACTCTTCTAATTTTTAGGGAAGATAGAGTATGGCCTTGTCATTACAGAAGCAGCTAGTTGTCTCTCTGGATAGTACACTGGATCTTGAGTTCAAAAGACCTAAGTTCTAGATGTGTGGCCCCGAATGAGTCAGTTGACCTCTATCTGCCTCAGTTTCCTCATCTGTAAAAAATAGGGATAATAGTATCACCTATCTCCCCAGGTTGTCATGAGGTTCAAATGAGATATTTGCAAAGCCCTTGGTAAGCCTTAAAGTTCTATATAAATGCCAGCTATTCTTATTTCACTGGCATAGAAAAGAAACCCAACCATTCTGGAAAGCAAAATGGAACTATTCCCAAAGAGCTTTAAAAGTGTACATACCCCTTGATCCAGCAATACCGCTACTAGGGCTGTACCCTCAAAGAGATAAAAGAAAAAGGGGGAAGGATTTATATGAACAAAAATATTTATAGCAGTTCTTTTTGTGATGGTGAAAAATTGAAAAATGAGGAAATGTCCATTGACTGGGGAATGGCTAAACAAGTTGTAGTACATGACTGTGATGGAATACTATCATACGATAAGAAATGATGAACAGGACGGTTTCAGAAAAAACCTGGAAAGACTTATATGAGCTGATGTAAGGTAAAATGAGGACCAGGACCAGGAGAACATTGTACACAGGAACAGCAATACCATGTGATAATCAACTGTGAATGACTTAGTTATTCTCAGGAATACAATGATCCAAGATAATTCCAAAGGACTCATGATAAAAAATGCTATCTACCTCCAGAGAAAGAACTGATAGAGTCTGAATATAGATCAAAGCACACTTTTTAAAACTGTCTTTATTTTATGTGTTGGGGCCAGGAGAGGGGGTTGGTTTGTGTTTTCTTTCACAACATGGCTCATATGAAATATGCTTTTGTATGGCTGCACATGTGGAATCTATATCAAATTGCTTGCCTTCTCAATGAAAAGGAAGGGCAGCAAGGGAGGGAGAGAATTTGGAACTCAACATTTGAAAAAATTAATTATAAAAACCGTTTTTCATGTAATTGGGAAAAAATTTTAAAAAAAGAAATTCTACTCAAATTCCTTAGGACTCTATCCTCCTTGCATTAGTGATACAAATGTTCAGATTCTTAAAATTTGGCCAATATGGCAAATTCTTAAAATCTCACCCACCCGATTGGTGTTCTAATAAACTTTGCCTTTGGCTGAAAAAAAAGAAACTCTCTTTATCAATGAAGGTCAGCACCTTATAATTTTAAGAGAGGTGTCTTGAGCACTGAGAAGCTAAGTCATTCGTCCAAGGTCACCCTACCACCATGTATCCAAGGAGGTACTCAGACCCAGGCTTATCCATTACACCACCCTGAACTTTGCTCATTTTTAACCAGTATCAAATAGTTTTTATGATTGTAGCTTCATAATGTGGTTTGAGTCTTCTTATTGGAGAATGGCTAAAGAAACCATGGTTTATAACTGTAATGGAATATTATCGTGCCATAAGAAATGACGAAGTGAACAATTTCAGAGGAAACTGGGAAGACTTTTATGAACTGTTGCAAGAGTGAATTGAGCATAACTAGGAGAACAATTTGTGACAACATTAGAGCAACGTTTTGGAGAAAACAAACTTTGAAAGTCTCTGGAACTGATCAACCAAGGATACATTACAGGTCACAAGAATGAAGATGAAACACACCACTAGCCTCCTGACAGTGAGGTGAGAAACTTAAAATACAGAAATAGGTGTATATCTTTAGGCGTGGGTAATGTGAGAACTTGCTTTGCTTTTCTATGTGTATCTGTGTATACATACACACACACGATTTGTTCTTCCCATCTAGTTTTAAAAATTGATAAGTGGGGATAGTGGGAGGGACATTAATGATAATGATAATAAAAACTTGCTACTTATATAAACAAATAATAATATGGTTCAATGTCTATAAGCGCTAAGCCCCTTTCAGTCTTACTTTTCTCATTATTTTTCTTGAGATTCTTATACATTTTGGTTCTCTGGGTGAATTTTGTTCTTATTCTGTTTAGTCCTCCAAAGTAACCCCTTGGCAGCTTGACTGGTATAGTGCTAAATCCATAAATCAATTTTAACAGCAACAATATTAGGTATTATATTGGCATCCCAGCGATAGTTTTTGAGCAAGGCAATGCCAGAGTAGATGTGTGCCTTAGTAAGAGTATTCTGATAGCTGTGTGAAGATGGGAAGATGGGTTGAAAATGGGGAAAGGGGGCCTTGAGACAGATCCACCAATTATGAGTCAACTGTGATGGTATGAGAGAAATAATGAGAACTTGGACAAGGGTTGTAGTGTTATGAGGAGAGAGAAGGCGATAGATGCCAGGTATGTTGTGTAAGTTGAATGAATGGGATTTGACAACAAATTGGAAGAGGGAAAGGAAGAGACAAATGTGATTCCAAGGTCATGAATGAAGGTGGTTAGAAAGATTATGG
>CM053589.1:70480032-70499294 GCA_028646515.1 Pseudochirops corinnae | reverse complement strand
GAAAGAGGGGGAGAAAATATGTAACTCAAAATCTTGTGGAAATGAATGATGCAAACTATAATAAAATTTTAAAAAAAAACAGTATTACTGTTACTTTAGATAATGTTTTCTTGAGTCTGGCTCGGGAAAGGGCATGATGACCCAAACAGAGACTCTGGAAGAGACTAATCAATGTTTTAAACTTTTCCCCAAGCTAATTGATGAATATGAATCTATGTGCTGGTAAATTACCTAATATAATCTATACCCATACTGGAAATCAAAACAGTCGGAACCCATGGGCTGACCATGCATTAGCTGCATTGCCGAGGAGATGGCAGAGGAAGGGAGGGAGCCACCAGAGAAGAGAGAGGGGAGAAAGGGTGAATGCCAGACACCTAAGTCTATGGAGGGGATTCTTCTGATGCAACTGAAAACTTCCTAGCCAAAGTCGTGAAAGGAATAGGCCTGAAGAACTCTTATTTGTAGGACATCCATGAGGGAATTCATAGGGCTAGAAACGGAAGGTCATCTAGTCCAGTTTGCACAGTTCACAGATGAAGAACCTGAGGCCCAAGTAGGTGCTCGTGGTCACAAGGGCAATGAGTGATAAGAGGTGGATTTGAACTCAGGTTCTCTGACTCCCTGTTTCTTGGCTGACTTCAATACTTCAGAGAACTATAATTCTGGTGATGTGGCTTCTCCATCCACTGATACAAATGGAAATACTTCTAGAATTTGTGGGATGGTCTTTCAGAGTTTGCTGGGATCAAAGGATTTATGATCCTACAGTCAACCTGGGTCTGATTTTTGCACATGCCTGAAAATACTACTACTAATAACTAACATTTATATGGCACCTATTATGACCCAGGCACTGTGCTAAGCACTTTACAATTATTGTTTCATTTTATCCTCACAACAATCCTAGGAGGCAGGTGCTATTATGATCCCTTTTTACAGCTGAGGAAACTGAGGCAGTCAGAGATTAAGTGATTTGCCTAGGGTCACACAGCTAGTCAGTATTTGAGGCCAGATTTGAACTCAAGTCTTCCTGACCCCATGTCCTCCAACTCCCAGATTTGAGATACTGAGAGATTTCCATCCCAGCTTACGTCCTATCCAGGGTCAATGACTTCCATTGAGAGAAATGATTATTATTCTCTTGCATTAATAACCAATTATCAAATAAGGACCAAAGTTCTTACCCTTTTTAACTTCCTAATCCAGAAATCAACCAGTGTGGGAAATCTTTCTCAAAGATAGTAAAAGAAATTCTGAATTTAGGCTGATGGATAGATTCCTGTTCATTGTATTTACTCAGGCATGTCTGGAAAAATGTGGATTCTTCCTTTTGTCAGACATGTGATTATGGAAATTGATAAGTCTGTTTGACCAAGACTTGGGTTACCCAAGTCATGTACCCCCAAGACCCTCATTAGAATGAACCCACATCTCATTATAATATCCATTCTCTCATTAATTTTTAACCAATCAGAGTTGATCGCCACCCTCAGGAACACCTCCTCTTCCAGGTGTGTATAAATTTCCGGGGCATATAAACTGTTAGCCCGCTGCCATTAGGGGTCTTTGGCATTCAAGAGTGCCACTGACCTCTTTTTATTAATAAACATGCCAGCGTTATTAATAAAATGATTAGATTACCGAGAAATTGTATTTCAAACTTTTTAAATGCCATACCACAAAGAATCTTAGCACAGAGTGGATCACAGATGTAGAGCTCACTATAGTCCATTTTACAGATAAGTAAACTGAGGCTGAGAGGTTAAACATAAAAGACCCACATATGTCATTCAGTCCCAAAAATTTGCTTGGCCCTTCGAAGAAATCTTAAATTCTTGTCCTTCTAGTTAAGTGACTTGCCTAAGGCCACAAGGTAAGTAACACAGCCAGAATTTAAACCCAGGTACTTTAAGTATGGCTCAAACACTCTTTTTACTGTAGTCTACCTCTGTAAGTGGAGCTTCCCAAGATCAAGAAGCCCAGCTCTTCTGCTCAAGAGTCCAAACTTTTCTCTGGGATGATCCAGCCTGGGCCTTATAGAGAGCAGAGAAGGGACTATTGAGCTCTTTATTATTTTTCCTTAAAACTGACTCCTTTTTCTGGACTTGACCAATTCCATCCATGACACTGACATTCTTTCAGTCATTTGTGGCTCACAATTAAACCTCTGTCACCAATCTTGCTTCTATAACATTGCTTAAATCTGTCCCTTCCTTACCATTCCCCTAGTTTCTGTTCTTGTCTCTCACCAAGATTATTTCTGTGGCCTCTTAACCCTTCTTCCTGTTTTCAGTCTCTTCTCATTCCAAATCTGCCTTGTACTCATTCCAGATCTACCTAGAGTGACACAGGGGATAGAATTGGGAGTGCTGAGTCCAAAATCTGCCTCAGGTACTTCATTACCTGTATGACCTTGGGCAAGTCACTTAAACCTCAGTCTCCTCGACTGTAAAATGGGAATAATACTAGCCCTCTCACAGGATTGTTGGGAGGATCAAATGAGAAAATGTAGCAATGATCAAATAAGATAATATTTGGAAGGCAATGCCTGGAACATAGTAGGTATCACATAAATACTGGTTATTGTTATTATTACTATCAACTGTGGCCTACCTTATCTTACTAAAGCTCTGTTCTGTTCACATCAATCCACTGATCACAACACTTTAATGACTTCAGATTGTTTGTTGAACAAGTTCTAGACTCCTGTTATTCAATAACCCACTGGAGAGGAAGTGGGAAAGAGAGAGGCAGGTGGAGTGGAAGTAGTGAATCAGCCAATAAACATCTGTTAAGATCCTAGGCACTGTGCTAAGTGCCAGAGATACAGAAAGAGGAAAAAGATAGTCCCTGTCCTCAAGGAGCTAACAATCTAATGGGGGAGGAGGGAGACAACAAGCCAATTGTGTACAAAGCATGCTATATGCAGGATAAATAGGAAATAATGAAAGGGTAAAAGCACTAGAATTAAGAAAGGTTGGGAAAGGATTCCAGTGAAAGATGGGATTTTAATGAGGACTTAAAGGAAGCCAAGGCAGGCAGTAGTTGGAATGGAAGAGGGAAGCTTTCCAGGCATGGGCGATAGGAAGAGAAAACACCTAGAACTGAGATTCATGGAATAGCCAGAAGGTCAGTGGCACTGGATCAAAGAGTATGTGGTGGGGAGTAATGTATAAGAAGGTTAGGAAGGTAGGAAGAATAAATTTTGAAGGGCTTTGCATGTCAAACAGAATATTTTATATTTAATTCTGGAGGCAATAGGGAGCCACTGGAGTTTTCTGAGTAGGGGAGTGACATGATTGCACCTGTGCTTTAGGAAAATCACTTTGGTGGCTCAATGGAGGATGCACTAGAGTGGGGAGAGACTTGAGGCAGGCAGACCAACCGCAGGCTATTGCAATAGTTCAGGCATGAGGTGATGAGGGCTTGGAGCAGAGTGGAGGCAGTGTCAGAAGAGAAAAGAGGACATATCCAAGAGATATTGCAAAAGTGAAATAATAAAAAGGCCTTGGCAACAAATTGCATATGGTGGGGATCCGGGGGGAAGGGGGAGGTGAGAGATACTAAGAAGTTCAGGATAACTCCTAGGTTTTGAGCCTGAGGGACTGGGAGTATAGTGTGTCCCTCTACAGTAGTGGTTCTCAACCTTCCTAATGCCGCGACCCTTTAAATACTCGTATGTGGGCAGACCTGCCTGGAGATGGATAGAGGAGCAGTGTCTTGGTTCCTAAGACCATTGGAAATATGTGTTTTCTGATGGTCTTAGGTGACCCCTGTGAAAGGGTTGTTCGACCGACCCACAGGTTGAGAACCGCTGCTCTACAGTAATAGGGAAGGGGAGAAAGGTTTTGGGGGGAAAGATAACAGGTTTGGTTTGGGGCTTATTGAGTTTAAGATGACCACTGAATGCCCACTTTGAGACGTCTCACAAGCAGTAGGAGATGTGCGGCTGGAGGTTATCGGAGAGGTTTGGGCAGTAGAGGTAGATAAGAGAGTCACAGCATAGAGATGGTAATTAAATCCATAGACACTGATGAATCACCACATGAAGTCATTATTCATCCTTCATTTTTTTTAAGAAAACCAATGACATCCTAGGGTGATGTCTTGATTTGTACATGAGTTGGATTTAAGTGAGACAGGATTGCACAAAGTCATCAACCTCACTCTCTCTTCCAGAGTCATCAAAGTCCAATGACAACACAAAAATCAAGATGACTGGAGATGGCCCAGGATGCAGTATATGACCTTGGTGTCTTCAATGCCTTACCAAGGTCTAAGCACTCCACAGTACCTGCTTCAGTCACCTTCACGGCCATTGGAACAAACTATTTTCATGTACTCATTTTGCCACAGGAAGTTTTCGTGTGCTTGGGGTAGATATCCTCCTCACCAATGGCTTTGCGGTCCATCAGTTACCATCAACCTGGTTTAGTCTGTCTTCCAAGATGGTTTTACCAGGATGTGGCCACAGTACATACCACAGCTTTCTTGGAGCCACAGATGAGAGTTGGACAAGAGGTGGACACCAAAGGTAGACGAGCAGCCCTGAAAAGGACTTAGCAAGCCCTCACACAAGAGATGCTGGTCCTCCTGAAGACTCCATACACACCACCAAGTGAAGTACTATAGAGGAAGAAGAGAATAGAACTCAGGACAGTGACACCCATAGTAATAAGAAGCCATGATATGGATGAGGAGCCAGCAAAGGAGACAGAGAAAGAGTGAACAGAGAGTTAGGAGAACCAGGAGAGAGTAGAGCCCTGAAAACCTAGAGAGCAGAGAAGATCAAGAAGAAGAAGAGAGTGATCAACAGTGTCAAAGGCTGCAAAGAAGTCAAGGAGAATGAGGGCTGAGAAAAGACCATTGAATTGGACATTGGATCAGATCTCTACTTGTTCTACAACCTAAAGTCCAAGACAGTGGCCTGGGCCTCCAAAAGATCGATTTGCCCAGCACCACATAGCAAGTTTGTTTCAGAAGTTTCAATGCACGTTCTTCCTGATGCTAAGGAGAGTTTTCTATCCACTATGCCATATTACCTTTCTAGGAATCCCAGAGTTTAAGAAGGGTATTGACAAGCTCCCTTATTCACTACCCAATACTGCTGCTCACCTTAAAATCGACCTTCAAAATAGCAGTGTATGTGAAAATGGCCTAAGGTCCAGTGAACTTCAAACTCAATACAAGTCAGCAATTTGATGTGGCAGTCAAAAGTGCTAATGTAATCTTAGGATGCATTAAAATAACTCTAGTGTCTACAATAAGAGAGGCAATAGTCCCACTGTACACTGCCCTACTCAGACTATAACTGGAATGTGTCCAGTTCTAGGTCACACACATTTTAGAAGGGATAGTTGGAGTTCATTCACAGGAGTGCAACCAGGATGATGGTGAAAGGGACTCAAAATCATGCCCTATAAGAAGCAGTTGAAGGAATTGAAAGCATTTATCCTGCAAAGAGAGGATCTAAGTGGGGGTATACTCAGAAGTGTGTTGATAAATGTTTAACCACTGGCTCTCTAAGAGGAAAAATGTTCCTAAAGGTCAGAACATCTAGAAGAGTCTCAAAAACAATCAAAGAAGACCTATATGGATTGATGCAGTGAGAAATAAGGAGAATCAGGAAAGCAACTGAGGCGGCGACAATAATGTAAAGGAAAACAACACCAAAAGACATCAAGACTTCAAAATAGCAATTTGAGAGGGCTAACAGTGAAAGATCCATCATCTGTAGACTCTCAGGAAAAGTGATGGAATGCACAGAATTAATTTATTTCCAGATATAACCAATATGTTGCTTTATTTTATTTAATTTCAAATTGTTACAGGAAAAGGTTCTACTTGGGTTTTGAGGATGGAAGAAGAGATTTATTGTGAAGTAAGAGCAATGCTCTAAAAAAGGGAGAGAGAATTAAACTTTATTTTTATCCTCTTTTTTTGGAGGAGGGAAGAGCAGGGCAATTGGGGTTAAGTGACTTGCCCAAGGTCACACAGCTAGTAGGTGTTAAGTGTCTAAGGCTGGATTTGAACTCAAGTCCTCCTGATTCCAGGGTCGGTGGTCTATTCACTGTGCCACCTAGCCACCCTGAATTAAACTTTTTTTAAAAGGAAAAAAAAAGTAACTGAAAACCTAGGGAGGAAGAGAGTGCTATGAAAACTCAAGTCAGTTAATTGAAAACAGATGCTCAAATCACACCTTAATATAGATACTTAACATGATTAAATGGAGTTTGATTTCAATAGACTAGACTTCATAGAAACTTAGTCTTGGGAAATGGATGAAGTAGACCCTGTTGCTCATAAGAAATGCTACAAGCCAAACTTAAGAGAGACTATAGGAGGGAAGGGAAGTTAAACATTACCCCCTTTATGATAACAAAAATTTCATTTTAACTATGGGAACTTACAGCATGGATGCTCTATTTCTTTAGCCTGTTATTTGTTTGTTTGTTTTTTAGTCAGTATTTCTTGAGACTGGCAACTTTAACAGATTTTTAAGAATTAATTTCTATGTGGGCTTTAATAATGTTGGTTCTTATGGTTGGGTTTCAGCCACATTCAAGAGAGGTAGAGGGTGTCCTTCCCTCAGGCAAAGGTGGTCCTCCCAGACTTCATAGCCACAGGCACAGTTGGAGACAAAGTAGTCCCTATTCTGTATTAGAAAAAAAAAATTGCTTCTTTGTGGACTGTGAGTTCTAAGTTAATAGTAGGTCACTTCCTTTGTGATGTCACTGGCTTTGGTAGTCACTTGCCAGAGGTCAGTGGAAGATCTTTATGGGGTGTTAAGGATAAGTCAGCAAGGGTGACTTGGCTATACAAATGGAGGGGGCTTTCAACCTCCCACGAAGCAATCAATTTCCCTTCTCTCCACCCCTGCCTCCATCTTCAATGTCAGAGAAACCAGGAAGAAAAAGTGTCCCATAAGGGCAGATTTGGCCAAACCATGGTGAGTGGGGCAAGGTAGAGTGCCAGAAGAAGGGACAAGTGCACAATGATGGGGAAATTGTCCCTTGAGGGTGATTTTTTTAACTTGCTGAGAGAAGACGACCTTGGATTTGCCATCTCTTGAGGTTCTTCAGGGTCATTCTGGGTTTGAGCCCACTAGGGTCCCAGTCAAGAGGGGTTGGTCTCTATCCAGTTTGAGAAGGTGATGCCTCAGAATCCCAGCATCTTCATGGGATTGTCCTATAACAGGAAGCTAAGTTCAAGGGATCTGCCCCTCCAGAAACTCACATTATAGAGTCAAGTAAGAAATGCACACATTTAGACATTTTAATGTAGACATTTTAATGTAGACACTTTCTATTTGAGAAACCATTAGATGGTGAGGGCAGGGACTGTCTTTTTGCTTATTTTTGTATCCCTAGTGTCTTACAAATAGTAGGTGCTTAATAAATGTTTATTGATTAACAGAAACCAAATAGAATTTTCTTCCTGGGAAAACCTGATAAGAAAATGTTTCTTTCTGGAGTATCACCCTACAAATGGATGTATTATAACGTTTGGAGATCCAAGGTTCTCTTGGAAACAGGAGCCTTGTCTGGATTTTTCTATTAAGGAACTTGAATAATTTCTTAGTTCTGCCACAAAAGTACTCTAAACACTAGCGCAAGTTAAAATTCTGTGCCCCAAAGCAAAAACTTTGCAGAGATGATCCCACTGTAACCTATCACGCTTGAAAAATTCCAAACCATGCATCTATGAAGACATCATTCCTTTTATGGATCCCAAAGCTCTGCAGGGGTATAAATAATGCTGGATGGCCACATTTTCCAGATAAAACATTGCCTCCTTTAGGGTAACAAAAATTTTATTTTAGCTATTTTGGATGAGAATCTTATTCCTACAGTTTCTTTTATTATGCAGACTATGATTTCATGGGTATAGGAACTTCCCCTTACCAATACAAGTCTGTAATTGTTCTGTATTTTATTACCTTGGAAAGTTGCTAAAGAATTGAGAGGTTAAGTGATTTGCCCAGGATCAGATTGTCAATTAGTCTATTAGTCAATAAGCATTTACTAAGCCGCTACTATGCACCAGGCACTGTGCTAAGCACTGGGTATACAAAAAAGAGGCAAAAGACAGTTCCTGCCTTCGAGAAGATCACAATAAAACCAAGCTAGTATGTGTCAGAAGTTAGATCTGAACCCAGGTCATACCAAATCCTGAATTCAAATCTCAGCATTGTTGCTTACTACCTAGGGCAGCTAGGTGGTTGAATGGTTACAGTGCTGGTTCTGGAGTTAGGAAAACTCATCTTCCTCAGTTCAAATCTGTCCTCAGACTCCTACTAGCTGTGTGACCCTGGGTAAGTCACTTAACCCTGGTTTGCCTCAGTTTCCTCATCTGTAAAATGAGCTGGAGAAGGAGATGACAAACCACTTCAGTATCTTTGCCAAGAAAACCCCAAATGGGGTCACAGAGAGTCAGACACAAGTGAAATGACTGAACAACAACAACAATCTATGAACTTACTCCCTATGTGACCTTAGGCCAGTTATTTTTGGCCAAGCTTGGTTCCAGTTTCTTTTATCTGCTAAATAAAGGGACTGGAATAGACAATCTCTAAAGTCTCTTCTAACTTTAAATTTAATATGATTTTAAGATTATCTCTTTGTTCCCACTGTAAATAGTTTTAGACTACTGTGATTTAAAAAAAATGTTCTTTTACCTATTTTACATATTTTTCTAACTTCTTACTTCTCTGGAAACTGTTACTTCTTCATGCTGTGAATACAGATATATCTGAATCAAGCCCTTCCTTCTACCTCATCTCCTTTCTAATTTGCTGACTCTGTGAGCTTAAAAAACAAATGAGAAACTGGACTCTAAACCACAAAGAGCTGAGTTCAAGTCCTGGCTCAGTCATACTCTGCTTGTGTGACTAGACAAGCCACATAATCTCTCAATGCTCTAAGCAATTCTCTGAGACAAGGGTGCTGATCTGCATTGATAGTTTCCCTCACTTGGGTGTTCTCTATGCCAATGAAATCACAGGCCTATTTCCTGTCTCTATCAGTAAAGTAAGTTTATATTTTATTTATCACATTTGACCCCTTTTCTTTATTCATGAAGCTGCCACTTCAGTTCAGGCCCTAATTACCTCCCACCTCAACTATTTCAATGGCCTCCTACTGGTCTCCTTGCCTCAAACCTTTTCCCACTCCAGTCCATCCTCCATGAAGCTGCCAAAGTGATTTTCCTGAAGTACCATTCTGATTTTTCACTCTTTTTCTCATTAAGCTCAATTAGTTCCCTCTTGCCTCTAGGATAAAACAGAAACTCTTCTAGTTGACTTTTAAAGTCCTGTACCACTGGGCCTCCAACTGTCTTTCCAGGCATATTATACATTCCTTCCTGTCCTACACTACGTGCGAGTCCAGCCATGACCTTTCCCCAAATATAATATGGGTTTCTAAGTGAGAAGATCCTATTAGGACCCAAGGAAGGTGTAAAAGATATATCTCTGTGCCTTAGGTCTAGTCAATCTGAATCACTTTTCCCACTTTCCTCTTTGGATCTGATCCAAAAGACTTTTGATTTTGGTCCTAGGGTTTTAACAGTTTTCACTTTCTAAACCTTCCCTGATGATTTGAACCTCAAGTCACCTGGAGCTCTCTGGTTCTTGAGCCTGATTGACTCCCCAGACTCAGAGATTTGTCCCCACTGGATGCCCTAGTCTGACATCTGTTCTGTATTTCCTCTCTTACTTCTGTCAACCATATACTTCCACCATATAATTCCACTTCCAAAGTTTATTTGCTCAAAAAAAGAAAATACACAACTTCAGATGTAATATGCTAGAGTAAGGTAATTGGAAGCTCATATAGAAGAAAATTAGCATATTATTATCATATAAAAGAAACTTTTCCCAGGTTGTATAGTGGCTGAGCTTTTTTCCTTCTCCCTGCCCTGCCCTTCTCCCTAGGCAATCAGAGTTAAGTGACTTGCCCAGGGTCATACAGCTCATAAGTGTCAAGTATCTGAGGCTGGATTTGAACTCAGGTCCTCTTAACCCCAGGGTTGGTGCTCTATCTGCTATGCCCCCTAGTTGTCCAAGGGCTGAGCTTTCTTTCCCAGAATTTTTACAAAATTTTTCAAGGTTTAGCCTAGTCCATGACACTCTCCAAACCAGAAATTCCAGGTCAACCCATCCTGCTTTCACATAGCCATAATCACTACCCCTCCCCACAAGAGAACTGTTTCCTTTCCCTTTTCTGGCAATATTGTTCTCTCTCCTTTCTCCCCCCACCCCAGCCCTCTTGATTCTTTTACCTTGACATTCTGGATCAGATTTATTAGTCCATTCTACAATCTAAAGATATTTTTGGCAAATCAGGAAAACTTTTGATTAGACATTAGGGTTATAGATGTTCAGATTGTATTTATACTTGATCACTAACTTTCTATTCCTTAACCAATAAACAAAAAAGAAATAAAAATAAACATTGTAATATCAAAAATAGGCAATGCCAATGATCTGGAGTTGTAGAGAGACATACCAGATAGCTTCCTAGAAGTTCCTAGATCACTTAATACATTTTTTTAAAAAGCATTGGTATATTTGTTTTTAGATCACCTTAGGATGAGGGGGGAGGGGAATCTTCCCCTTCTCAGAAAGACATTCTTCCTAACAAAGAAGAAGAAAAGAAAAAAAGAACAATTCAGCAAAGCTAACCAACATATCAACAAAGTCAGAGATGATATTCAATAATCTATATCCATATTTCCTTTCTTCTGTGAAAAAGAGGTAGAGGTACATCCACAGATGTCTTATTTGGAACCAAACTTGATAATTTGAATTTCATAACATTCAATTTCAATGTTGTTGTTTCTATTTTTAGTGTAGTCGTGTGTATTGTTTTCCTAGTTCTGCTTATTTTACTCTGTATCAGTTAAAATAAGTCTTCTCATACTTTTCTATATTTTTCATATTCATTGTTTCTTAAAGCACAGAAATATTGCATTATACACATCCTCAATTTGTTTAGCCATTCCCTAACTGATGAGTTTGTTGCTGTTGTTCAATTGTTTTCAGTTGTGTAAAACTCTATGTGACCCCATCTAGGGCTTTCTTGTTAGAGATCATGGGGTGATTTCCTTCTCTAGATAATTTTATGGATGAGGAAATTGAGGCAAAGAGTGTTACATGACTTGTCCAGCGTCACACAGCTAGTAGGAATCTGAGGCCAGATTTGAATTCAGGAAGATGAATCTCCCTGATTCCAGACCTGCTTCCTACTCAGTTCAGATGAATATCTACTTTATTTCCCAGTTCTTTGCTATGACCAAAAAAAAAAAAGTGTTGCTGTAAATCTTTTGGTCTATACAGGTCCTTTCTTTTTATCTTTGACTTCTTTGGGATATATGCCTAGAAATGGGATTTATGGGTCAAACGAATGGACATTTTAATCACTTTCCAAACGGCTTTCCAGAATGTTTGGATCACAGTTCCACCAACAGAGCATTATAGTGACCATCTTTTTACAACCACTCCAACACTTACTATTCCCATCTTTGATTACTTTTACCAATTGCCTAATTCATTATTTTAAATAGATTTTATTAATATATTTATTAATATTAATATCTCCTAGATTTCTTGCTGTACCTCTCTCCTTCTCTTTCCCAGTGTGAGTGGATTTAGTGATTCCTACTTTACCAATGGACAAATGAAGGTATTTCAATGCTGTGTACGTTTAGGAGGTAGTAAACATAGCCACCAAAGCAATGTGGTTTGAGGGGTAGTGTATACCCAAATTGTATTGTGGCCCAGAATGATTCAGCTTGTAATATGAACCTGTGTTTGTTAACTAGATTTGGGTGATATGTAGATAGAGGCAGAGCTAGGCTTGACAGTCAGCTTGACTTTTGTCACTGGACTCCAAGGACTCAGGAGGACAGAAGGAGGTTAATGACTTTGTGCAGCTCTGCTTCACTGAAATCCAGTTCACGAGCAAGTCAAGACATCATCTTGGTGATATCATTGCTCCTCTTCAAGTACAAAGGATGAACAAAGTGATGTCTGCTAAGAGGACTGATAGGACAAAAAGAACTAGGTTCCAGACCTAGCTCTGTTTCTAAGTCAAGTCTATGACTTTGGATTTGTCATTTCATGTCTCTGTAGTTGTGTCCTCTTCAGTAAACTGAAGAGGTTGACATATGTGCTAAAATATTCCTGGTAGCTTTTTTTACAGTAGCAAAACATTGGAAACAAAGTAGGGATCTATCAATTAGGAAATGACTGAATAAACCATCATTTATACATGTAATGGAATGTTATCGTTGTACCACAAGAAACAATGGATATGAGGAATTTATAGACACATAGGAAGACTCGGAGGAAATGATACAGAGGGAAGAAAATGGCAACAGAACAACATACCTAATGACTACAATAATGTAAATAAAAATAGCATTAAAGGCCATCAAATTCAGATTAAATATAAACAATAACGGTTTAGTAGAACAGATGCCAAACAAGACGTACCTTCATTTTCTTGGTAGAGAGGCAGGAGCACAACAGGGGTCAAATGTATACCCAGATGCACTTTGGTCACTGTGTTGGCTGATTTTGCTTGATTGGCTTTTTTTTTTTCCTTTATGGGAGGAGTCAGATAGATATTAGGAAATGAGTATGTTGTAAAAAGCATAAAACATAAAAATATCCATACATATTTTTTTAAATGAGGGTGTTAAATTACACATTCTCTAAAGTTTCTTCCAGGTCTAATATCCTATATAATTCAATTTGAGTTTTTATTATATTTAGTCTACTTCATTTTATTTCTCCAGTTCCCTATAACAATGAGCTGGAGAAGACAATGGCAAACCACTCCAGTATCTTTGCCAAGAAAACCCCAAAACGGGGTCATGGAGAGTCAGACACAACTGAAGCAACTGAACAACAACAGATATTTCTCAATTACATTTTAAGCTGGTTCTTCAGTGCTTGGGAAAGCTGTGGGCAATGGGAGGTCAGCACGTCTGGTGTTGAATAGCTCTGCTCTAGGCAACTTTCTAAGATGATATGTTTCAGAAAATGGGCTACCTTGTACTGTTTGAGGAAGTTACTCCAAAGGGAGCTCCACACGCCGACAAAATCACAGATCCAGTCCATATCTCTATTCGTAGAACACTTTATATTTACAACAATAGCTAACATTTATATACCAATCACTATATTTTTAAAATATTTTATTTATTTCCAATTACAGGTAAAATTTGTAAACATACTTTTAAAAAATATTCGAGTTCCAAATTCTCTTCCTCCCTCCCTTTCCTCCCTCCCCCCCATCACTGGGAAGGCAAGCAATTTGATAAAGGTTATGTATGCACAGTCATGAAGAAGACATTTTCATATTAGTCATGTTAAAGAAAACATAGATCCCCCCAAAAAAAACCTAAGAATAATAAAGTAAAAAGTAAAGCATGCTTTGATCTGCATTCAGACTCCATCAGTTCTTTCTCTGGAGATGGAGAGCATCTTTTCACCAAAAGTCCTTCTTAATTGTTTTGTATCATTTATTGCTGAGAATAGATAAGTTATTCACAGTTGAGTATCATGCAATATTGTTATTACAGTGTTTCCCTGGTTCTGCTCATTTCACTTTGCATCAGTTCATGTAAATCTTTCCAGGTTTTTCTGAAACCATCTGTCTCATCATTCCTTATAATACAATGTTATTCTGTCACAATCATATAGCACAACTTGTTCAGTCATTCCCCAATTAATGGACATCCCCTCAATTTCTAGTTCTTTTTCTTTTTAAAAACAATTCTTCAAGACACAGACCTAGTAGTGGTATAGCTGAGTCAAAGGGCATGCATAGTTTTGTGGCCCTTTGGACACAGTTCCAAATTGCTCTCCAGAATATTTGGATCAGTTCACAAGTCCACCAACAGTGCATTAGTATCCCAATTTTGCAGCCTCTCCTTCAATATTTTTCATTTTTCTTTTCTGTCATATTAGCCAATCTAGTAGGTATGAGGTGGTACCTCAGAGTTGTTTTAATTTGAATTTCTCTAATCAGTAGTGATTTAGAGCACTTTTTTTCATATGACTATAGATAGCTTTGATTTCTTCATCAGAAAACTATCTGTTCATATCCTTTGATTATTTATCAATTAGGGAGTGACTTGTATTCTTGTAAATTTGACTCAGTTCTCTATATGTTTGAGAAATGAAACCATTATCAGAGAAATTTCCTATAAATTTTTTCCCCAGTTTCCTGATTTTCTTCAAATCTTGATTGCATTGGTTTTCTATGTACAAAAGAATTTTAATTTAATGTAATTAAAATTGTCCATTTTACATCTTGTAATGCTATCTATATCTGGCTTGGTCACAAATTCTTCCCATATCTATAGATCTGACAGGTAAACTATTTCATGATGCCCTAACTTGCTTATGATATTACCTTTTATGTCTAAATCATGTACTTACTTGACCTTATCTTGGTGTATGGCATGAGATGTTGGACTATACCTAATTTCTGCCTAACATTTTTTCCATTTTTTCCAGTAGTTTTTGTCAAATACTAAGTCCTTGTCCCGAAAGCTTAGATCTTCACATTTATCAAACACTAGATTACTATGTTCATTACCTACTGTATTTTCTGTACCTAATCTGTTTCATTGATCCACCATTCTATCTCTTAGCCAATACCAGATTGTTTTGATGATTACCACTTTGTAATACTTTTTGAGATCTCACATGGCTAAACAATTCTTTCTTCACATTTTTTCATTGGTTCCCTTGATATCTTGTCCTTTTGATCTTCCAGATGAATTTCGTTACTATTTTTTCTAGCCCTACAACATAATTTTCTGTTAGTTTGTTTGGTATGGCACTAAATAAGTAAATTAATTTAGGTAGAATTATAATTTCATTATATTGGCTTTGCCTACCCATAAGCAATTAGTGTTTTTTTCCAATTTTTTTAGATCTGATTTTATTTGTAGCATTTAGTATATTTGTAGCAATTCTGTGCTAAGCATTTTACAATTATCTCATTTTTTTCTCCAAAACAACCCTATTATTAACCTCACTTTACAGATGAGGAAACTGAGACAAAGAGTAGTTAAGTGACTTATCTAGGATCACACAGCAAGTTAGTTGCTAGTATCTGAGTCCAAATCTGAACTTAGATACTCTGCCCTCTAGCAGCCCAGAGCTACAAAAGGACTTCACACACACATACACACACACACACACACACACACACACACAATAACAACAACAACAATAAGAATAACTAAGGTTTAGACAGCACTTACTATGTTGCCAGGCACTGTGCTAAGTGCTTTACAATTATTGATTATTCTCTCATTTGATCCTCATAACAACCCTGGGAGGTAGATGTTATTATTATCCCCATTTTACAGATGAAGAAACTGAGGCAAAGAGAAGTTAAGTGACTTGCCCAGGGTCAAACATCTTCCTGACTCCAGGTTCAGGGCTCTCTCCACTGTTCAATCTGTAATTCTAACTAGACACTCCCCCCCCCCCTCCCCCGAGGTAGGCAGGTATGGTACAATGGAAAGAATTCTGGATTTGAAATCAGAAGTTTTGGGTTTAAATTGTGCCTCTGCCATTTACTGTGTAGGACCTTGAGTAAGTCACTTTGGACCTCAACTTCCTCCTCTGTAAAAGGAGAAGATTGAAGGAGACCACTCCTAAGGTCCCTTTGAGCTCTAAATCTATTTTAATTCCCATTTTGCAGATGAGAGAACTTTCAGAGAAGCTAAGTGACTGTCACAAGTTTATACAGCTAGTAAATGGTAATGGATAGAGTTCTCCGCCTAAAGTCAGGAAGACTCTTTCTGAGTTCAAATCTGGCTTCAGACACTTACTAGCTGTGTGACCCCCAAGAAAGTCACCTAACTCTGCCTCAGTTTCCTCATCTGTAAAATGAGCTGAAGGAGGAAATGGCAAACCACTCCAGTATCTTTGTTAAGAAAACCCTAAATGGGGTCATGAAGAGTTGGATACAGCTGAGAATACTCAACAAGAACAACAACAAAGGTAGTATGGGATTTTTTTCCATTACTCTCTATTTTAGTGCCTTAAAAAAAATTCACTTGCATTTTAGCTTTGCTGCTGTGGACTCTGAAAGGCACAACTCCCTCCAGCATCTAAATTGAGAGCAGTTGTAGTGGGATTAAGCTTTGTTCCATGCAAGAAGGATGAGTAAATTTAGCTAGAAAACTGGGTAGCACTTACTGCTTCCCAGGCTTGTATGGTTGGTAATTTGCAGATCGTCCCTTTGCTGGTAAAAGCTATGAGGCTCTGGGGCTGTATTTGCTGCATTGTTGCTGAAGGGAGTTGCGGAGACGCCTATTACCTTCTAGAGGAGACTGATGTTTTTGCCTTCGTGCACTGTGTGAGGGGAGCATCTCATTTGCACAGGAGCAGTGAGAACCAGGCTAATTCAGTAACAGCTGTGGAAAGGGAAGTACGTTGGCCAGGGGTAAATTGTACCTTATTGGCTAAGTGGCTCTCGGTGCCTCCTCCTGGGTATCTGAATCTGATCATCCAGCCTGGGTTCCTAGGCAGGTCAGACGCGCTGGCGGAGGGGAGGGGCCGGGACCCTGAACTGAGTGATACCGTCTTAGAAAGGGGAGGAGCTCGACCAAGGCTTGGGGAAGGATGCTCCTCTCCCAGTGATGCAGCGGGGAATTTGTAGACAATCCCTTGGCAGGTGGGGCTCGCTGGCTTCTTTCCTGGACTGATGGGGAGAAGGACCGGGCAGATCCCTGCTGCCTTCTCACAGGTAGGAGCATCCTTCTCAATGATAGTCCTCTGGGGCTTAGGAGTGGGTTGGACAGTGGGGAGAGGCGAGTTTCAGGGCTGGCAGGGTGAGTGAGGAGACCAGGGAAGGAAGAAGGGTGGAGGGAGAGGTTGGGTGGGTATGCAGTTGGTATTGATTGAGATTCAAGAAGGGCCCTGAAATCCAGACTCCAAGGAAGTGGGGGGAGGAGGGAGGGAGGATGGAAGTGGAGCCTGGAGGGTGGGTGTGGATGTGGGTGTGGGGGAGAGAGTAGGGCTTGGTCTTTGGGAAAGGAACATATTGTCCTGCTGTGTTCTCCTGGACCTTGGCCTTCTGGGTAGAAATCTGAGGGTGGCACTTTCTGTGGCATCATTCAGAGCCTTAGGATGACAACCCTTTAGCCTTGTGCCTGGGGAAGGGGCAGAAAGGACAGGCTAGGAATGGGAAAGGAGCTGTATTTAGAAGAACTGTTTGCCACTGTGACAAAGATCGGTAAGGATGGCCCCCAGGGATTTGCTCCTCAGTCATGGAGCTGTCCTGCTGTTAAACCAGGCAGAAGTTCCTGCTAACTTTTTTTGGGGGGGGTGGTATCCCTGAACTAAGGAATCCCCAGAACTCTCTGCTAACACACTTTGAGGGGTAGGGGTGGGGAGGGGTTGTTATTCTCCTCTTCCAACAAGCTGCCTCCTTAATCTACTGGCTTACGAATAAGGCTGTCATGGCAACGTCACAGTCAGTACTCACTGGCTCACTCCTGGTGGTGGTTTGAAGGCCCTGTTGTCCTCTCGGCCATCTGGAGTGTTGAGCAGAGGAAGGAGTGGAGGAGGCCCTCACCTACCATCTTTCACCCAGAAGCTTTCAGATATCATGTCATCCTAGCAGTGGTCTCAGGGGAAACAATTTGCAGTTTGAAGATATTACCCTCCTGTCTTATAGTTGGGGAAACTGAGGCACAGAGGAAGAAGTGACTTATCTAAGACCACAAATCAAAGCTTTAACAGAGCTGTATCTTCCATACACTCCTTTGCCCTTCAGAGGAGAATGCTGCTTTTTCTCCTCTCCCCTCTCCTCCCCCTCAGTTCTGTCCCACTTAACCTGCTGCTGTATAATATTGGGTGGGGCTTATGTGGTTCTCTGCCTCCCTATATCTCTCTTTCATCATCTTTGAAAATAGAGATAAAGTTGCCAAATTTCCAGGCTTGCATAGAGCATTGAATGTTTGTAAATTGTCTTACGAAATGAATCAGAAGTTATGAGTGCCAGGATACCTTATTTATTATGAATACTTATCTAAGATGGTGTAACAGTGATGCCTTCTCTCTCAAAGACATGAAAAGGGAGAGTTTCGGGCCAGGATCCTAGTATCACTTTGTCCTCAGTCTATCTGGTGATCTCCTGAGCTGGGATACTTACTGATATAATGATAGGTGCTTGCTATGAGTGAGGAAAAAAGGATTTTCTTCTTTAACCATCCCAGCTCAAAAGGAAAACCAAGGAAGTATAGATTTCACCATCTGGGGAAAGAGCTAAGGCTCGAGGTGACCTGTTTTGGAGTGTGCTGTTCTCTTGAGGGTAACAAGCCAGTCATACTGTTTTCTTTCATTGACTCAGAACTTGTCCTGCTCGTCTCCTTTCTAACTGACAATTATGACAAATGATGACTGAATTTGTAAACAGGGCCTGTTGAGTCTTCTTATTAGGTATTTAGGATGACAGATAAAAGCTTCCTTTAGAAGTAAATCAAAAAGGATGTTATGTTTGATTCTGGAGGTGATAAGGATCCACTGGAGTTAATTGAATATAGGGTGATATGGTCAGACCTGAACTTTAGGAAGATCAGTCTGACAGAAGAGTGAAGGATGGATTGGAGTGGGGAGAGACTTGAGGCAAGAGGCCCATCAGCAAGTTGATGAGGGACCACACCATTGTGGTGGCATTGTCAGAGGAGAGACAGGGACTTGTTGGAGAGATGTTGCAAAGGTGAAATCAATAGGTCTTGGCAACAGATTGAATATGGGAGGTGAGAGATAGTGAGGGCATATGGGAGAGATGCTATGATGGTAACATCCATTGATTCAGATCAACTACTCCTTTGTCATATGGAATATTAGAGAGTTTCCTTGGACAATGATAGGATAAAGACTCCCCCAGAGTCAAACAGTTAGTATATGTCACAGCCAGGGCTAGCCCCAGTCTTCCTAATTCCAATGGTGGCATCTACCATTCTGTGCTACCTTTCTCTCCTCCTACTGACTTATCACAAATAAATATATGCCTCATAGCAGAATTTTCCAACTTTAAAAATATGTACATACTTAGAAATCAAGTAATGCTAGAAAATTCCCCTTGTTATAATCCTTTTGAGCTGCCCCCCAAATCCTGTGTCTCTTTCCTTCTCCCCCTTCCTCCTCCTCCCCCTTCCTTCTCCTCCTCCTCCTCCTCCTCCTCCTCCTCCTCCTCCTCCTCCTCCTTCTTCTTCTT